>CM028347.1:92528891-93010860 GCA_016618105.1 Dendrobium huoshanense
TCCACCAGCGCCTTCATGCCCGTGTCCGAGCCTAGCATCAATCACGAACATTTAGTGTAGTTCACCTGAACTTCCCAACTCCCACGAGCGACCTACGTCCAGAGCTCCACCGCACTCACCTCGCCGGCGGTTGTTTCTTCTGCGATTAACACTCCACAGGACCGCAGGCCACCCGCGCCTCAGCTGCCACGATCCCATGCCCCTCTGCAATTGAAGCCACGCGAGATTACCTCCGCTCCGCAAATCCTCGACCCAAACACTCCTTCTACCCACTGTGAGATTCGTCCCCTCCTTCTGCCGACATGAAAGACGATGCTGATCTTGACCAGACATGCAATTCCGATTCATCTTCATCTCACGACCAGAGCCATGATCCAAAGTCATTCCAACTCGATTTCTTCCCCCACAACCCTCACCCTCTCTTCTGCCTTGCCCTCGGCAGTCTCTGCTCGACCTCATTTCCATGTGATATAGCTTGTGCTCCGCCACTACTGACGGCGAATGGCAGCAGGATCAGATGCCATAAAGCATTTGGGGTAAATAACAGCTACAATGAAATTCTGGCAGAGTGTGGGAACCCCCTGTGTTATTTGTTCGGATGCTCCGGAAAGAAGAGTCTCAACGACAGGAGAGTCCGCTTCCAGTTCCGACACATTGACTTTGAGCTCAGAGACGGAGAACTGCTTATGTTGAGAGCACTAGGATTACTACCCCTAACATTCATCATTTTATTCCTTCCTTCGCAAGGCCTACTGGATCCATCTTCCGGAAGGTAAAGGTTACTTTTTAGAGAGCATTATGGTTCAACAGCTTGTGTTCGGTACAATTTGGCAAGCGTGTTGCTATCCTCTTCAAGACGAACTCTCAGATTATTATAAGCTTCTCCCAATGCTAGAATCGCAGTCTGCTCCCCCTCAGCCGGATGGAAAATGAGCACGATGCCATAATGATACTTTTGGTTGGAATTTGGAGTTATTATATCTTCTGGAGCAGGGCAAACTAAACTACTCTGATCTTAGAACATCTATGGAACGGCAAGATGCACCCAAGACCTACCAAACATTGTATGTCAGCAATGCCTTGGCGAGGTGGTGGGAAGGCTTCTGGTTGACAGGATTGCATATGCAAAATCTTGTAAATTGATGCTGCCCTTCATGTGTTTGATGAAATGCCATATCATGATATAGCTATTTGGAATCCGTTTATCTCTAGCTATGAACAGAACGAAAGACCAAAGGAGTTCTGGCCGCCTTCAATGAACTACAGGATGCTAATGTCGAGCCTAACCATCTCACATTGGTAGCTGCATTATCAGCATGTTCACAGTTGGGTGCAATGCATAGCAGGGGAAAGGAAGCCTTAGATTCCTTCAATGAGATGCAGGAGGCAAAGTTAAGCCCAGTCATGTTACTTTCACCAACATCTATAGTGCTTGTAGCCATGTCAGCCTAGTGGAAGAAGGCAGTCAAATGCTTCCTTTATATGGAATGCACCAGATATTGGGCACTATGTTGCATGGTTGACATCCTTGTCGTGCAAGACGTTTAGAAAAGCATGGATCCGAGATGCAAAGTTTTCGACCCAGGAGGATCGATCATAATTTCTACATCTATCTTTCTCCCGATGACGTGCCTCGACGGAGTCGAGTCCTTTTTGACGCAAGGGGAGTATGATGTGGACATCATTAGTTAAATAAGGCCTTAGGAATACTTTATCCTTGTTAGCTTAGGTGTTTGTGTTCCAGAATGTTCTTTTGCCTTTATATAAACTAAGTAGTGTAGGAGGATGGGATCATTGAATGAATATTATCTCCTTTTTAAAGCTTTGAAGCTTTGCTCTTCTTCTTCCCTGGATTGGGACAACGAAATCCTTCTTGCAGGCCGAGTCTTCCGACAATCTACTACATCATGAAGCCTTAATGTGTTCAAACCAGCTAAGGCGTTGATTCTCTCTGATCTTATTTGCCACTAGAGCTACTTCAACTTTTTCACGTATATACTTGTTTCGCATTCTGCCATTAAGAGTGAAGTCATGCACTCATCCACCTAAGCATCCTCACCTGCGAAAGCAAAATAATGAAAATATAAAGTCATATAAAAATAATATATATGAAAAATAGTCAAATTTATATGCTTAGACTCCTCATCATGCTTAGACTCCTCGTCATTCGAGCGCCGTATGAAAGAAAAGGATGAGAACAAAGGCTCTATCATGAGCTTCACAAATCAAGCTTAATTAAATGATAAAGACAAATTACAAACCAAAATTTCTCGAAGAGAGGTTGGCAGTTGACACGTGGATTCTGAGATTTAATACTCAGCGGGTAGGATTGAGAGAGCCAGCTCTATGCACATAGGTGGCAAATTATTGTTAGAAAAAATAGTTTTTTTTTTTTTTAATAAAATTATTTTTAATATGCGCGTGGGAGAATATTCTGAATGACAGATTTATTTGACAATCGACAATTAAAGCTTTTGTGAAAGAGATGGATATTTTGTTTTGTTATGATCTCTCTATGATTTTGTCTAAAAGAGGTCGATAAAACATTTAATAATAACTATTTGGAGATTGTATTAAATTGGCGATGGTTGCTTGCCGTCATTGACCGCTTTGTCATCCTTGTCCTTTCTTCCTGTGGCTCTGTGGACGAGCTAAGTCATTATTTATATTTTTCTTCAATGCATAAACTTTTCATTCTTTATATTATATAAAAATATATATATATTGTTATTTATTAATTTTATTATTATGCTTAGATAATATTGGGTTAAGCTTATGGAGCCTCTTGAGTTCTATGTGATGGCTCTTTACATAAGAGAATAAGTTGATAGAAATAACTCTCTAGATCTTTTTTCTGTCCTCACTAATTTAATGTTGGATGGGACGATTTTCTTACTGCTTCTTCTTAAGACCGACAACTTTTTAGAACAAAAAATAAATTTTTTTATTAAAATTTTGTTTACGAAGCAGTAAGACAGTCGCCCAAATAAAATCACAATCTATAAAATTAAGAAAATGTTGTTAAAGGATTTGATATTATATTACTTATTTGAATAGTTTAAAATATTTTAAGAAAAAAAAAGTATTATTTTTGTGTATGATCTTAGTAATATAAAATCTATTGGTTCTCATTCTACAAATTAGAGTGATTAATGATGTTTTGATTTAGAGAGCGAGGGTGTCTCTCCTCATATTTCCTCCGAGCACCAACACAAATTCTAGTCATTTTAATATCTTCATAAAAATTATGTACATCTAATTTAAATATTACATCACAAATAAAATATAAATAAAATTGTTAAAGCTCATGATATATTAATATTTGCATAATTAAAAAATAGAAATATACATAAATTAAAGCTTCATTTGAGACAATTTTTTACTAGCTATTTTATAAAACAGCTTTTTCTAATTAAAAAAAAAATTAACTAAAAACTTAAAGCTTAATGTTGGATATTAGTTTAAAGATCCATCTAATTATCACTGCAGTTTGAAGAAATCAAATTTGAATTGAGTCCGTATATAGCTATAGAATTGAGCTAGCTGTTAAATTTATTAAAGAACATATTGATTTTCTTTCATTCAAGACAAAAATTACAAAATAGGAACATAATTTTAACAAATGAAATTACGCCAACCCCCACCGGGCTTAGGTGGGTTGGTGGGCATGCTTGGTTGGGAACCCCATCTCAAGTTCGAATCTCATCTCATACGGCACACGACTCTTTAAGTGGAGAGGAAAGAACTGTGGGTCCTACACCCTTGGGGGGTTGTTGTGGTAGAATCGCCGAGGATTAGTTACGCGGCCAAGCGCCTCTTTCGGGAGATGGCAGCATTTAACCAATTGTCTGTCAGCATTTCAACAATTTCCATGATATAAACATGCAAATGAACTACCCATTAAGTAGCCATCTGCATGAAAAAAAAAAAAAAATTTACATATGCAATCCATGGTCGTTATGATCAGCTTATCAAATCATCTCCGACCCTTTGTTATTATTCTACGTATATTTTTATATGCATGTAACTTAATCCAATGCATAAAAAAAAAAAAAAAAAAAAATTCGGTAAACAATACTCGTTCAATCATGGAGTTCAGTCTGTTTCCATAGTTCTTTAAGCATATCAAATGGTGGCCGGAACAAGCGGCGAGTGAGGCGACGTCATAAGCCGCGGAGTCATAACCATCTCCTCCTCAACCTCCTCGGCAAGCTCAATCTCAATCCTTCAGCCAACCTATTCTTCTTCGCCTTCTTCTTCTTCTTCTCCTCCACCTCCTCAATCTCTCCATTCACAAACAACCTATCCTCCTCAGCGCCCTCTCCGTCGTCTCATCATCCATATTAGCGAAACAAACTCTAAACCAACCTGGTTCAGCGCAATGAAACGATGAACCGGGAGACACATTTAACTTAACCTCATTCACTATAACCCTCCATAGCTCCAGCTCTCCTTCCAGCGTCGCCTTCTTAAGAAGCGACCGCAAATCCATCCAACAGAACAACCTCCATTCCCTTCCAAACACCGTATCCCGACCCGCCGAAGCCCGTCGGTGAACACCCCATGCCTCTCCTTAAGTCTCTCCGCATTCTCAGCCAGTAGTTGCTCGTGAACTCATCATCGGCGAGCATGGAGCCGAGCAGATGCTGCGTCTGCGAGGACACCAGGCCGAAGCTCGACATTTTGCGCGCGCAAGCGACGACCTCATCGTTGTAAGAGTAAACGACGCCGACGCGGAAGCCGGGGAGGCCCAGGTCTTTTGACAGGCTATAAACGACGTGGACGAGATCGCGATCAAATTTGGGATCGGATTCGACAATTTCGGAGAGGCTGATGAAGTGCGGGGCTTGAAGACTGTGCCGCTGAAGATTTCGTCGCAGATGAGATGGATGCGTTTGTCGTTGGTGAAGCTAAGGAGGGTGCGAATGGTACGTTCGTCCATTGTTGTGCCGAGAGGATTGGAAGGGTTTGGTTATCAGAACGCCTTTGACTCTGATGGTTGATTTTTGCGCGTTGAGATAAGCGGCTTCTAAAGCGGATGATGTGATGTTGAAGTTGTTGGAGCTGTGGCAGTGAATGGAAGCAGACGTGCGCGCGTTCTCCAGCAGAAGTCGCGGTCGAATCTGAGAAGGAATGGTGGGTTAGGAATTTGGACAGAATTATGAGCTGTGTAGGCTCTTCAGATTAAGACGGAATTGACTTGCGAAGTTCATGAGGGGACAGAATTGAGAGATTTTAGGGCTGTGGTTTTTTCTTGTTTTAGATACTCTGAGATGAGATTCCTTGTTGGTCAATTAACTTGAATAATGCTTTACGTAATTGCAGGCTTGATTATTGTTAGAGAGTACCTTGATTTTAATAACAATATCTTAAATAAATAAGAGATTTTTTTTTTGTCATATATTCCGATACAAAATAGATAATTATGATGAGTATCGAAATTTTTGAATTTGTATTAGATTATTATTAGACGATTTTTTTTTTCAATTAAAATTAATTTTTTTTAATTGTTATATATATATTCCAGTATCATTATAAGTAGAAAAAAATGTTTCTTAATATCCAAATTAATTTTATTATTAGAATTTGCCATAAAAGTTATTGGAGTTATTTGAGAAAATATAAGATAAGTTTTGATTGATTCATGTATTTAAAATAAATTTAATAATTTTTAAAATTTACAAAAAAAAATATTTACTTAATTGTAATACATTCTCCTACTGTTTTTTACAGTCAAATATTTGCCAAAATTATTGTATGGAAAACGTGCTTATATTAATTTGAAAATTGTCACAAGCTTTTTATTTATTTTTTAATTGTGAACTCAGTTCAATAAATTCAGTCATATTTTTAACATTATTTATAGTTTTATTATTTATTTGACTGAAAAAGAGTCAAGAATTTGATCATAGCCGTATTTTTTTAGGTAATTGTGAACTCAAACAAGTAAATTTACTTTTAATTCTGCTTTTAAAAAAAAGTTTGGCAGAAAATAAAATACTCACGCCGGATAATAGGAACGGGAATGAGAAAAGCATCGCCGGGGTCAGCAAGACAAAACGCAAGCGTCTCTTGAGCACCTGTGGCTCCACCGCTCATCACTATTCGGTCCGGGTCGAACTTGACCCGCCCGCCTCTCACTTTCTCCATTAACTTCGCTACTCCCTGCAATTACACACATTCTTTATCAAAAGCTTCTCCACCTCCATTTACTTAAAAAAATAAAAAAAAATTGTTATGCAGAGAACAGATTATACAAGTAAGCTCCACTCACTTCTCTAAACAATGGAAGGCCATGATAGTCTTGAAAGTTCGCGACAGCTCTGAACTGAGAAATACCTTCCTCTGTGCAAATGGATGCGGCCGCCGGGTTCTTCCTTATCCACTCTTCCATAGAGTCATGGCTTAGCTGTTCATCAAAACATATTAATTAGCTAAAAACAGCTTCTATATATGCATGCAAGCTATAGATATGTAGCTCACCGAGTTCTCAGCGAGACCCATTTGATTACCCCCTCAGGATTTCTCAGTAGGGTGATAAGGATCTCTGTCATGAGCCTTCCACCATCAAAGTAAGACGAGTTCTCTCCATGGCCGCCATTAGTGGCCACCTTGGAGAGCAGCTGCTCTTCTGATTCTTTAAATCCCATTCTTGTTGAAGGTGAAGATAGCTAGACTCTTTAAGATCGACTTAGAGAGTGGTGAAGGAAGAAGTTGAAGTGTGGGAATATATATATAGATCAAAGCGTTCAACGTTCAAAACACCAGAGGAGTTACACGGAAAGTTTAGCACGTGATGAGGAGGTCCATTGTGGAAGTCCGCCATGGACTTTCTACAAATAGAGGGAATTAGCAGATGATGCCCGAAGGCGGCACAATTTTTAAGGTATATATGGAATTACACGGCTTCGGGAGGGGTTGGAAGTTACGATGAAGGAGATATGAGTAAAACGGCTGAATTGAATTACGGGCGGTGATCGTAGAGTTGATAATTGAGATGAAGTGGAGGCTATCGTGCGCGATGACGTAAGACTGTAAGAGGGTCGGTGACTCGGTGATGGGTCCCACGAAGAAAATTTTGCTGAGCTATTTTGACCCTTGTTGTAATTTTTATGAAGAAAATTTTATCTTTCTCATCAAATGTTGATCAATATTCAATATGAAATGCAAAATTATAATTTTTTGTTTACATAAGTGCAAAATAATCGCTTATGTTGGGCTCAAATTAAGCCTCCTTGCTAAAAGATGTCAATATCATGAGTCAATTAGATTGACTAAGATTTTATTTGGGATGACTTTTTACTATTTCTTGAAGAAGTTTTTTAATACAAATTTAATTTTTTTTATAATAAAAAGCTGGTTCAAGAAGGAGTAAGAAGTCATCCCAAACGAAACTTAAGTCCTATCACCGAGTACATGTGAGCTCATCCTATATTTGGAAAGCTTTAATTCATATATCAGGTGATTAACAAACTATACTTAGGCTTCGTTTGGGACGGCTTTCTCACTGCTTCTTAAAGCAGCTTTTTAGTACAAAAATTTTAATTTTTGTACTAGAAAGCTGCTTTAAGAAGCAGTAAGAAAGCCGCCCCAAATGAAGCCTTAGTATTTCTTATTTTTGTATTACAAATTTATAAAGTTATATTTTGTCATTTATATAATTATTTTTTAAAATAATTGTATATATAGTATTGATTATACTATCACATATAAGTAGAGGGACACAAAGTCAAACTTAAGTACACAAAACAATTTATTAATTTCAATTTCTCTACTTTCTCCCAGTAGAATGCCAGATGTATTTATTTTGAAATTTGTGAAATATATATATTATAAACTAATCAAAATTAAATTTTTATTATGTCTTAGATCAGAATCAGAATTGAATTTTATTGGGGTCCACCAAAAACTTACAGTCTTAGTTCGTTTATGTTCAATGCCACGTGGAGACTAGAGGAGGAATCACGTTTTCTTATTAGTTTCTTACATCCGTCGGTGTTCGGCTGTTTGCCTGTTTCTGGCAGAGGAAGAAACAAAAATTTAGTTGGCTACTGGCTATGCTAAACACGGCGCAACAGTGCTATTTTACGGTTTAAATCCCGCGATGTTTTTCTTATTTAGCTTTAATTAAAAACTTTTACCAAAATATATGACACATTACTTATTTTAATATTACTTTTCTTTATTTTAAAATTAATTTTTATCCTAAAATAAGTTTTAATATCTCTAAGAGAATTTTTTCTTAGAAAATGGCATATTTTTTATAAATTTATATGCTTTTCTGCTTAAGATTTATATGAAAATTAAAAAAAAACTTTTGCCCTTTCATTCCTATGTGAGAGAAATAAAGTGTAATTTATGACAATTTTTTTACAAATAGCCCTTAAGTTTTTATATTTTATAAGATTTTCTTTTTTTTAAATTAAAAAATTAATTAATAAATATATGAATTGAATTTATGGTATTTTAGTAATTGTTAGATGTCACAATTATATATAAGAGTCACAGTAATAGGAAATTTATTTTTTTGAAGTTGATTTTAATTAATATTATAAATAATTCTTTAAAAAATGAATTAATATTTTCCTAAAATCATCACATATTAATAACTTTGGTTGTAACAAGAAGCTTCCTACTATAAAATTAAATTCTCTAAAAAATTAATGAAAAATAGCAAAAAAATAACAGCCAAACAGATATATAACTGCAATTTGAAATGTAACACCATGACAAAAACTTTTCGAATAGGCCCATAAATTTCTATATTTTATAAGATTTTGTTATATTAAATTAAATAATAATTAATTTATAAGTTGATTACTGTATTGCACGTGGAATAGAGTAAAATGAATATGTTGTCAAATGCTTGAACAATTATTCCGTGCGGAACACGTACGGCTTCCGGAGACCAAACAGAATGAAACTCGTCACTTTTTACTCAGTATCGATGCTCAATATCACTATGTACTGAGTGACGTGACACAGTTTGATTGATCTCCGAATCGCCCGGTATTCTCGTAGAATAATTTCTCCAAATGTTTAGTCATGCCGCCCAAACTCTTTCTAGTTCCGTCAGTTGAGTGCTAACATTCCCTTTCTTTCGTGAGGTGTCCAACGCAAATTTCTTCCACAGAATTCTCTTCGGAAAAGAATTTAATGAATAGCACTCATTCCTAACACCCCACCACTGATGTAATACGGCCAGCTATTCTCCACCTCAACAACCCCATAGAACTCTCCTCTCATTCTTTACAAAAATTAATGTCAAAAGTCTCTAATCTGATAAGTTGACAAAATGTAGCTAATTATATTAAAAAAATCCAAGGTTCATCTAAATATTGATGTATATATCTTGAAATTAACGTAATATATATTCATCATCATATATAACAATAGTTTCAATTTGTATCAGAATATCTCAAAAAATATATATTTTTTTAATAAAAAGTTCATCTCTAAGTTCATCCGATGATTCTTTTAAAAAAAAAAAAAAAAAGATTCAGAACAGTCTGATCAAAATTTTAGTTATGATGCATTTCAAAGCGAGATAAATACATTAATGTGTGGCTAAAAATTTGACTATATTTAAAATGTGTTTTGTAAGAGAGAGAATTCACACACATATTACCCAAAGAGTAAGGGGGCTGTGCAGTCCAGCTCTTCGCTTGGGTTTCTAACTAATTTGCGACACTTGCTTTAGTCAAGTTGGGTTCAAATTTTCCAACCATTTAAGATTCGTAGGACTTTTGCGCTCCGGTTCAGTTCAAACCCGATTTAGCCAAGTCAACCGAACTCGGCTGAATCATAGAAAAACCATATAGCACATATATCGCGTGTAAAATCTTATATTTTTTTTCGAGCAGGTTTTTTATACTTTTATTGTTTCTTACGTAACGTGAAGTTGCTGAGGAATATTGTAGAGGGCAATGTGTGATACTTCTGTGCTGCAATTGAAAGCATGTCTGGTTTATATAAGGAAGGCCAATAATTAATTAATTAACGTGTGTTACTGTAAAGCAACTAGGAAGAGTTGAGATGTTTAAAATCTAGAAAGTTAGTATTAAGATTTGAGTTGAATTTGGTTTATATCAAATTTATGTATGTGCTCGCATTCATACTTCTCTTAAAAAAACACGTTGAATCAACGCGTAGGCCCCTAAGAGGGTTTTAACCAAAAAAAAAAAAAAAAAAAAAATACTTCTCTTAAAAAAAATATTACTGTTTGTGAGTCTATCTGAGAAGTTTATGTGAATAGAAAGCTTTGTCAGACTTTTTTTTGTCTTTAATTAATGAGATAGTATGTGACCAAATTCAAAATTACAAGCTAAAAACAAGTTAGTTTGTATATTTGTATATGTTTTTTTCATGTGTCTGGCAGGTACACTATCAAAAAATTACTGTTTCCGGAGCATTTTATAGAAGCGGTTTAAAAACTGCTGCAAAAAACCTCTTTTTACAACAGTTTAAACTGCTGCTATTAAAATATATTATAATCCCAAAATTTATAGCATCAGTTTTAACTTTCTAAATAAATAAAAAAAAAAACGCTGTGAATATTGTTTCTTAATCCCACCCATGAAACCTAATTTCCCAATAGTATGTGACCAAATTCAAACTACGTATAGTTGGTGGGTCATAGTAGGTAAACTCGTATCTCGTTGACTCGGCCACAAGGGGAACTCGCCCAACAGTCGTCGAGAGATATCTCAATTGGACACTCAGAGGACAATTGACCCTCATAAGGGTAGTCAAGGGTTCTCACTGACTATATATGCAATTATTCACTTGCCATCCAATAAGAATTAGCTACTGAAACCACTCCCATCTATTTATGGTAGACCGTCTTCAACCATGCTCGACAACTTATTTATAGAAAGGCATTCATTTGAGAGGGTTCGAACTCGCCTATCGTGGTCAGTTGTCCAACACGCTCTCATCATACTTTAGTGGCTACTGAAGCTCCACCATGAGTTATTGTTGTCCTAAGGACATTTGCCAACTAAGTCCCTCTCTATCTAGCACTCGCTAGCATATTCGTTCATACCTACTCGCCCTTAAGTACGCAACACTACAAGGCTCACCCGTGGGCATAGAAATGTTGATTAAGAGGAACAATCATCCTTCAAGTCAATTTGGACGAGAAAAATGTCTAGGAAAGTATTCATATAGAGTTTTTTTTTTATGTATTTTTATTTTTTTATTGATGTAGTCATTCTTGTAGCTCTTATATCTCTATAAATAAATGACGAAGAAGAACATTTTAGAACTTTTGGCATCTTTGACACTTGTTCTACAAATATTTGAGCTAATGTAATACTTTTCCCATCTCTCCTTCTCTCTCCCTCTCTCTATTCATACACAAGTTGACAAGTGAACTCATAGAGCTCTCCTTTTAGTCAATCGGGTATCACCAACAAATAAATTTGGCTCCAACTAAGCTATATTATATTTGACAATAATTAAGCTCAACTTAGTTAACAGTTGCCAAGAAAGACGTTTTGGCTAGCTCTCACATTGGTTAGTTAATTATCATATTGAAAATGAGCCAAAAATACACTGATAATTTTTATTAGGGAAATTTTCGTACATACCACATTATTTTAATATATTTACATATATAATTTCTAATTTTTTATATTTACCTATATAATTATCAATTCTTTAAATATGTAAACAAAATTATTAAGCTTGATTTTTTTAAAAATTAAATATAACTTTTCATGCATATATTTTAATTTGACTTAGGCACTATAATATCAAGATTTATGTATTAGATACCAAACAAGGCTAACTTAATTTTTTTTCTTTTTCGCTCAGCCCGCTCCATTAGGTCTTTTCCCTAGCTAGCTCCCTTCGGCGGCTCCTTCTGGCTGGTTTCTCTAGCCGTGGTGGCTCCTCTCCTTTAGGACAATATCTCTCTCTCTCTAGTTGTTCTTTGGTCCTCATTTTTGGTTTTGGACTGGGTTTTTGTTTTTTTTTTTCCGACGTTTGCCGGCATGCCGCCAAAACTTTGTGATAGAGGTTTTTTAGAGGGTGTATCCTCTTCTCGTTTGTTTTTAGAGGTGCTTGCTGGATCATCATCATTATCTTCTATTCCCGAACTGAGGGTTTCGTCTTTTCGCGGTTTACCTTCTCTTTGGATTTTGGAGAATGAAATCTCTACTTTAGCGGCTCCGTTCCAATTTTCTCTTGTTGGTTTTTTCCCTTCGAAACGGCCTTCTCTGGATGCTATCAGGCGTCTATTCTTTAATATGAAATTAAATGGGAAATTCTCTGTAACTCTGTTGGATCCGACGCATATCCTCATCAAGCTTAAAAATGACCTTGATTACTGTCGGGTTTTTTGCCATGGATCTTACCTAGTCTATAATTGTTACATGAAACTTTCAAAATGGTCACCACTTGTGGATATTAGTGTCAAATCGCCGATTGTACCAATCTGGGTCTCTTTCCCTCATCTTCGTCCCAATCTTTTCTCTCACAGGATTCTTCATGGTCTAGGTTTGATCTTTGGTAAACCGCTAAAAATTGACACAGCTACATTTATTGGTTCCAGGCTGTCTCTTGCCTGTGTCTTGGTTGAGTTGGATGTTACCAAATCTTATCTTGATAAGATCTGGTTAGGCCATGAGATTTCTGGTTATGTTCAACAAGTAGTTTTTGAAGATTTCCTCCTTTTTGTTCTTCTTGTAAGAAAATTGAGCATTCTTCTGGTAACTGTCGTACTGTGCTTGTTATTCCGATTTTGGGTAAGTCTCCCCCTAAGGATTTGGTTAGTCCTGTTGCGGGTAATTGTTCTTCTCCTTATGTAGATGTTGCTGCGAGTTCCCCTCGTTTAAATGACACTGCTTTCTATTTTTCGCTTGTGGAACCTCTGCCCATTAGGTATACGGTTTTGCCTTCTGTGGAATTTACTGGTAATCCTCATAATACTATTCATGTCGTTGATCACAATTTGAACGTTATGTCTAGGGTTAATTTGGTTGTTGGTGGTGACATTCCGTTGTGTGAAACGACTAATTCTTTGGATGGCCAGCGGGTTTGTGGTTCTGAGCAAGTGGTTGATAATGTTATTGTTCATGCGGTATCTAGTCCGATTTGTTCTGCTGCACCTGTTGTGGTGGGGGTAGGGGATCCTGTGTTGCTGCTGGCTAGTTGTGTGAGCCTTAATGGAGATTTTGAGGGTGTGAATAACATTATTTCTCCTGTTTCTAATGTTGTGGTGGAGTCTTCTCAGACTATTGGTAGAAGTAATATGGTGTTAATGCTGGGAAAGGAATGGTGGTTATTTCTAACTCTTTTGTAGATGTGCCTGTGAACTTGATCGATCCCCAAGCGTTGCTGTATCATGTGGGAGATAATTCTGGGATGGATGTGAGGACTCATCTTGATTGGCTGCATTGTACGTCTGAACTTGAATCCGATTCTGATTCCTCTTCGGAGTATTGTGGAGGTTCTGATCCTGATCATAATTTTAAATTGGTTCATGAAAGAGCTGTTGTCTCTGTTGCCTCTCATGGGAGGGGCAGGAGAGGTAGATAATCCTTTTATTCTAGTGCTTGTTGCCCTATTGCTTTCTCTGACTGGTATTTTGGAGTTTTGGTCGATTTTATGGGTCGTGGGATTATTGGGCAATGATGTGGTTGGGGCTCGTTTCCTCATCGTCATAGCTGGTGGCAACCTTTGGTGATGCTTTCTTACTTGGTTGGATCGATTGGAGCGCTTTCTTCACCAAATTGGATGGTCCGTGCGTGACTTCGGGGAAGCTGGGAGTCTCGGCCAATTACTGAGCCCTCACATTGATTTATCTTTGTATTTTCTATTGTTTTTTTGGCATTTGCTCTTTGCCTTTTGTACTTCCTTTTTGGTTCAATATAATTTTGTTTTTGATTAAAAAAAAAAGATTTATGTATTAGATATGTAAATACATAAAAATTATGTGATATGTATGTAAATCCTCCTTTTTATTATTAATGCCACTAATTAAATGAAAATTACTCTTAATTTTAAAGATAAAGTAATGGTTTACATAGCTTAAAATAACTAATTTATTATCATAATTAATTATATACTAGTATATATACATATAAATCACTAATTAGTAGCTAATTTGTAGTACACATACACTAATTTGTGGATACAAGCTATTGGAAGAAATGAAGGAGCAAAATACATGGACTTAGACTTCATCTGGGATATCTTTTTTATTGTTTTATAAAACTTATATATATATATAATACTTTTTTAAAATATAGTAGAAAATAAATTCTTAGAATAGTTTTTTTTTCAAAGTAATAAAAAATAGTTGTGAAATAAAAAATATGATTATAATCTCAAAAACGAAATATTAAAAAATTATCTGATATAAAAATTATAATTACAATTTACAAAATAAAATATTAAAAAATTATCTCAAACAAAACCTTATAAACTTTGCCCATTGATCGCGTTTTAAGAAAATTCTAATATATTTCTTCGTGTTCGTCATTCATCATCATGATGCGGTCATGCGAACATCAAAGATCAAACAATTATTTTCCTTTTGCTCTGCCAGTGTGGTCCATATATACAGAAAGTCTTTGTTATGAATGCAGTAAAAAAATATTGTCAATATTATGAGGTTTTAGTTTTAATGATGAACAATAAATAATAAAATATATGAATTGAAGTTATGGTATTTTAATAATGGTTAGGTCATCTCCAACCGAGAACTCTATTTTTCACGTCAAAATAGTGCAAAAAGCAAAAAATGGCGTGGTGCTGCTCCAATCCAACGCCATTTTTTTGCTTATGCGCCAAGGTAACGACCCTTCTCCTTTCCTGCATTTTTCCGGTTGACAGAGAAAAATGGCGTGGGTGAACAGTGCAACGCCAATATTGGCGTTGCACTGTTCACCCGCAAGCAAATGGAGGATTTTTTGGCGTTTGGCTGGAGCGAAGGAATGACGCCAAACGCTCGTTTGGCGTTCGGTTGGAGATGCCCTTAGGGAAGTAATCCACACATCAAATAAAAAATAAGAAAGATAAAATCTACGAAAAAAAAAGAATATTTTTATTTTACATGAAAAATCTAAAATATGGAAAAAAATTATAGAACTGTACCACACGAAGAAAGTCACTATAAGAATTAGTAGAAATTTATAGGATTACTTTCTCACTCACTCTCTTATTATTTCACTTCACTCTTCAACAATTCTTATTCAAACAAACAAAGAGAAACTTACTAAAAATCACCAAGGAACATAACCTTTCATGAAAAATAAGAAAGAAAGCTGCTTGGTCTGTCTTGCAGCTTAGGAATGCAAAGTTTGGAGAGATGTGATGCTCAATTCTCTATCTTAAGTTTGTCTGACAGAGAGTCTGAAGTGCCATATCACTTCCTGATAGTGTCAGAGTTTGGAGCATTGCAGAGTTTTGCTCTTTGTATGTTTCCAAGCAAACTATGTAACGTTGTAACACGTGAACCCAAGAAAAGGGGAGGACCCTTTTAACCACTTGACAAGTTTGATCGATAGAATTCAGGCCCAAAAAAACAGTACAACCTGATTGATCGATACAATCAGATTCTACACAAAACTTATTTTCTTATTTAATTATTGGTGGTAAAATAATAAAATTAAATTTCACTTATATCAAAAGTGCTGTCACTATGCATTAAGAGAGAGAGAGAGAGAGAGAGAGAGAGAGAGAGATGGACGCCGCTCTGAATCAGCTACTTGTCGTAACTCGGCCTGTGAAATCTTTGACCGAATTTGATTGGCTACAGCTAATGTACGAAGAATGCAACGATAGCGTGGCTCACAGCTCTATTGACTTCGAGGTCTGAGTAGAATTGATTTCTGAATAAAATTGATGTGAACATATAGTTTTTTCAAATAATTTATATTAGTTTCCTTAAGCTGAAAATATTTTAATTGATTAAAAAATTGCCTGAGATTAATTAATTATTAAGCTCTCTCAGTCCCTCTATCTTAGTGCCAATAAATAAAAACTTTTAATTATAAATGAGAAAACATGACATCTAACAACCAAGTTGTGTCCCTTTAGAATTCCAAGGATAATATTGCAGATAACCTTCTGTGCCAGTGCATTATTTGAAGTCTAATTACTCTTCTTCATCAAGCATGGCTGCCATCACAGGCCTTACTGGAATTTCTCCATGAAAGACCCATTCCAAAGCTCTTATTCCTCCCACCTCCTGTAGAGATTTCGCAGTGAGATCACAAGGAAGAGGATTTGGAGCCTGATCAGTGACAAAAAAACAAGAACAAGAAGCCGGCCAGCCATAAATGAAATCCAGATCAACCAAAGTGACGACGACGATACGATGATGAGATCCCGCAAGTGGTGTTCGATAGAATGATCAGACGAGTTTTGTTCTATGTTGGTACGCCAATGGTAACCGGCCTTGCACTGCTCTATGTGCTGAGCTTGCTCAAAGAGTTGGCCTGTGATGTGGAAAGAAGGAGATAAGAGATGATATAGTCAGAAATTTATCAGAGGATGCTTGATGTACATTTATGGATTTACATGTATCAGAGTTTTTTAATATATCTGTAATAAGATTTGGTATTTGAATGCAATAGCATGAGAAAATCTGCTTCCTTGATTTTTATTCAAGATATTTTATAAAAATTTTGAGCTTGTTGCGGACTAGAAAATACGCGGCGATAGAGATTTAATTCTGCGTCTTAACGTTGTACGTATAACTAGCTCACACACAGAGAACACAAGATTTTTTACGTGGAAAACCCTTAAAAAGGTAAAAACCACGAGGCCTAGCCCAGTTGAAAATGATTCCACTAGACTTTGAGTTGGTTACAAAAGACTGAATCACCTCCAGGGGTGAACAGATTACAATCAATTAAGTAAGATGTCGAGTCCTCAGCAGGACGTAGGGACTGAATGTCGAGCCCTGAGTGGGACGTCGGGTCTTCAGCAGGATGTAGGAACTTAGTGTCGGGTCTTGAACAAGTCGTCGGGTCTTTGGCAGGAAGTAAGGACTGAGTGTCGGGCCTTAAGGTGGTGGTCCGGCGAGGTTCTGCGGTGGTCCGGCGAGGTTCCTGCGATGATCCGGCGGTGGTCCGGCGAGGTTTCTGCGGTGGTCCGGCGGTGGTCCGGAGAGGTTCTGTGGTGGTCCGGCGGTGGTCCGACGAGATTCCTGCGGTGGTCCGGCGGTGGTCCGGCGGCTGTCGAGGAGGAACCCCTTCCTTCTCTTCTTCCTTATCTTCTCTTCTTCTCTCTCTTGCTTAGATCCTCTCGTATGAAGAATGAGGGCTCTATTTATAGATTTTCTGGAGTGGCATGGCCCGTAAATAGGCGTGAGATCAGGGGCGAATAGGGAGTGGTTAAATGGACGGTCGATATTGAATCCTATGGCCGTGCACCGTTCGTTGGCCATTTGGAGACCTTAATGATGTCGGAATTTAGTGATCTTGGGCTCGTTGGATTCCTCACGTCGAGCCGTTCGATTCAAGTATAAGCTCGTCAAAATCGAAGACCGTTTGGTAACACAAATTGCGGTTTGAACCTTCCAACAGCTCTTTGAACCCTTTATTCGGACTCATTTGGGCTCGGATTGAGTCGATCTTGGTGTCGTTGGGTTCGTATTTCCGAGACGCTCAGTTTGACTGTAAGCTCGTTGAAATCGGAGTTCGGATGCTCCTGAATTTAATTTTTGAAGTCTCCAACTAGTTTTTGCCTCGAGATTCGTGCTCGATCAAGCTAATTTTGTAATGACGTATCAGTTGCCCCCCTATTTTCGGACTTCGAAGCTCCAGGGGTCCGAAAATATAAGTGTCGACATTTTGTGTTGGCCGAATAGCAAAAATTGCTTTCCATAAGTTGAAATTTTGCACAAATCAAGCCAAGGAGGCCTCGATGAGCTCTGAAAGTGCCAAAATTGAGTCCGGAACGTCGAAAAACGTGTCCGGGGACCCCAAAAACGTCGAAAACGGAGTTTTCGGGACGAAAATCGGGCCCTAGGAGGGCTAGGCGGCCGGACCGGCCGGACCGGCCGGCCGGCCGCCGCCGGCACCGCCGGCGTGGCATTGGAACGCGTGGCACGCGCTCCGGCGGGCCGCCTGACCCGCGCAGCCCGCACAGCGGGCCGCCTGACCCGCGCAAGCGGGTTTACCCGACCCGCGCGGTCCGCCTAGCGGGCGGGTCCGCCTGACCCGTGCGGTCCGCGCAGCGGGCCGCCTGACCCGCGCAAGCGGGTCCGCCTGACCCGCGCGGTCGGCTTCAGCGGGCCGCCTGACCCGCGCGGTGGCCCGCGCCGCTTGGAGCTGCCGCTCCGTAAGGCGGTGGAGGGTGAGGCGGTTCGGCCCACCGCCTCAAGTGGGCCCCACCTCACGAAAAATAGGATTTTTTCATGTTTTTTGGCCCGAAAAAATTCCAAAAAATTCCTAAAAATTCCCAAAAAATTCTGAAAAATTTTAGAAAAATTTAGAAATTCAGAAATTCTAGAAACTTCTCTTCCCTCTCCTAAAAAACTATAAATAGGCATTTCAAGCCTTTAGAAAATCACTCCACTCCTCTTCCTCTTCTCTTTTCTTCTCTTCTCCCTCTGTCCTTTCTATTGAGGCCTTCCCTCAGTCTTCTGAGGCCCCTCTCTTGGCAAGGAAGTTCGGAGATCTTCTCCCTCTGTCCTTTCTATTGAGGCCTTCCTTCAGTCTTCTGAGGCCCCTCTCTTGGCAAGGAAGTTCGGAGATCTTCTCCCTCTGTCCTTTCTATTGAGGCCTTCCCTCAGTTTTCTGAGGCCCCTCTCTTGGCAAGGAAGTCCGGAGATTTCTCCTTCTTCTCTTTCTACTTCGAGAGATCATGTGGAGTTCTGATGGTAGGAAGAAGTCCGGTGTTAGATAGATGCACTGAGTCGGGTAGAAGACCGACGAAAGTCCATTGACGGACAGAAGACCGATGACGGGTATTAGTTCGACGACACATAGAAGTCCGACGCTGTGTAGAAGATCGACGAAAGTCCATCAATGGGAAGAAGTCCGACGACGGTTAGTAGTCCGACGGCAGGCAGAAGTCTGACGTCCCGTAGAAGTACTGTCGGGTAGAAGACTGACGAAAGTTCATCGACGAGCAGAAGTCTGATGACGGGGAGAAGCCTTCCCGACGAAAGTTCGTCGACGAGCAGAAGTCCGACGAGTAGGAGAAGTCTGACGTCGGGTAGAAGTACGACCTTGGGCAGAAGACCGATGAAAGTTCGTCGACGGACATAAGTCCGACGACGAGTAGAAGTCCGCTGACGAGCAGAAGTTTGACGACGGGTAGTAGTTTGACAACGGACATGAATCCAACGAAAGGTGGAAACTTAACGTCTAGTAGAATTCTGACGTCGGGGAAAAATGCGACATCGGGCAGAAGACCGATGAAAGTTAGTCGACGGGCAGAAGTCCGATGACGAGTAGAAGTCCGCTTACGAGCAGAAGTCAGACGATATGGAGAAGTCTGATGTTGGGTAGAAGTCCGTCGAAAGTCCTACAAGGAAAAAGTTCAGTGACAGGAGAAAATTCAAAATTGGGTAGAATTTTAATATTGTGGAGAAGTAAGATAGAAGTCCATTGACAACATTCTGGCAATGTTAACCAAGGATGTGAGACCTTCCCGAGGTTGTATGCCGGAGCCCTGCTCGACGACGTTAACCTGTGTGGAAGAGGTCGGGAGAATCCACCAAGGATGTGAGACCTTTCCGAGGTTGTATGCCGGAGCCCTGCTCAACGACGTTAACCTGTGTGGAAGAGGTCGGGAGAATCCACCAAGGATGTAGGACCTTTCCGAGGTTGTATGCCGGAGCCCTGCTCGACGACGTTAACCTGTGTGGAAGAGGTCGGGAGAATCCACCAAGGATGTGAGACCTTTCCGAGGTTGTATGCCGGAGCCCTGCTCGACGACGTTAACCTGTGTGGAAGAGGTCGGGAGAATCCACCAAGGATGTGAGACCTTTCCGAGGTTGTATGCCGGAGCCCTGCTCGACGACGTTAACCTGTGTGGAAGAGGTCGGGAGAATCCACCAAGGATGTAGGACCTTTCCGAGGTTGTATGCCGGAGCCCTGCTCGACGACGTTAACCTGTGTGGAAGAGGTCGGGAGAATCCACCAAGGATGTAGGACCTTTCCGAGGTTGTATGCCGGAGCCCTGCTCGACGACGTTAACCTGTATGGAAGAGGTCGGGAGAATCCACCAAGGATGCAGGACCTTTCCGAGGTTGTATGCCGGAGCCCTGCTCGACGACGTTAACCTGTGTGGAAGAGGTCGGGAGAATCCACCAAGGATGTAGGACCTTTCCGAGGTTGTATGCCGGAGCCCTGCTCGACGACGTTAACCTGTGTGGAAGAGGTCGGGAGAATCCACCAAGGATGTGAGACCTTTCCGAGGTTGTATGCCGGAGCCCTGCTCGACGACGTTAACCTGTGTGGAAGAGGTCGGGAGAATCCACCAAGGATGTAGGACCTTTCCGAGGTTGTATGCCGGAGCCCTGCTCGACGACGTTAACCTGTATGGAAGAGGTCGGAAGAATCCACCAAGGATTGATTATCTGGTGATTGAGCTACAATAACGATTATGTATTTGTTCGAGTCAAGAATATTAACGTTCACAGCTTTTGCGAATTTATCAATACAATTTTACTCGAAAAAGATAAAGAAACAAAGTCTTACTACATTAAGCAAAAGCATAACTCCCTAAGACAGCTTAGGGAGGGAGAAGCTACAAACACCACAAACAATATTCAAAATTAAAGACAGACAGTATTAAAGTCATACAATATTAAAGACATACGATACTTAAAACAAACAGCACTACTGTGCTCTACGCAATTAAAGCTGGCGTTGATAGGCCCCCAGCAATGGTTCCAATTTCCCCCACTATTTGGCGATTGTTTATCGACTGTCTTTGTTGTTGATTATGCCCCCCAGTCGGACCAACTTCATCTCGGGCTGGTGCATTCTTGATGAATTGTCGGAGATATCCTTGTCGGATCAGTCTCTCAACTTCTTCCTTGAGTTGCCAACATGCTTCAGTAGTGTGCCCACGGCTACGGTGGAAGTGACAATATTGCTCCTGGTTTCCGACGTTGGACTTCAAAGGGTGTGGCCATTTTATGTTCTCCTGATCCCGGATGGCCATTAATACATTTGTTTGAGATGTATTGAGTGGTGTGTACTCCTTTTCTTGACGAGGTTCTTGTCGCGGCTGTGAGGGTCGAGGAGGAAAATTGTAGTTTCCTTGCTTCTTCCTTTGTGAGGGGGGATTCTCCGTCCCTGGGGGATATTTACGCTTCCCGGTCGTCTGCTCAAATTGCTTTCTATGAGCATTGATGGCATCATCGGCGGAGATTTGAGCCTCTACCCGATGGATTAGATCCGCATATGAATGGACCGTATCTCGCATGAGTGCTGAGTAGAAGGGGCCTGGGCGGAGTCCTCCAAGAAATACACCTCTAAGCAATTCGGGATCTACCCCTGGAATTTGTCGGGCTTCCGTAGAAAACCTCTGGAAGTATTCTTTAAGGGATTCACCCTCGTTCTGACGTATCCCTGAAAGGTGGGAGGAATCTTTAATCGTCCTTCGGTTGGCTACAAACTGTTCGACGAACAGTTTGGCCAATTTAACGAATATCGAGATGGATCGGGCAGGCAGTGAGTAGAACCATGTCCGGGCTTGCCCTTTAAGGGTGGCAGGAAAAACTTGACAGAGCAAAGCGTCCGGGGCCTGCTGGATATGCATAATAGTGCGGTAGTGGTCGATATGCTCGTAGGGGTCTGAAGTTCCATCATACGAATCAATATTCGGGAGTTTGAATCTTGCCGGAACGGGGTATCGGAGGACAGCTTCGGTGAAAGGTGACGATTCGTGAACGTCCCGTTGGCGAAGGGAGTGTCTTGTACCTCTTGTGGGGAACTCTTCTCGGACTAGCCTCCGCAACTCATCCCGGAGAGTATTGTGGGGGAGTTCAGTAACGTGCTGTTGGTCCAAGTCTTCTGGGACTTCTGGAGGCATATGATGCCGGTGGCCCGTGTGTGAAGGATGGGTAGAGCTTGCTGTATCAGCAAGCTCATTCTCTGGACGTGTAGGAGGGCGCATCCTTGGCGGAGGAAGGGGGACTTCGACATGAAGAATGTCTTCGAATCCTGGCTGGTCTCGAGGGAGAAGAGTATCTTCTTGGGGCACTGGCGCTGGTCCTCGAGCTCCCCTTAAGAGCTGAAGGATCTCATTCTGAGATTCCTCCATTTTTCTGATACGTTCTTCTAGGGATGGCCCTGAAGTTCCTTCTCCTGCAGGGTGTCGGTTACCGGGGTGAAAGGAGGCAGATGCCTGTCGTCCTTGATTCAGGGACTGATTCCTGGATTGGTGTGAATTAGAGCGGGAGGTTCCCATGATGCGATGGCTACGCCTGTTGACCATTGGATGATTCCTTGATGTAGTGGGATTAGCTTTCCCACAGACGGCGCCAAACTGTTGCGGACTAGAAAATACGCGGCGATAGAGATTTAATTCTGCGTCTTAACGTTGTACGTATAACTAGCTCACACACAGAGAACACAAGATTTTTTACGTGTAAAACCCTTAAAAAGGTAAAAACCACGAGGCCTAGCCCAGTTGAAAATGATTCCACTAGACTTTGAGTTGGTTACAAAAGACTGAATCACCTCCAGGGGTGAACAGATTACAATCAATTAAGTAAGATGTCGAGTCCTCAGCAGGACGTAGGGACTGAATGTCGAGCCCTGAGTGGGACGTCGGGTCTTCAGCAGGATGTAGGAACTTAGTGTCGGGTCTTGAACAAGTCGTCGGGTCTTTGGCAGGAAGTAAGGACTGAGTGTCGGGCCTTAAGGTGGTGGTCCGGCGAGGTTCTGCGGTGGTCCGGCGAGGTTCCTGCGATGATCCGGCGGTGGTCCGGCGAGGTTTCTGCGGTGGTCCGGCGGTGGTCCGGCGAGGTTCTGTGGTGGTCCGGCGGTGGTCCGACGAGATTCCTGCGGTGGTCCGGCGGTGGTCCGGCGGCTGTCGAGGAGGAACCCCTTCCTTCTCTTCTTCCTTCTCTTCTCTTCTTCTCTCTCTTGCTTAGATCCTCTCTTATGAAGAATGAGGGCTCTATTTATAGATTTTCTGGAGTGGCATGGCCCGTAAATAGGCGTGAGATCAGGGGCGAATAGGGAGTGGTTAAATGGACGGTCGATATTGAATCCTATGGCCGTGCACCGTTCGTTGGCCATTTGGAGACCTTAATGATGTCGGAATTTAGTGATCTTGGTCTCGTTGGATTCGTCTCGTCGAGCCGTTCGATTCAAGTATAAGCTCGTCAAAATCGGAGACCGTTTGGTAACACAAATTGCGGTTTGAACCTTCCAACAGCTCTTTGAACCCTTTATTCGGACTCATTTGGGCTCGGATTGAGTCGATCTTGGTGTCGTTGGGTTCGTATTTCCGAGACGCTCAGTTTGAATGTAAGCTCGTTGAAATCGGAGTTCGGATGCTCCTGAATTTAATTTTTGATGTCTCCAACTAGTTTTTGCCTCGAGATTCGTGCCCGATCAAGCTAATTTTGTAATGACGTATCAGAGCTTAAAATAAGAGAGTTATGTGAAATTTGGAACAATGGATGAAGGAAGAGAAACTTGGGAAGATATTGGTTACAGATTTACTTCTGTAAATTCGCTAGCAGAGGAATTTGATATAAATTGCCACATAGATGAAAGAACATTTTGGGTTTCAGATGTTGCTGTAAAATTCCATCATCACTGCATTGCCAGAATTTATATGTAAAACTAAGGCTTTGTTTGTTTGGGGGGGGGGGGGGGGGGTTGCAAACTAATCGAGTCGTGCTCGAGCCAGGGGGTGTTCGAGTCGAGCTCGAGTGCCAAATACTGAGCTCAAGCTCGTCTTGTTTCACGAAACGAGTCGAGTAGAGCGGCTCGTAAAGCGAATGCCTCGTACGCGAATCCCGCTCTTCGATGTCCCGCTCCCGGTCGCTCTCCCGCAATCGCGCTCACGCTCTTGCACCAGCTCCCGCAGACGCGGCGCGACCTGCTCCCGCAGATATGACGCGACCCGCTCCCGCATATGCGACCCTCTCCCGCAATCGCGAGCTACACTACAAGCCATCGAGTCGATTAGCCCAGTGTCCGAGCTCGAGCTCATTTAGGGTTCGAGCTTGAACTCGTGTTCGAGCTCGACTTGCGAGCTCGATAAGCTCAGCTCGTCGAGCCCATTAAAGAGTCGAGCCCGAGCCAGCTGGACTCATTGCACCCCCTAGTTTGGGATGGTTTTTTATTGTTTATTAAAACAGTTTTTTGGTAAAAAAATTTTAGAAATTGCTTTAAGAAATAGTAATAAAGCCTTCCTAAACAAAACTTAAAAGGTGTGATGAATATTTTTCTTTAGGCTTCATTTTAGACAGCTTTTTTATTTTTTTTATTACTTTGTAAAGTAGTTTTCAAAGAAAAAATACTTTGTAATAAATAATTACTTTAGAAAGTAGCCAGAAAACCTCCCCAAAAGAAGCCTTTGACTTTTCAAAACTATTTTAAACCACTATTTATTAAATGTATTTTTTTAATTATTTCTCAAGCGACAAAATCTAGTACAATTCATATAACATGAATGAAATTTATGTTGACTATTTTTATAATATTCTGCAAGAAAATGATATGTCGTCAATGTTTTAAAATACGGAAGTCTAAGATTTCGTTTGAGAAGACTTTTTTATTTCTTTTTAAATAAAATTTTAGTACAAAAATTAAATTTTTTGTACTAAAATTTTGTTTTAAAAAACAATGAACAAATAAAAAATCATCCTAAAGGAAGCATAAGAGTCTGTTTGAGACAGTTTTCTCGCTATTTTGTTTTTCAAATAGCAATCATAATTTCTTTTGGATACTGTTTTTTTTTTTCATTCTCACATGTTTTCAAAAAAATTTACGATGAAAAGCTGTTTTTAGTTACTAGAGTAACTATGTTAGATTCCCCACAACAACTTCATAATTAACTCGTAAAGCATTGCAACCGTCACAAACAGATCCTAATATTAGCCTTTTTTCCTATTATGAGTTCAAATTTACAATCAAAGATTGAGATATTACCCAAATTAATAAATTTATATTAAATACAAAAAAAAAACTCTAAAATTTATAATCCTATGATTCATATTCAAATTAATTAAATACGAAAAATTAATTAGCATAAATATGCAAAGTAAATTTTAAATTAAAAAAAAAATGTCAAAATAAAATTAGATGATTAATTATGCACTCCGAATATCCCCATTCCTCATCCTCACATACTTCAATTCTTCTTCTCCAACCAAGGCATTAAAATCACATGTTTTTTTAAGTCAACATGTTAACAATTCAATTTCACTGCAAACTCTACCTCATTTAAGTCATTTTCCTCATTTTAAAATATATTAACAACTCCCACATTTTAAATTTTGCTACCTATAAATTAAGAAAATATACAATGAATCAAGGGTAAGGAAAAAAAGATGTCTAGACTATTTGACCACATTTCAGAATTAATTAGTTTAAGCTAAAATTAAGACAAATGAACCCATCTTTAAGTTCTTATGTAAATCATACAAGGGAAATGCATGATATGTTAAGTTTAATTAAATAATTGTACATTTATTTATATTAACTTAAATTAAGTTAATTTAGATTAACCGATCTTTAAGTTTTTATGTATCTGAACCCACAAAGTAGGATAAAGGCATATGCTTCATTTGGGACGGCTTTCTTACTGCTTCTTAAAGCAACTTTTCAGTATCAAAATTTTGCTAAAATACTGCTTTAAGAAGCAGTAAGAATACCATCCCAAACGAAGCCTTAATGCTATTGTTATTGTGGTTAGATTAACTTAAATTATGAGATAAATTTATTATCAATTAGATCATTAATATATGTCATGTACTCTTAAGATGATATTCACTTCTTTGTGGGGCATGTGCTATGTTGGAGAGATGAGGAGTAAACATCATAATGACGAAACAAATAAGAAAGTAAATGTAGCAGAAAAGTAAATGACTCCAAGATTTAATGTGAAAAAACTCAAAATAGGTAAAGAACCATAGAGCCACACCACATGTGAGATCTCGTTCCCTTACTGTTCCTCTCTGAATTGGATTTTCCTCCCAGAATCGGCCAGGACGAAGTTGAGATCGTCCAGGCCGATCAGTGCATTGAAAACAGCTGATTTCTGGAGTGTTCTGGAATGATTTCTGGACAGGATCGTCCAGGACGATATTGAGATCGTCCGGGACAATCGGCACTGTTCACAATACCGTCCTGATCATCGCCCTGGGAATGGTTCAGGACGATCAGAATTTGGTCTGATCGTCCCGGGACGATCGGGCGATCGGCCAGGCCGATCTGAGTATGATATAAGGAAATGAGCTCGTTTTGAGGAGAGAGAAATTCATATTTTAAAATCAGATATTTTGAGGAGAGAGAAAGAGAAAGGGAAAAAGAAGAAAAGCTTAGTTTTGGAGGCCGCGGAGCGCTTTTCGTCCGACGCTGCTGTTGGAGAAAATGAAGATCTCATGGTAAGGACTCCGAACCCTATTTCTGTTTTCAGAGATATTGTGTTTTGATCGAGTTGTGCACTGTTTTGTGTTTTCGTAGTCTACTTTTAGACGTGATTTTGATTTGACACGACTTTCACCGCACAACTTCTAGTATGTTATAGATATGACTATTGTACACGATTTGACTGTATTCTACGAAGATTTTATCGGTCGGAATTGATTCTACGTGATTTTAATCAAATAGAAAATTATCAGGACTCGATTTGATTTGGATTCTTTACATTGATAGTCTTGTATTGATGCCGTGGATATTCGTTGGTAATTTGGAAAAATTCAAAATTTGTATCTTTTTGCATGATTTTTGTGTAAATTCGATAGACTACCGTTACTCTGCCCGATTTTCGTATGATTTCTGATTTGGCTGAAACTGATAGATTGAATCGATATGCATATGATTATTGATATGATTGCTTTAATATTAATTATTGATTGATTATTGATACTGATCACAAGTGGAACCTGGTTGAACATTGGTTGAAGATTGATGATACCTGTACAGGATGGTGGGCCGATGGGCTTTCCTTTAAACATTGATTATTGATATATTGATGGGAGTCATAAGGAGTTTATTGATATGCCGACGGGCGAAAAGAGTGACGACTCTTATTGATTGAACCAATGTATATGATATCTACAACAGCAACATGACCAGTAGATTGTACTTGTTCAGTATATAGTATTGAATTGCATGTTTACTGTATTGACTTACGGATTTATTGCTTTATCGATTTCTACTTTATTGATTTGATCGGATTTACTGTATCGTACGGATTCTATTGATTTCATCGATTGATTACCGAGCATTGATATTACTGAGCATTGATATGGGCATAGATAGATATAGATACTGCATTGATAACATTGATATGGACATCGTATAGATTCATTGATATTACTGCCTATAGATTTTATAGATTCGCTATCGCTACTGTTTCTGCACCGTATTGACTGCTTTATAGATTCGTTGTTCCGTATCGCTTTTCTCGACTGATTTCATTGATTAGACCGTATCGATTTGATTGACGAGTATTGATTGATTGAGTTGGATTATCGATTTGTCTACCGCTGCATTGACTGTTTTTATTGACTATTGATTTCCGGATTGCATTGACTACTGAATTGATTTCCGCTGCATAGACTCATTGACCATTGAGTGATACGGATTTGATAGATTGACATGCATATTGATAGCATCACCGTGCTTTGATTTCAGTTATAGGTATTAAGTGACCTGCTGGGCTTTGTAAAGCTCATTATATGTGGTTGATATTTTCAGGTCAGGGCTTGGGAGCAGGAGATAGGAATTGATCCAGATCTTCAGGTTTTGGTCTTTTGGGTCGATTGATGATTCTTTTGTACTCAGGACAGGATAGTTTATTTACTTGTATTGTAGTGTAGTTCCTGAGTATTGTACATGATGTTTTGAGATATGAATTGACTGATATATTGATGTTTTAAATTTTATAGATGTTGTTAGATTGCTTACTGAAGGTTTTAGATGACTCTGGTAAATTGTTTGGGTAATCGATTGACATTCTTTCCAAGTTTGATCTTGGGGTCGTTACAAGTTGGTATCAGAGCAGTGTTATTGGAAGAATGAATTGTTACCAGAGTTGTAGGATTGGATTAAGAATTGGGTAGATTGGGTAGCTTTAAGAGCTTCATTGGCATACATCATTGCATGTGTGTATTATTGTTTTGAATTGTGCAGGTGAAAAGATATGGATCCTCCAGCAGAATCCAGTGTACCAAATGAGCAACACAGCGCAGCTCCAGTACCTTCAGAAAGTATGATGCAGTTGGCTACTGCAATTGCACATGTTATGGGTGATGCGCAGAGCAAGATGAGTGGGAGCAAAGAGGAAGAAGTTGATAGACACTTGCAGATGTTTCACAAGCTGAAGCCTCCGTTGTTCAAAGGGGCTGTAGGACCACAGGCTACTGAGGATTGGATTCTGAGAGTAGAAAAGATTTTCGACAGTATGCAGTGTCCGGGGAATAGAAAAGTACCCTTGGCTGTGTTCCTGTTTGAAGGAGAGGCGGAGAGATGGTGGATTGGACAACAGAGAGAAAAATTTCAGGGGAAGACCAATGCTGAGATCACCTGGGATGAGTTCATTGCAGTGTTCAGGATGTGGTTTGTACCACCGTCAGCTCAGCGACAGATGCAGGAAGCTTTCATGAGATTGGAGCAAGGCCGCAAGTCAGTGATGCAGTATGAGGCTGAGTTTACTGCACTTGCGAGGTACGCTGCTCATCTGATTCCTACTGCCGAGGAAAAGTGTTATAGATTTCTGCACGGATTGAACAGAGAGCTGAGGCATCCACTAGTACCTTTCCGGATCCATGAGTTTTCTGAGCTGGTGGAGCGGGCCCGATTGATAGAGATTGATTTGGCGACACCGGTATCAAGGTACGAGGATACCAGGAGGAGGGGAAATGATTCTGGTAGAGACAGAGATAGAGAGAAGAGAAGCAGGTACGAGGGTTTGAAGGGATCTGCATCGGGATCTGCGTCACGATCAGCATCGATAGTATCATATGGTGGTTCTGGCACGTGCATTCACTGTGGTAAACGACATGCAGGTCAGTGCTACCTATTGACGGGACAGTGTTTTCACTGTGGACAGCAAGGACACAGAGTAGCAGATTGTCCTCAGAAAGGACTGGGTGGAAGGACTGATTCTGATACGGGCACAGGACAGCAGAGGACTGTTGGCTCGAGGGCCTATAGTGAGAGATCAGGGAACAGGATGGATGATAGGACTGTTAGAGATTAGAGGGAGACAGTTGTGCCACGACCTCCAGTGGTGCCACGCATCTACAGTCTACAGAGTTTACAGCATCGTGAAGATCAGCAACGACCGGAAAGTTCTATTGGTAAGATTGATTTGACTAACCGATTGATATTGACATATGAACATTGCATATTGACATTTGATTGTTTGCATTGTGTGTTCTGTATGGATTTCGACGAGTTTTGATTTGACTTTGGATTTGGATCGATTTATATTGTTTGTTTTGCTTCGTACCTGTAGGGAAATGTCGGGACGACATTTTTCTAAGGTGGGAAGATTGTGAGATCTCGTTCCCTTACTGTTCCTCTATGAATTGGATTTTCCTCTCAGAATCGGCCAGGACGAAGTTGAGATCGTCCAGGCCGATCAGTGCATTGAAAACAGCTGATTTCTGGAGTGTTCTGGAATGATTTCTGGACAGGATCGTCCAGGACGATATTGAGATCGTCCGGGACGATCGGTACTGTTCACAATACCGTCCTGATCATCACCCTGAGAATGGTCCAGGACGATCAGAATTTGGTCTGATCGTCCCGGGACGATCGGGCGATCGGCCAGGCCGATCTGAGTATGATATAAGGAAATGAGCTCGTTTTGAGGAGAGAGAAATTCATATTTTAAAACCAGATATTTTGAGGAGAGAGAAAGAGAAAGGGAAAAAGAAGAAAAGCTTGGTTTTGGAGGCCGCGGAGCGCTTTTCGTCCGACGCTGCTGTTGGAGAAAGTGAAGATCTCGTGGTAAGGACTCCAAACCCTATTTCTATTTTCAGAGATATTGTGTTTTGATCGAGTTGTGCACTGTTTTGTGTTTTCGTAGTCTACTTTTAGACGTGATTTTGATTTGACACGACTTTCACCGCACAACTTCTAGTATGTTATAGATATGACTATTGTACACGATTTGACTGTATTCTACGAAGATTTTATCGGTCGGAATTGATTCTACGTGATTTTAATCAAATAGAAAATTATCAGGACTCGATTTGATTTGGATTCTTTACATTGATAGTCTTGTATTGATGCCGTGGATATTCGTTGGTAATTTGGAGAAATTCGGAATTTGTATCTTTTTGCAGGATTTTTGTGTAAATTCGATAGACTACCGTTACTCTGCCCGATTTTCGTATGATTTCTGATTTGGCTGAAACTGATAGATTGAATCGATATGCATATGATTATTGATATGATTGCTTTAATATTAATTATTGATTGATTATTGATACTGATCACAAGTGGAACTTGGTTGAACATTAGTTGAAGATTGATGATACCTGTACAGGATGGTGGGCCGACGGGCTTTCCTTTAAACATTGATTATTGATATATTGATGGGAGTCATAAGGAGTTTATTGATATGCCGACGGGCGAAAAGAGTGACGACTCTTATTGATTGAACCAATGTATATGATATCTACAACAGCAACATGACCAGTAGATTGTACTTGTTCAGTATATAGTATTGAATTGCATGTTTACTGTATTGACTTACATATTTATTGCTTTATCGATTTCTACTTTATTGATTTGATCGGATTTATTGTATCGTACGGATTCTATTGATTTCATCGATTGATTACCGAGCATTGATATTACTGAGCATTGATATGGGCATAGATAGATATAGATACTGCATTGATAGCATTGATATGGACATCGTATAGATTCATTGATATTACTGCCTATAGATTTTATAGATTCACTATCGCTACTGTTTCTGCACCGTATTGACTGCTTTATAGATTCGTTGTTCCGTATCGCTTTTCTCGACTGATTTCATTGATTAGACCGTATCGATTTGATTGACGAGTATTGATTGATTGAGTTGGATTATCGATTTGTCTGCCGCTGCATTGACTGGTTTTATTGACTATTGATTTCCGGATTGCATTGACTACTGAATTGATTTCCGCTGCATAGACTCATTGACCATTGACTGATACGGATTTGATAGATTGACATGCATATTGATAGCATCACCGTGCTTTGATTTCAATTATAGGTATTAAGTGACCTGCTGGGCTTTGTAAAGCTCATTATATGTGGTTGATATTTTCAGGTCAGGGCTTGGGAGCAGGAGATAGGAATTGATCCAGATCTTCAGGTTTTGGTCTTTTGGGTCGATTGATGATTCTTTTGTACTCAGGACAGGATAGTTTATTTACTTGTATTGTAGTGTAGTTCCTGAGTATTGTACATGATGTTTTGAGATATGAATCGACTGATATATTGATGTTTTAAATTTTATAGATGTTGTTAGATTGCTTACTGAAGGTTTTAGATGACTCTGGTAAATTGTTTGGGTAATCGATTGACATTCTTTCCAAGTTTGATCTTGGGGTCGTTACACCACACTAAGAAATCCACTATAAAAATTAAGAAAAATAAGTACACATCTCTCTTCTCTCTCCATCTCTCCTTGCTTCTCTTCTCACATGCACAATTTTCAATGTCTTCACCCTTAAAATACAAGAGAAAGCCAGGTAAAATAATCACAAGAGATACAACCTTTTAAAAAAGCATCCAGTTTGTTTTGCAGTGTTGTGGCGTCAGTTTGTGGTGTTGCAACACTTTAGCCTTTTCCTTGCACAACTGCAGCATCATATCTATACCGCTGCGGCGCTCTGCTCTCTATCTTTCAACATTGGGGTCCTCGAGAACACAGTGCTGGGGTAATTGGGAACACAACGCCTGGGCATTGTATGAAAAAAAAAAATTAGGTACAAAACAACCGAACCTAAGCAGGGGGTAAACCCCTCGCTTCCCTTAAAGTACACGACAAGCTTTGAGGATCGAGATAGCAGAATAATTAGATTGATAAACACAATCATATTCCACACATAACAATCTCCCACTTGAAACTGATTACAATCAATCCTTTTCCTGGTTTGGAACACTAATCATAGTAATGGCAGTGTGGCTCAACCCTGCTCTAATCCTCCATGAACTCAGTTTATCAATTGTCACAATCTTTATCAGCATGTCTATATGATTCTAGGTCGTGTGTATTTTCTCCCAAGATAGTTGACCATCTTTTAGAGTCGACCTGATGAAATGATATTGAACCATCTTTTAGAAGCGACATGATGAAATGATACCGAAGCTGGATGTGCTTCATCCTAGCATTAAATATAGCATTCTTTGCTATATATATATAACACTCATACTATCACTATATAGCTTCCCATTCCTTTGCCCCTTGCAGAGTTCTGCTAAGAAATTTTGCAACCAAGTTATCTTCTTAATAGCCTCAGTGATACCAATGTACTCCGCTTATGTGGTTGAAAGAGTAATTAACAATCTTCTATAACTTGGAAACCCAACTCACTACAGTGTTTTCCAAAATGAAGATATAATCTATTGTGCTTCTCATACCATTGAGATATCTAGCAAAATAAAAATCTACATAACCATGCATGTAGATCAATCCCTACACCACCAAAGCAAAGAGCTTTGTCTATTGATCCTCCCAAGTATATGAAAATACACTTAAGCGCCTCCCAATGAAGCACATGGGTTACTCATAAATTTAGTGATTACTCCCACTATATATGCTATATCATATTTTGTGCAGATCATAACATATATCAAACTTCTAATTGTTTAAGCATACAAATTCTTCTTCATAGTTCTTCTTCTACTTAAGATTTAGGCGATTGTTCCTTAAATAACTGAAAGTGATTATCAAAGGGAGTGCAAACTAATTTTGCCTCTCTCATGTTGAATCTCTAAAGCACCTTTTAAATATTATCTATCTAAGATAATTTCAATATACATGCACTTCTATCCCTATTGATTCTCATATCAAGATTTTTTTTAATGGACCTAGATTTTCCATTTAAAAAATTTTTAATAACTGCTCTTTTAGACATCTTATCATCTCTATATCTAAATCTGCAACCAGTCTGTCATCTATATACAAAAGCAGAGTAATATAACCATTATCAAAATATTTAAAAAATAATAGTGGTATACCTGGTAATTTGTACAAATTATTTGACATAAACCTATATAATATTTTGTACCACTATCTTGGTGCCTGCTTCAGTCGATATAGACTCCTCTTGAGCCTATATACCAGCTCTTCATTGCCTGTGGCCACATATCCCTGATGTTGCACCATATACAACTCTTCATTAAGGTCAACATGAAGAAATGTTGTCTTTACATCCATTTTCTCTAGATGTAAATCCTCAACTTCTACCATACTCAATATAACTTAGATTGCAGTCATCTTCACCACTACAGAGAAAATTTCAAAGAAGTCCACTCATTCCTTCAGCTAAAAATATTTAACTACAAGCCTGCCCTTATAGCTCTAATTACTATCATAAGGTTCTTCTTTCAGCATATAAACCCACTTGTTATGTAGTGCTCTCTTACCATCTTATAGCTCTGTCAACTCCTAAGTCTGATTTAACTCAAGTGAATGCATCTCATCATTCATGTCTTGCTCCCACTTATTTGAATCATTAACTTGAATGGATTCATTATATCACTATGGTTCACTATTATATGTCAGCAATATATAATACATAGAAGGATAATACCTTTGTACTTGCCTTGAGATTCTGCTTGATATCTTAATTTTAATAGGAGGATTTTGAGGTACTCTTTGTACTTCATCAGCTTTATCTTCTTGATCACCATCATCCTCTATCTCAATATACTTGAAAGAATCTTTAGGAGTCTCATTTCTATCCTTGTACATTTAACTTTTATTGAATTTAACATTCATGCTCCTGATGAACTTTTAATTCTAATAATCCTAAAATTTGTAGCCAAATTCATCTGATCCATATCCAATAAATGTACATTTGATAGATCTTGGATCAAGTTGACTTCTAGATCCTAAATCAACATGAACATAGGATGAATAATCAAAAACTTTGAGGTAGGATATACTAACATATATCCTTTCCACTCTAGGCTTTCTCAGGTAACCCCTTATTCATAAGAATTGAAGGACCACAATCAATCAAATAAATTACAATATTTGCTATCTCAGCCAACAAATATTTAGGTAGACCTCTTCAAATAAGGAACATGCCTAACATTTTGAGTCTCCAAATTGACCCATATGACATTCTAATATCAACATATCCCTATCCAATAATGTTGCATCCAGAGCTTGTTTTCCCCAAGATACACTTTACCAAAATCACCTTGAGTACGGTTCTTAAATGCCTTCTTATTAAGACTTGCATGAAAAGAATCTCTTGAATATATCACCCAAGATTCTGAATTATCTAGAGATAAATTTAGAGAATATGATTGATATTCTTTTGTAGATACATTTGCAGAATGATTTTTATCTTGACCTCCACCACTGTCCTTCTTTGGAACTTTACAGTCCTTCTTCAAGTGTCCTTTCTTCCCATAGCTCTAGCACATAACTTTTCCACTACTTGAAGTAGACTTTCTTCTCTATGATTTAGATCTCCCTCTGTTTGGATTTCTCTCTAAACTCATTCATCTTATTTCAACATTCAGAGCAGAATTTGAAGATTCACCATTCACCATTTACGAACCTCTTCATTAAGCACTAACTCCATAATGTCCTCAAAGTTAAACTTTCAATTTTTTGAAGAGTAACTCACAATAGTAACAAGCCCATCCCAGCTTTCTAGCAATAAATATAACAACAATAATGCCCTCACCTTATGATCAAAATTTATGCCAACTAAACATAATTGACTCATCATAATGTTCAGATTATTTGATCATATGTTCTGCCATTGGATGTCGTCCAACATCTTCATATTGAATAACTTCTTCCTCAGGGATACTTTTTTTGAGGCTGATGGTTTTTCATATATCTTAGTCAGTGCAGCCATGAGATAAACTGCAGTCTTCACAATTTATAATGTTGAATGCAATAAATGAGAAAAGTGAAAGCCATATCAAACCTAGTGTACGTTGTCCGATCGATAACCTCCTATTCCTTCATAGTAAAAGAATATGGCTTCTTGGTGATTCATTTCAAAGGTAAATACAACTTCTTCTGATACAACAAATCTTCAATTTGCATCCTCCAAAATAGGAAGTTTGAACCATTAAACTTTTTAACCATGTACCTTGCTTCGTCCACTACTCCCACTCGATATGAAGAACCTCATTTTGATACCTGTTGTAGGGGATGAGGAGGAGGAGTGAACACAACAATGATGAAATAAGCAAGAAATTAAAAGCAGTTAAAAAGTAAAAGGAGACTAGGATTTAACGTGGAGAAATCTAAAATAGGGAAAAAATCACGTAGCCGCACCATACCAAGAAATCCATTGTGAAAATTGGGAGAAATAAGTACATATGTCTCTTCTCTCTCACTCTCTCATTGCTTCTCTTCTCACATGCACAATTTTTAATGTCTACACCCTCAAAATACAATAAAAAGCCAAGTAAAATATAATCCTAAGGGATGTAATCATTCAGAAAAATGAGAAAGGAATCCGTTCAATCTGTGTTGCAGCGCCTTTTTGTGGTGCTACGATGCTTAATCCACTGTCATGCACCGCTGCAACACCTTAGTTATACCGCTACGATGCTCTACTCTCTATCGTTTAGTGTTGGGGCACTCGAGAACATAGCGTTGGGGCGTTGGATGGATTTATTTTTGTTTTTAGATGCAAAGCACTTGAACCAAAGTATGGGTTAAACCCCCTGCACCCCCCAGCGCACACGATAAGCTTTGATGTATGAAACAACAGAATAATCAGATTGATCAATACAATCAGATTCAACACATAGCATGGTATATGGGCTAAAAATCTATCAAATTATGTTTGCAATTTTGCTCAACCTTGCCCTAAGGCATTACGTCCCAAACTACTTTTTTGGGCATGGAGAACACTAGAGGATAAGTCCTAATGCAAATGAAATTTTTTCTACCTATTCTATAAGCACATAATAAAAAACGTGTTGTATATATAAAAGAATGTTCAATTTTAAAATTAATTTCTATCTTGTATTTTAATTTAAATTAATTGTTGCATAACTATTTGTCTAACAAACATTTTTTTTCTAGACTATTTGCAGCATAACTATTTTTCAAAAGCATGCCAACATTCTTTATTTTTCTAAAATTATTTTCTTTATTTTAATGTAATTCAACATTTACATTGATTTGCCTTTTTTTTTCTTTCCTCCATTTACAAGAAGATTTTTCATGCAAAAGCAGCAAGAAAAAATTTGCTACAGCAAAAAAAGAAAACTACCTGTTCAGTGCAAATACCAATCAGGAAAATATGTCACAGATAAGCCTTTGAGAGTGTCATCAATTTCCTCTCCACCTAAAGCTTTATTAAAGAAAAAATTTCAGAAAAGAAAATAAATTTGAACAATAACAAAAGACAGCGAAATATGAACCGCTTTGGAGGCGATTTTTTTTTTTTTGAACATTTAGGTCAATTAAGATTTCATTTGGGACAACTTTCATATTGCTTTTTAAAACGGTTTTTTAATACAAAAATTTCAAATTTTGAAAAGCTATTTTAGAAAGCAAGAAGAAAGCCGTCCGAAACGAAGCCTAAGTCAAATTCGCACACACATCACATACGTAAGACTCGAGCTCAATTTCTCTTAGTTGATAGCCAAAGCTCACAGCCAACAGACCAATATAAGCTACGTTTCAGAAGCGGTTCCAAGTTCATTATTATTATCTTTAAGAACCATATATAAATAGCTTTTTTTGTGACATCTTTAATGAATATCCAATAATATCACATATGTTACAAAACAAAATCAAACAAAACCTTTGATCATGACATCGTCCTTCATAGAAATGATGATAATATTGATCATTGCAAACCAGCATGTCAGCAACCTGGAATAATGAGAAAATAATTGAACGTCAGATCACACCAAAAAAAAAAAAAGTTGTACATTAATTTCAGTCATAAAATTTAATTGATTAGGTCGTATCAATAACATGCAAACCATAAATAACCATATAGAAAATTGTTGCCTAATCTGCCATTCTGATGGTATTGACCACCTTATATATAACATCTAATCAGTACTGCTTAAATGATGTAACGCAAATAAAACCTGAAAGTTTTCTGAATAGTAAAACTATTGAATATGCAGTATAAGAAAGCTACACGTTGAGTACAAATATCTTTCGGGAAAGACAAGCAGATATGTTTTGGCAGCAGGCATTAATTGCTCCTCCACGTACCTAAATCCAGCCATTTTTTCTAAGAAGACTTCAGGTTTTACAAGTAAGAAATTCTAATAGAAAAACATAGTAGACGATAAGTTTAAGTGCAGAAAATAGAAGTTCATGGAAATCGAACTGTAATAGCTGAACTCCACGTAGTAAGTTTTACAGATGAAGAAGAATTTCTGAAGCCAATCAATAGGTTCCACACTTGTTAAACTTTGATACATACGTGTCAAACACTGCAAATTCAAGCTGATCCAAATAGGAAGTTTCCCAGATGATTAATTAGTTAAGCAACTATTCTATTAAGTATTAGTACTATTCTTTCAATTATTTGGAATTGGATAAGTAAGAATGCACTTAATTTGATGCAGATTCATTTGAGAATTGGAAAGAAGCCTAACTCAGTCAACGAATTAGAAAATTCCTGCAATACCATAAGTGTTTATTTAAATGTATCCCAGATAAATAAAATTCATGGCAATGCATGAGGCTCCCACGACTTAGATGATGTACGTGAGAAGGGGATATCAATCTCCTTTATTTGTTTTATCTTTTGAACTTTTCCTATATTATAAGCTCAATCTTATTCGATAAAGACACACAAGATTTTTTTCCTCGTTTAATATGGCATCATTGTGGGCTGAATTCTATAGATTAGGTTAGGGCTTTGCCTTTGATTCTTATGTGTGACGCCAAGTTCTTGCCAAATCATCTTCTGCCAACCCCCGCTAACTTCTTTCTCACATCTTCATTCCTTCATGTTGCTCTCACTCATTGAGTTAAGTGGCTAAAGTCCCGACTTTGGTCAACTCGTTGCCCACATAACTGTCACATACTCATTACCTAAACAACTGTGTAGTTCTAGAGGAATTATTATGTGCGGTAACTGGACCATCCGAAAGCAAATCAGGGTGTGTCACGTCGCCCGGTACACCGCAAAAAAGTGACGTAGAGCACTCTGATTAGCCTCCGGACACCATCCGATGACTGCACAAAATAATTTTTTATAGTCCTATCCCTGACATACACCACACAAATCTCATCGTATGCTTGCACACCCTCTAATGCAAACCTCATCACATGCTTGCATGCATAATGTTGTACAAACCTACATGCTCACATAATTTTATGTCTCATTCTTATAACACGCCCCTCACATAACTTTGGTGTGCATGCAAGCATGTTATAATGGTATGATATCCTCACATGCTTACATTTTATCACTTGCGCGCCTTCTTTCACTATTTGCGGTCATTGCATGCACACACATACACTTGTGAACACTCACTCATTATAACACAACTCAATACATCCATCTTTTCATCATTCCTCTCTTCATAGTTTGACTAAAAAGCTGCTTTAAGAAACAGTAAGAAAGTCATCCAAAATGAAACCTAAATCTAATAGTACGATCTTCTCTAATTAACCAAGTGCTTTTTTGTTTTCTTGTTATGTCCCACAACTAACGAATATTTGGATGCTTCTCCTCCTGCTAGTGATGGCACCACCAAATTCTATAAATGGCATGCCCCTGATTATATTATTCTCATTTGGATGCTTAACTTGCTAGAACCTTTAACTACCTATATTGACGTGTCTCCTCTAGAACAAAATGATCTTCCCCATGAGGGCCCTTCATAGGCTTATCGCAGGATGAAATAAAAGTGATGAGAAAGAAATCCAAGGAATTAAACTTTGTTTCAAAGATCATTTAGGACACCTAGCTAGTTCCTTAAGGACCATATTAGCTTGGAACACAATGATCAATTGATCATCTGAAAGATTAATACTAATGACACATGATGCAATATCAATCTAAAGTTAAAGAACCCTTAGTTAAAATTATTTATATAATTCGAACACATGCGTCCACATATTATTTTTGAGAACATCCTAATGATTGCACTCAGGTTTTCTTTTATTTGATATATTATAAATATAATAATAAAGTGCAGTTTTTAAATATACTTATGATTATCTTTGAGAAATTCTACTAAGGGGAGGGAATGATAATTTTTCTAATTAGTAGAAAAAAAAAAAAAAAAGATATTACCATAGCTCTCTCTCTCACTTACTCTCATACAGCAGCCCATAGATTACTTAAATAGATTTGAAATATCATAATAGAAAAAAGTTCCTAATCGAATCGTTAATCAAATCCCAATCAAACAAGCATAATTAGGGAAAAATTAGCTCTCTAATTAATTACAATAATGAGCCCTTAAATCTTTATAAATAAAAACTTATTTCAAATTGAAAATAATTTTAAATCAATAATATATCTCCATCTCATCTTTCACTTCAGAAAGTGGAAGATGACAAACCAGACTCCAATATCATAATGATTGTGCACGTACGGATGATTGTCTACGTACCCCCTACTAAGGGATCAAGCCAAACCTAATTCTTCAAAATGTGAACAATCAGTCATGAGCTTTTTAAAGTTCTTAGAGTAGCAACATAAAAGCGCAAGTAGTCTCGAATAAAATCTTAATAAACATTATAAGATTACAATTTGGTTAGACAAGTTATATGGTCTGATTATTATGCACTGAAAAGATCATTAATAGTTAAGTTGCCTATTATAAAAATAAGGATGCTATAATGGATTCGTAGCAAATTAAAATTACAAATGATAGATTGAAAATTAATAATATTAAAGATTAAAAATACAACCTTGAATAACTATAAGAAGACTAATATGATGATGATGATGATTGAGGAGGGAAGTCTATAATCTTCAACTTAAGCTTCCCGGTCCAATATGCAATAAAGCTATCGATTGAACACTCAAGCACAACCAAGTCTTCAAGCACTAGCTTGTTTGCATATTGATCTAGAATGCATTGGATGACTAGAATTAGAAAAATGCATGATAAATCTAGAGAGTAGAGAGTAGTAGCTGTGAATGGAAACAGCTTCGGGACCAAGGAAAAAAGAATATTAACTCGGTTATTGGATAACAATCAGAGAAGAAGAGGAGGGAACAGGCGTAGGAGTCGAGGAGAAGAGAGAGAGAGAGAGAGCGGGCGCTGGGGAGAGGATGTTGTGCTTTTCTTAAAGGTTAAAAAAATTAAATTAAATTCAACAATGTGATTTCAACATTATCATAATACTTACCGAGGCTTAGGGTGGTTAGTGGGCGAGCAAGTTTGGGAACCCCCATCTGACCCTTTTACTACGGCCTCATTGTTTCAGTGGGGCAAAGCAAATGTGGGTCCGATGCCAGTGGGTGGCCTCACTAGGTTCCACCGAGGCCAGGATTAGTTATGTCGCCAAGCGCTCCCTTTGGAGTGGCAGCGGGTAGATACCCCGTTCCAAAAAAAAAAAAAAAAAAAACATTACCATAACAGTCATACTCATTGATATGTCATCAAAAACAATCTTAATCGGGAACAAATTTTGATGCAAATCTAAATGTAAGAATTTTAGAATTAATTTCAGGACCATCCAAACTTAGATTTCAACAAACTTTCAAATTAAACATCTCAAGAAGACCAACCCCAAAACGTCAAATTCAGTCCAATCCTAGCCGCAAGTCGATTACTACAAGCTTAAAATTTGATTATTTATTTATTTTGTCGCCATAGCTTGTTTCTTGAAAATATGGGTAAAAATAATATATTAAATTAGGTAGAATGAGAAAATAAAGGCATAAAAGGTACTTATACTATATGAATTATTAAAATGCTTGGTTAAAAATGAAGAACACAAGAATATTCTGATAATGACCCAATTTTCAATCTTTAATTAAAATAAACATTATATATATTAAATTATTTATATTAATTTAATAATATTTATTTTTAAAACTGTTTATTTATTTCAAGTTAATTTGAGCCCAACATGAGCCTTAATTAAGCTCTAATAGAGATTTTTATATAACAAGTTTGTTCACAAGCTTTAAACAATATTTTTCAAGAATATAAACAAACCGAATGACAAGCTATTCAATAATCCCGTTCGTTTAGCTTATCAAACGAACATAAACGAGCTCTCATCAAGCCCAACCACTAGCAACTAGTCGAACGCTGCCACCGACTCTTCGTATGACCATCATCGCCGAACTACTATCCTTCCGACCTCCATTACCCACTGACATTGATGCCCATGATCTAAAGTGAAAGAACCTTTTTTTTTTCATCCTCCTTTATATTTTTATTTTAAAACTAATGATTAAGTATTTATAACCATATCAATTTGATATCCAAAATTGATTAATTGCACTACAAGGAATAAATATACATAAGAAAATATCCTTTACATTAGCATAATCAATATTTACATTATGCTATAAAATCTCGAATCCAAAATAATATATATAATAATCTTTATAGACTACAAAAGAATACGCATAAATTGGAGAAACTGAAATAAAACTACACTAACATTAATGTACAGCTTTAAGCTGTAGGCTCCTTACCTTTCCCTGTAAATATAAAAAATAATATAATGAGAGTGAAAGCTCAATGAATAATCAAAATCTTACAATTTTATTAATGCAAGGCAAAAGAGAGCAATATACTATAATAATATAAGAAAATATATAAATTAATATATGCTATCTATATCGATCACATGTATCAATTAATCATTCAGTCATTATCATACAATCAATTTCATTCAGTCATATCTCATATGTCTATCAATTATATAGTTATACAATAGTGCCAATATCTGTATTGAATAATAGCAAGCAATTAAAAAATTAGTGTCCGTACACCTTCTATCACAATAGTCAATATCAGTTAGGAATCAATATATTAAATAAGTACCAATATTTAGTAATTAATATTTTACCAAATATTCAGATGATAGTATTTTGTTCATGCACTTATGACTCCCAATTAGTCTCCCTTATGACTCCAAATCAGTGTACTCCTTATAACCACTCTAATCAGCCGCTCCGACGCTTTATAACCCATAATTAGTCTTCTGCTCCTTATGACTCTCATTAGTGAATCAATGAATCTTAAGGGTACCATGTGGGATTATTATATCATATATACTTGATTTCAATACATCATTTTTATCATATTTGTATCAGTATAATACATCTTTTTGCACATTTTATATATTTTAATTATTTGATCAGTCCAAATCAAATTTCAGTGTATCATATCAAATTACCATACATCACTATCAACCCATTTTTAGTATATATTTTTCCCGCTCTTTTGATCCAAAATTTCTTTTTTACAGATTTAATAGGTAAAAATGCAATTAAAATAATATCATATTATTCAGAATGATCAAATCTATAATATATCAAAAGTAATACAATGAAAGCTTATAAATTTAGGAGATAATAAATTTTTGACAGATTTATGAGAGATAAAAGTAATAGTAACCAACATCATTAATACAGAAGTAAGAAAATAATCAAATATAGCACTTTTAGTAACATGAAGAATAAACAAAAATGACCCAGAACCCTTTCTCTCATCCTCTTCTCCCTTTCTTTTCTTTGATTTCTTCCTAGCCAAGCTAAACAAGAATGAGGAAGGCATGAGAGAATGGTAGGGATATATATATATATATATATATATATATATATATATATATATATATATATATTTGTCTGTGTGTGTACTTTTAATGGGCTAGCGTCATTGCTCTCATAAGCACAATACCAAAGCGTTTTAGTTCAAACATAAATTTAAAAATTCATATTTCAAAATACTTTTTATTTTTAGGTTGTTGCACTATGGTTCTTTTATGGTCCTTCTAACCTCTTTCACCTGTCAAATACGATCCTTTCTACCTATGTCACACACTGACTACTGTTCCTCTGACCACCACCACCACCACCACCACCACCGATTATGGTCTCTCCAATCAACGTCACCCGATGTGGTCCCTTTGACCACTATCGCTTGACTTTGGTCCCTACGACCACCTGCGTCCGTCGACTACAGTTTATCCAACCTCCATCACCCGTCGACTTTGGTTCCTATGACCACAACCAACTGATGTCTATAATCCCCCTGACCATCGTCTCACTTAGACTATTATATATTATTCTTACCTCCGTCGCCCACCGATTACAATCCCTCCTACCATAGTCTCCAGTCGAACTCGATCCCTCTGACCTCTCTTGCTCGACATTGGTACCTCTGACCTCCATCACTTCACTGTGATTCTACTGAACAAACAAACATGCCAACATTCTCTTGAGGACAACTCTCATGTTATTGAATTCTTCCAACTCCAACTATGTAACATACTCTATACAATGTATATTTTGCTATATTGAGCCAACACCTTCCCTAGTGAAAGGCTATCAATTGCAATCAACAACAAAATACTAGTGAAATTTTTTCAAATAGGTAATGCTATGTGATTTTTTCCCTTTTCAAGATTTTTCTTATAAAAATTATGGTGTCGCTTATGATTATTACATCCATCTCTTTTATATATTTTTGTGTTGGATCTTCGTAGAAAGCTAGGACACTAAACTCTACATCTCCTTACCACCACAAATATTCCAGGACTCATAATGAAGTAAAGTTAATAAATTTAATACATCATAAAAATTTCCTTTACCAAGTAAAAATCTTCATTTATAGTTGAATTGAAAATTTTGAAATTAAATTTCGGATCATCAAAACTTTGTTTTAAATAGTTTCTAATCAAATTGAATGTATCAATACTACTAATCCAACGACGCTAGAAGTGTTCTAATTTTGGTTCGAAATACTCCAAATCAAGCAGTTGAAACATAATTAAAGAACAGAGGTTTTGAATAGATTTTAAGCAAATCAGGACATTAATTGAAGAACCCATTGATTTAAAAAATTTACATGCTTATAATTGAATTGAGCATCTTGATGATGTGAATCCAATGAGTCGAAGATCATTTAATTCCATCATCATTAAGGCACTTAAATGCCAAAGAAATGATCTATGATCGAGAGAATCAATACAGACCGTCCCATCGAGCTTTCCATATTTTATCCATATTTATGAGGAATGCCTCAATAAAAAAAAATCTATGAATAGACTCTCTACATGACGAGGGAGCATAGAGTTGGAGCTTGAACTTCAACTTGAGATTCAAGAGAGCATAGAGGATTTAAGAATTTTGAAGGTCTACTTGAGCACCACCACCGACCCACTACTTGACAACCACCATTACACCATTGCCAAACCATCACTATCAAACAATCACGGGACTACTCTTAGTCATATCATTGCTTGATCGCCACCATTAGACTACCGCCCAATGCGACCATTAGCTGCCTGACCATCATTTGATCATCGCCGTTGAACCACCTCCTAATACTGCATTGAACCACTGCTTGACCACCATCATCGAATAACCATTCCATGCAACCATCAGACCACCCGTATTAAAACATTGCATCTTGTCGACTAGGGGTGTCAAAATGTGTTTTCGTGGCAGGTTTGAGTCAAAACCGAAAGTTACATGATTTGAATATGTATGGCTAACCTAACTTGACCTAGTTTATAAATGGATCCAAAACCTAAACCCGAACTCGACCCGACTCAACTCGCTTACCCGTTAATATTTAGATTAACTAAAATAATTAAATTGAAAGCTTAGATTAACTAAAATAACCATCCACGACTTTAGCCTTTACCATTGTCACTCAACGGTTGAGCTTGCAATGTAAAAGGAGACTAGGTTTATAAGTGGAAGAGTTGTTAACAAACCTACAATGTAGAGTTATTTGAGCCGGAGCGAGTGTGAGGGCTGAGGAGGAGTTATGAGTTGTAGGCAAGAGCGATGGAAGGAGTGCGAGGAGTCGAGGATGAGGGCTTCACAAGCCACAACTCACAAGCCTTCGATTTTACAGATTTCTTCTTAGCCCTAATACACATGATGTTTTAATTGAATGGACTATCGAGAATGGGTTACTATCAGGTGGATTTCAAGTTAACGGGTTGACCTGATCTCGACTTGATTTTGAGTCCAGGTCAAAAAATTAAACTCGAACCCAACTCATTTTCTAAATGGTTGACCACAACCCTAGAATTCACAGGTTGGTTCTAGGTCAAATTTTTTGTCTTATATCATATTTTAACACTCCTAATGTCGAGGTTAGACCACTGCTAGGCTGCTATTGGTGGTATATTTGTTGACTTACATATTCACATCACCATCCTCCAATCAACTACTCCAAATTATAATTCCCTGACCTTTGTTACCCAAATATGACCCTTTGACCTCTGCTACCCAAACACAGTTCTCTGACATTTGTCACTCGACTACGATTTTACGACCATTGTTGCTCGACTATATTCCTTCGACCATTGTCGGTTGATTACAGTCCCGAGATTATTGTTGCTCGACTATGGTCTTTCGACCATTGTTGCTCGACTTTAGTCCTCCAACATTCGTCGCCCAACCATTAATTAAAAAATGTTGTTGGCGTTCTACTTACTGTAGACACTCAATATAATCATGTAATGTAAAAAATTGGTGTGAGCTTAAAATATTTAAACTAAATATTATTTAATAAAATAAAAAATAAATTTAGATTTAATAATTTTTTTTTGAAAATCAAAATATGATAAATAAAATAGTGTTTTTATAAATATAAATTTTTTTCTATGTAGAAATATCTTTATTATATTTTAAACTGTCAAATATAAATACATTTTTATTATATATCTAAAATATTGAAAAGATAAAATATTTTTAAGTGATGATTTAGAGTAAATGATATCTAACAAATAATTGTATTCTTCACATATGAAATTGAAATGAATTAGCCCTAAATACATCTTTATAATAAGAATCTATATAAATATCATAATTTTTTTTATATTTTTATTTTTAATGTTTAAAACTTTTATATTAATTTATATAATATATAATATTTTAATTAAATTAAAACATATACATAATAAACTATATTTTATTTTAAAATTAGTATTAATAATATTTTTGTATGATACCCTTTCAAATTATTTTCTTGTGTTCCTCTGTTCTCGTGGTGTCGTCTCTTCCCCTCGCCCTCTCGGCCTAGCTGAAGTACTCATGAATAAATTCATCACGCCGCCGAGTTTCGGAAATCCAGAAAGAATACGCAAGTCTGGCTTGGCACCTTCAACTCCGTGGAAGACGCGTAGCGCTCGTTGGACTCCGCGCCCGCGGCTTCCGTTCTATCTCAAACGTTTTCCACCTCCGGATGATGAACTCCAGAGCACTTCCCTTCAACTAAAGTAACTTGGTTTTTTTCTGCCCTTCAATGAGTTATTTTAATTGGTTCTCTTTATGATTTATTTCGCAGGGGGAGTATGGAAATGGCATTATGTTTTTTTTAAGGAATTAACCAGACCATTTTAGGGTTTAGTGTCTGGGATATGGAAGCGGACGGGACATATTATTATTAAAATTATATAATAGGTACATAGATTTATATATATATATATATATATATATATATATATATATATATATATATATATATATATATATATATATATATATATATAATGATAAATTTATTTTAATTGCTCCAAAAATAAAAAAATATTTAAATTTATTAGATATTAGGTTTAATTAAAGAAGAAATAATCTTATATTATTATAATTATTAGTTTAAAGTTGAAAAAAAAAAAGATTCTTTTGCCAAAAACTTAAAAGAGAAATGTTGTGAAAAAATTATAGGAAGAACAAAATAAGAAAAATATAATTAATCTTAAATATCGTTCAATTAATTTAAATAGTATATTTTCAAGTAAAAGAGAAGAAATGCATTATCTTATATTATTCATATGATAATTAATATAATTAAAAGTTAAAATTTGTTATGTAAGAAATCTGTGCAGGACATGTGTATTCATTAAGATTGTATTAATTTATTTTTTTATAAATTTTTTTCAATCAAACACATAAATAGTGTATTCAACACATTTCAGATCCGTGTAGGTTGTGTGCATTTGTTTGACATGACACATTTCATTATTACAGGGTGTTAGCATATCATTGGTTTTGATTTGTAGTTTTATGTTATCTACTTTTCACTTGTTATTTTGTCTTTCCCATCTCTTCCACATATAATCATGTTTAAAGTTCTATCTATCTAGTATGATGAATGAGTTGAATTCAAAATGGTTGGAAACCAATCTATTTGACTTTAGAAATTCTTAGATTACTATGTAATTTTTCTGTTTCTTCTACCCTTTCTGTTTTTTGATTTCTATATGATGCTTCATGTGAGATAGTCGAGGGAGATGAAGTCATAGGTGGCAAAATTTGAAGATTGGCCTTGGCTTGTGGTACTTAACAATCAAATACGTTTATCTTAGTTTTCTTTATTTTTACCAATTGTTATAGTATTTATTTTGGCTTGTGGGATTTATTAAAAAATACATAATGACATACATGGCTTTTTGCAAAATTTATCTTCTTGTTTTCTTTTTTGTTCGTTTGTATAGTTTTTAGAGTATTTTGAAGGCTAATCCCAATTTGAAAGAGTTTTGCTAGGAGTCTACTAATTGTAGTCATCAATGTGGCTTTGTAGTAACATGCTTAATGTTGGGGGTGCTGTTTAAAAAATTTTAGTGGTCTTTTGGTTTTGCTTTATCACATTTGATTTTTTATTATCTTTAATATGAAGGATTAAAAAAAGTAGAGATTAAAAAAAAAAAAAAAAACTAAAAGCTCTAAACAAATAAGGACAACTTATTAATGCCATTTAATACTTGATGACCATCTCTCTGAGTAACTAGTTATGTTACTACTAGTTACTGAGAGACCAAAGGAAAGTTTGGGATCTAAATTTTTGAAACTTATGAAATTCTTCAGTCAAGCCCTTATTAATGAACCTACAAAATCCCTCAAATTATACACACACACACATACTCTGGTTTGGTGAAATTAACTTTGGCAAAACAATGACCAACTTATTAGCTAAAGTCTTAAACTTTGATTTTATTAAAAAAGTTGCAGAGGCTTGATGTCTAATGCCATTTCATGTCTTAGGTCAAATAAATTTATGAATGAGACCAACAATAGTAAAGTGGCATGTCCATGTTACTCTTACTTGTGAATAGAAATATGTGTGAATTCTGTGCACACTGAGTGTGAATTTGATACAAAGTAAAATAACTTTCAACCAAATCAGCAAACCACAAGAGAAATTAGGAAGAAGAACACATCGCAAATCTTTTTATTTTAGAAAATATGAAAGAGAACAAACAAGATACAAGGGATCTTCAATTGGAGAGAGAGATTAAACTCTTCCAAATCTCTTGCCAGTAGCTAGAGCCCCTCACAACCTAAAGAATAAATTAAATTAAGCAAACACATAACATAATCTGAAATCACCCTGCCTAAAATAGGCTTCCCTAATTTCCTCCTAAATCAGCCCCATTTTCCAAAATAATTCCCTCTCAGATTTGAATTCAAATTAGATATCTTTTCCCAAGTAATTCCCTCCCAATTGTAATTAAAACTTTCCTAAACAATTTCTCCTTGATTCCTCCTTACATAATGAATATCAACTCTCATGAGCTTTTCCTAAATAATTTTCTCTCAAATTCGAGATTCAAATTATATTTTTTCCCCTAATTAATTCCCTCCAAATTGTAATTAAAACTTTACTAAACAAGTCCCCCTTTCTCTTCTTGCCCGCCACCCACCCTAATGGGGCCCATCGGCTCAACTGTCGATCCATCAGAATTATATGTGCATATGTTGTGTGAAATCTTTTTGTATTGTTCCCATGTGGTGAGTAATTTTTTGTTGAATTTGTGTTTGATGTCTCTCTTTATACATGCGTGCACAAACATGGGGTGGTGGGTGCTTTCCATGTACATATTGCGTTTATTTGTTGTGCATGCATATATGTGAATTGTCTTTACACGTGTATAAATTGTTTTTAAGCATATGCATATGTGTGCATGCATATGCATGTATGTGCGTGTGCACTTGTATGTGTGGTGTATACGTGAATAGTGTGTAGATGTGTGTGTTAACTTTCTGGTTGTGTTGTGAATTGTGTGCATTTTTTGTGTCAGACATGTTTAAATATTTATGTGCGATGATATATATGAGTGTGAACTCATGTAAATTTTTTTTTGCATGCATATTTTGTGTGTATGAATGTTTGCTTTGCTTATGTGGTGGCTTTTGTCTATGTGCAATGTGAATTTCGTATGTGTGTGTGTGTGTATTGACCTAAAGATCATTAAGATAATAAATGACTAATTAAACATCATTAAATAGTTAATTAATTATGATTAATAATTTAATATGTTAATTGAGTTTGATTGAAGTATAAATTTAGTCAGAGAATTTTTTAAGGCATGATTACAAGTATGCTTCTAAACATAGAATTGATAGATCCAATATTCCAATGTAAATCAACAAGAAAACACACCATAAATGCATAAATTGGAGTTGGAACTTGAAATGCTGATATCCTCATTTTTCTAACCTCATAATGCGATATAACAACATATGAATCATAGAATGCAAAAAATAATGAGGATATCTAAGCAAGCTCCCCAATTGTAGTTATCACCATAACCATCTTTTGTGCACCTGTCAACATTCAATTTTGTAATGGTCTAAATAGGTTTGTACAATTTCACTCATGCGTCTTTCTTATGCTAAAACAGTTGTGGAGTAGAACTTCACTTATATAAGAATAATTATCAATTATAGATACTTTTAAAAGCAATTTAATTTGATTGTTTAACCACAAAACATATGGAGAAATCAAACGCATGATATGTTGTATTTAATCCAAACAACATATGGTCTATTGGTGATTGTAAAATAAGTAACTTTAAAAAAAGGAGCTAATAGCCTAATCTTTCTAAGCATAGTGTTTTTGATCGTAATGAACGATACTTTACAAGATTTTAGAAAACTGAACAAAAATCATTAATCAATTGTGAAAACCAATAAGTTGAAATACATATTGTAATCATTTGATCATCCACATCTCATAAAATCCAAATTTCTCTGAAGTTTCAAATAGAAAATCACATTGAATCTTGATCATTCTTCAGGCAAATCAAACTTAACTACTAAATTATGCCTTCTTGTCTTATTGTTTAGGCCATGCAATATTTACTATACTAATGACATGCACATTATCATGAATATACATTTGTTTTCACACTAGCACTTTCATATGGTGAATTTAATTTTGGTAAAATAAAAACCAAACTTTTTGCCAAAATTTTAGCAATAATTCCATTCAAAACATGACATAGGAAAGTCGACATGAAATCATTTCATGCCTTAGGCCCAACACATTTAGGAATGGGAACAATAATAATAAAGTGAAATAACTAAGTTACTCTTACTTGCGTGCATGTTCATGTGCTATGTTGCACCGATACGGATACAGCGACATGGATACGATACGATACGGATACGGGACACGTCAATTCTTAAAAATACAGGATACGGGTACGGCGCGGACACGGCATTATAATTTATAAATCATACATAAAAATTAGGAAAGCAATCAAAACATAATATTTGAAATTATAAAAAAATGGCAACAACATCATTTGTAGCAATATAACTTATAATATCAAAATATAAGTAAGTATTAAATGTCTAGTACAACAACAAAAGCATAAACATAAATTATCTAGCACATGAATTTTAAATATTCAATAGAAGGAATGATATAATTATCTTCTTCATTGGTTTGTCTTTGAACTTCCATATCATCTTCAATAAATATCATAGCTTCTAATTCAGGCTCATCAAGTGAAAGATTAATAATTTTTAATATTTTCATATGATCAAGAGACTCAAATCCATCTCGAAAATGAGAAAATCTTGCTCGCAACCACGGAAGTAAATACGACACGTCTTTTTTTTTCGGATTTCTTTTTGTTTTTCAACGGACACGCGTATCGGATACGCGTGTCCTTTTGAAATTAAATAGTATTTTAATTGGATACGGCTTTGGTGTATCCGACACGTATCGGTGGAGTATCGGAGGTGTATCCGTGTATCGGTGTATCAGATACAGCACACCTTCATAAATAGGTGTATCGGTGCAACATAGTTCATGTGTATATATTTTACATGCATATATGAGTGTGTTTGAATAATGTGTATGCATGTGTGTGAATTAACTATGTGTGCACGTTTTGTGTGAACTGTGTGTGCACATTTGAGCTTGTGAACTTTGTGTGTGAATTATATAAATCTCTGTCTGTTTATGTTTTTGTGAACTATGCAACTTTATGTGTGCCTACTGCAATGAATTGTGTGTCTATGTATGATCAATGTATGTTTATTTATATGCATACACATGCCAATGTCATGTACTCTTGTATGTGAATCATGTGAATTCATGATATATGCATATGTATGTGCGCGCAAGTTACTAGGAACTATTTGGTGCGCATTGGCGATTGGATGCGGAATGCGTGATTATGTGTGTGCATATGGATCTCATTCGTGCTCTCATATGTATAAATTATGTGTTTATGTATATGCCCGTGTGTGCGCGAGTGTGTGTGATTTGTGTGTGCCTATGATGCGAACTGTGTGGGCATGCTTTAGTGTGAATTGCGTTATTTTTTTTTTTTTGGGAAAGTTGAATTGTGTTAGTTGTTCGCGATTGCGTGCTTGTGAACTATCTATATATGTGTGTGTATTATGTTCTTGTCTGTGCTCAAGTGAATATGTAATCAAATCTATAAGCTATAAATATAATTAATTTATTGAGTTTGAGAAATGTATAAATCTGATCAACTAGATGTAAATAATTTTAGGCCATTTTATAAATACGTATTTTTCCACATATCGATCTGACAAACTTGAAGCAAACTAACATCAAAATAATACCCATAAAGCATCAATTAGAGCTATACTCTGAACTATATATCCATTCTAACGTATCCAAACTCAAAATGCCATCTATAACTATCCATGATTATCTTCATCATATAAAATCATTGTATGCTCAAAATCACAACCTTTATTGACTGGCCAATAACATAGAAAATTGATAACTTGAAATAATAGAACTAGTGGTACGTAGAAGTTGTGCTAATAAATAGGTTTATTTTTTAGTATAAGATTAATAATCATCATGGCATCTACTTTATCCCCCAATTTCCTTATACCATGATGCCAATAAATCTAAAAATCTCATGCTAAATCAAATAATTTAGCTTGACATGATTTTTGATAGCCGAAATAATCATAGAACGCAAAAAATAATCTATCATCATCTCTAACCAAACTTTCAGTTGTAACTATCACAACAAATCCTTTTGCATAGCCATCAACATAAAATTTTATAACACCCAACATATATTTTGTACAATTTTACTATTTTTTCTAATTTTATATCTCCATGCACCTTTCTTAATCTTATTGAATTGTAGAATGTGATTTCCTCTTTGTAAGGACAACTATCCATTATTGTAGGAATATATTTATGCAAAATAGGCTCAACAAATGTATATAATCCTTATTTCTCACTATATATCTTTCCTTTTTGAAACTAAAATCCCAGACTTGAAGCAATATTACGTAGTATTATTTAACTGCAACTATATATAGATTTTCAATACTTGATTTAGTTTATTTGTGGTGAGTTAAACTTGTCAATATTTCATTCAATTATCAATAGTAATAATAAAAGCCTTCACATTAGCCGAAAATTATTATACAAACTACCAAGGTTATACTCATCAAACAAGACTTCATGCCAAAAAAATAATTGACTTGTCCTAACACCTTAACAATTCATTAATTAACTTGGTACCACAACCTCTTTCACATAAGAGAATTCTGTACCATCTAAAAACTAATAATGAATAAAATTAATAATAATATTTCTCTTTTAGAAATGAAAACTAGAGACAAATTTGATTTCTAAATTTCTTTGATAACTTTACAGATCTAAAATTTTCCTCGATAACTTAACAGACCCTCAATCTCTTAAAATAAAGGCCACTCTTACTAATAGAAGCACTCATTCTGTTGCACCTAATAAATTTTTTTTTTTAAATTATGAGATCAATTGCATTATTAAATAACATTTTCATCTATAATAGTAAGAGGATCTAATTATTGCAATAAATATATACGCACTAAGCATTTCTCAATAATGAACAATATGATTTCTGTGTGAAACTATTTTATATATCATGCAAATTTTTTTTTCTAGAATACCTTTAATTAGTTCTTCATAATGGACAATCTTCATTAAATCATCAAATAATGGGACACCAAACATTACTTTGATGTGAAAAACATTTTGTAGGAACAGTATGAAAGCTTGTGGAAAATGGTAGTCATGTGAGAGTTATTTTGGTAGGAGCTTGGTGGTTCTACTCTGTTCGAGAGTTTGGTGATTCTCTGTAAAATAATAATTTTATTTTCTCTTTATGCATGAATAAAATGTCATTTTTTTCAAATCTCTTTATGCATGTTGTAAGCTTATTGCTGCTTGGGCTCCACCTCAAATTCATGCATGACCGAGACTCCATAGTAACATGTCCACCCTTTTCCACATCAATTTTTGTGCGCTTAAACCTAAAACTTTTATTGAGTAGCCAATCTGCCACATTGACTCTCTTCACACGTGCTGAAATCTCAACTGAAAATTTGGAGCTAATGTTCTAATATTTCTTCAAATGTAGAAGTTGTGTTAATAACTAATTTTATCTCTAAGCAGTTGGTTTTGATCATTTAAAAAAATCTAATCTCTCCCTCAATTTCCTAATATCAATATGCAAACAAAACTCCAATTCTTGAGTTTAGTAATTATTCTTCATAGTTTCTATTTTTATTGATTTTGAGCTTGTCACTACAATTAAAATTATCAATGATTGAATACTTTTCTTTTGATATGTATTTGAAAACTATCCTTTGTAGTTTATTTTTTATTCCTGATAAACTTTTTCTCAGAACTAACTTACTGTGTAGTTGAACATATTTTGCAACGCTCAGTAGGAACTAATGAAGAAGGAAGGTCAATTTAAAGGACTCAATTATTGAAATAAGGTTTGATGGTGATGATGATATCTTTATTATGGTTTTATTGTGGCTTGACTAACATCAAGGCAGTCTTTTTCTAACATTATTCTTTCTGAATATCATTGTGAGAGAAGGTGTATAGACAAACTTTGAATGATCTTATGCAGAATTACGACCCACAAATGAAATTAATTTTTTGCAATAATTATCATTCTTGGTTTTTATCCCCATTTGTTATTGTTGGTGATGTGAAACAAAATGCGATGGAGTTACTTTACGAAATTAAAGAGAGCAATTTTAACAAAATAATCCGAAATAAATTTATTGTTTATAACAAGGGTTTGACTTAGTTTTTAACTTGCTTAGGCCACGAAGATCGAAGTCGGTTAACCAAATAATTTAAGAAAATGCAAAGATCAATTGTAAAACTACGACGATAAACAAAAATCCACAATTTAATAATAAGAGTTTTCACCTTTGGAGCCCATATGCTCAACTAGTCTAGGCTTTAACGGAAGAAGAGTCTCCACTTTAGAACCGAGGTCACTCCGAGGAAGAAGGAGCCTAACATCGTCGTTCTTGAATAGGTGGCCGGGGTGGTGGAGGATGATGGCCGAACTGATGTAGAACGGGGACGCCGGCTTCGTTACGGAGAGGATCTCCTCTCCAAAATTTGAAGTTGTTCCTTGCAAAACGTCCAATAGTGAGAATAGCTAATGGCAGCCATTGAACGGGCATTCCAGGATTTGGATGTGAGAGGGCAGGCTAGAAGGAACAATGGGGATTTGGAAGCCAAGGGAATGAGATCTGCCTGAGAAGAGAATTGAGGGAGACGGGTTGAACAACAATTGACTAGGAGTCTTCAGCCATTGGGAAGCACTCAATTCCGGAATTCCCATCAGGAATTCAATTCATTTTGTGAGGAGTAACGTACAGAAATTAGGAAGGGGCAATTAGGAAAATCAATAGGTGAGAGAGAGAGGGAGGAGTGGCCGTGAGGGGAGACTTGGGCGGGTGAGGCTATGGGGGGGGGGGAAGAAAACAAAATCTGAATTTTAATTCAGATTTCCTTAAGTGTAGATAATTTATTTTCAGTTTCAGAATTTTGAAATTGAAATTAAGCTAGGAGGGAAGGGATTAAAGGTGGATTAAAAGAGAATTAAATGGGGAGAGAGAGGAGGGAGGGCCGGCCATGTAGAGAGGGGAGATGTTTGAGACTTAAGTAGGTGGGGACCACTAGTAATTAATCAAAATCTGATTTTTAATTTCAGATTTTAATTGTCTCTTGTAACTCCCTAATTTAAATAAAAATTAGGAGGGAATTTGAATTTCAAAAGAGTGTAACTCCCTTAATTAATTCCCCAAATTAATTGGTTCAATTAGTAAGGTAATTATGGAAAATTCAAATGTGCAAGGGGAAAATCAAAGGGGGCCGGTGGTATGGAAGGTGGCGGCTAGATTGGCCGGCGTGGATCTGGCCGGCGGGTGGCCGGATGCTGGCCGGCGGTTGGCCGGCCGGTGGTGGCTATTTTTCTGGCCGGCGAATAGGAAGGGAGGGGCAAGGTGGCCGGCGGCCTAGGGTTGCTTGGAGCCAGCGACGGCAAGGGCAAGGAGGAAGAGATGGAATCTTCTGAAGATTTGACGACTACAAATTTACTAACCTCAAATGTCTTCTCGTTGAATTTCCACAAGATTAATTAGCACGAACTAGAACTCACAAAGAGATCTAGTCTTCTCCGGCGAACTCACTAAGAGATCGAGGAGGGTGAAGAACTCACCAAGAGATCTTCTTGAACTCACAAAGAGAACACATGGTAGTAAAATTTCATTTCATCAAAAACTGAAATTACAATGCATGAGGCCTCATATAAATAGGCCAAAATGATAAAAACAAGAAATGACACAAATGCCCTTCCGGGCTACATAAGCGACTAAATGCCCATAAGGGCAAAAACGGAAAACAACAAAATAAAATACGTTACTACATAAAATGACAAAATACAAGTCATGCTCGTGGCCGTCGATCTCCGGCGTCGAAAATGCTGACGATGTCCTCATCAGTTGGCCTTCTGAATCTTCTATTTTTATTAATCCTACTGTTTGAGGAGTTAATTTTAATGATTCATTTTTTTATCTACATTACTACTATATTTGTATCCGACACAAGCTTTGTGGTGCACTTGATATTTTTTCTTCCCTCTTACCATGCATGCTTGTTCTATATAGTGGAAATGCTGCGTCTCCACCCACTTTAGATGGACAATGCTAGCCTATCATTGTATAGTGTGACTCTTAGGCTTGCTTGCATCTATATGAATTTTGTGTATATATATGCATATATGCATGTGTGTTTTGCTTTTGTGTATCTTCACGTGAACAATTAGTGTGTGTCCTCGCAAATCATTAATATAAAAATAACTAATTAAACATCACTAATGAAGCTAATTATGAAATTATTAATGAGCTAATATATATTGACTACAGGATATATCCAACTAGTTGTAAATAATTTTTAGCATAATTATAAGCATGTTTCTAATTATAAAACTAATGGACCTAGTGCAAATCAACAGGAAAACATCACCTATAGAAACTGGCTTCCTAAGACAACTTATTTTCACGTCACTTCCATATATTTAGATCTTGTTGGTAGCTTCTCCAGCTTCTTGTACAACCAACTTGAAAATATTTCTAATTTAAGGTCAAGTTCAGCTCCCCCTTTATCTTTTAAGGGTTCAACAAAAACAATTATTACAATCCTGCCCCCCACTTGAAGGCGGCTGATGTAGAACGGACATGCACTGATGATTGGATTAAGGAAGTTTGCACGCTTACATTTTAGAGCACAATACTTATAAGCTTTGTCTTGATGATAAACGACAAAATAGAAATGATAAGGTGATAAAATAGCTTAGGTCTAAAACACATGCGAGAGGTTGAGATCATGAAATAATCAACTAAGCCTTACGTTGCATACATGAGTGGTTTCAACGAGAAATTCCAATACTAACAATAAGATTAGTCTATGAAAGGTCCCTCACACAACTCTTCTAATTACTAGGCTTTAGCGGAGATGTATTAACATTATCTTCATGAATTTAATAATAACCACAAGCAAGGATGTAACTATGAAGATAGAGAATCTGATGTTGAGTTTACCCAAAGACAAGAGGGATACGCACTCCGGCAAGGTCGTTTGAATGTTGGAAAATGAGTGGACAGCAACCACAAGCCTTCCTTATGTTGTTGGACAGTAATCTGGAGCTTCTGGACAGCAATTAGCTAGGTTCTAGGATGCAGGACAGCAAGTGGGCAGCTCTGGTTTTGCAGGACAGCAATTATATTCTTGCTGGAATACCGAGACAGCAAGCTGAACTTCAAGGCAGCAGCAGCTTTGACCTTGGGCGGGACCTGGACACCACTCCGTTAGACTTAGAAATGTCTGGACATGCTCCTTGGGTGCTGGGAGCTATGGACAGCCAGCCATGGCCTTCTTGCCGCTGGATAGAAGGGCTCACGTGAGGGATGAGGGGAGCATCAAGCAGGAATTTGGGAAAACCATTTAATTGGGAGGGATTTGAATTCTCAATTTAAAATTCAAAATAATTCCAATAAGGGCGGCTTGATTGGGCGGCAGCCAATGGGGTTTAATGAGGATCTAATGAGGTGTTTAATTGTGGCTTAGGTGGCAAAGTGGAGAGAGAAACAATGAGGGTGAGGTGGAGGAGAGAAGGGTGAGGGCTCTTGTGTAGAGAAACTGAAATTGATTTCAGTTTTAATTGGGATGGGAGGGGTTTTAATTGAAATCAATTTCAGATTTCAAAATTTGGATGGGGTGCATTGATGACAATCAATGGAGAGCCCAATGAAGGGGGCCGGCGGTATGGAGAGAGAGAGAGAGGGGATTAGGGAGGGAGGAAGTGCTTTCCAATTGAGTCGATGCCACCTAGGGTGAAAATTTAAAAACTCCACATGTCATGAAATTTAAATTGGATCAATTTGAAAACTTTCCTAATTAGGAATTTTCAAATATGGAAAGTTTTGAATTTCAAATTTTGAAATTCAAAATTCGGTAACTCCTTTATTTATTGCTAAGCACCCATCAAGGAGTCATGATGATGATTGGCATCTTCACCATGACTTGGAGCGAGGGGTGGCCGGCGGCCAAAGGAGGAGGGGTGGTTTTGGCTTCGGGTGGAGGTAGCTAGGAGCTAGGCCGGCGGGTGGAATTATGGAGGGGGGATTTGGTGGGGATCAAGAGGTATTTCGGTGGTGGAATGAAAGTGGAGGGAATCGATGCAATAAGAAAATTAAAAGTAAAAGAAGGATAGAAAAACCGCGAATCTTGGAATCCACCAAGATTCGCGGTTATTGCTTTTGCCCTCACCGTGGGCTTTCCATAGAACTCACACAGAGATCTATGAAAATTGAACTCACCAAGAGATCAAGAAAATATGAACTCACAAAGAGAACACATAATAGAAATTTTCATTCATCATAATCATCATCCCTCAATACAAGAAAGCTAGCCTATAAATAGGCCTCATGAAAAGAAAAATAACAAAGACTAAAATACCCTTCGGGCTACAACACTACATGACCACCCATAAGGGTATAAATGGAAAAACAACAATATAAAATAAACTAGTACAAAAACATATAAATAAATAACTAAAAAAAATCGTAGTCGTTGATCTCCGATGTCCTCATCAGCGGCCATGTCCTTCTTATGGTATGGGGGCATAAAGATATTGTACAAGGGGACCATAGGCATCTTCTATGTCTTCCTTTCTCGTCTTCATAGTCACCTCACCCTCAAGGCCCGTCCACCACTTTTCTTAGGTCGCCTTTGTTGCCAGGTCACCTTCCAAGATGATGATTCCTCTTCCCTTTCATAATCAAGGGTGCTAAAGCCGCAAGAACATGCGTTTTAGTCTTTAGATCTTCCTCCATCTCTATCTCCTCAGCCCCAAGGTGGATTCATTAACTCTTTAGGAAATTCCTCCACTCAAAATTGGAAAATTTTTTCCCTCATCCGCATCATTGAGGTAGACACGTAACATTAACAGATAAGATCATTTCATCTTTAGCGGGTATGCCCCCAAGAATAATAAAACATGCAGGGCTCTGTGACTTGGTCAATTTGACAGATAAGTAACGTTATAATTCAAAGTTTTAAATTTAAGATCTAAATATCTTACATATAAGTTGAGGTGCAAGGGTAAGTACCAGCTTGATATGTTCTATAACGAGGTCTTGCAGTCTAGGACATTATCTTTGAATCCCATAAGCTGTCGATACTACTCGACATATAAATTAAGAGCGATCAACGTATTAAGCTTCTCACTACAAAGCAAGGCATATAAGTTGACTAAATTAATAGGTTGCAATTTTGTCCGATTTGCATTTTTAAGAGCAAGATAGGACGAAGGCAGCACAATAAGAGTATAAAGAATAATATCTTTAGGATCAATGGTAGAGCCAGCATACACAATAGCATCAATCTTGTGCTTAATTTAAGAAAAATATTGAACTATGGATTTATTTTTCATATACAGTTGTAGTTTATTTTTCAATTGAAAAGTATGTGAATGATTCGTAGATTGTAGATGACGCTCAATGGTTAACCAAATATTATGATAGGAATAAAAAATGAGAATATATGGAAACAAATAAGCAGTAATTGTAGAATAGATGGTTTTAGCCAAATTTTGGTCAATAAGCATCTAAGTTTAAAAATGAGGATTAACACTGATGGTCTCGTCATTTAAGACATGCTATTTAACTATGTTAGGACCATCAATATAGCCATCAAATCCATCTGCACAAAATAGTTTTAGAATTTGTGATATCCAAATAAGAAGATTATGTGTGGTCAGCTAAACATTGATTATAGTTTTGAAATTGTCATGGGAAATTTGAGTTGAGTGGAATAATAATTGGAAAATTTTTTCCCTCATCCGCATCATTGAGGTAGACACATAACATTAACAGATAAGATCATTTCATCTTTAGCGGGTATGCCCCCAAGAATAATAAAACATGCAGGGCTCTGTGACTTGGTCAATTTGACAGATAAGTAACGTTATAATTCAAAGTTTTAAATTTAAGATCTAAATATCTTACATATAAGTTGAGGTGCAAGGGTAAGTACCAGCTTGATATGTTCTATAACGAGGTCTTGCAGTCTAGGACATTATCTTTGAATCCCATAAGCTGTCGATACTACTCGACATATAAATTAAGAGCGATCAACGTATTAAGCTTCTCACTACAAAGCAAGGCATATAAGTTGACTAAATTAATAGGTTGCAATTTTGTCCGAATTGCATTTTTAAGAGCAAGATAGGACGAAGGCAGCACAATAAGAGTATAAAGAATAATATCTTTAGGATCAATGGTAGAGCCAGCATACACAATAGCATCAATCTTGTGCTTAATTTAAGAAAAATATTGAACTATGGATTTATTTTTCATATACAGTTGTAGTTTATTTTTCAATTGAAAAGTATGTGAATGATTCGTAGATTGTAGATGACGCTCAATGGTTAACCAAATATTATGATAGGAATAAAAAATGAGAATATATGGAAACAAATAAGCAGTAATTGTAGAATAGATGGTTTTAGCCAAATTTTGGTCAATAAGCATCTAAGTTTAAAAATGAGGATTAACACTGATGGTCTCGTCATTTAAGACATGCTATTTAACTATGTTAGGACCATCAATATAGCCATCAAATCCATCTGCACAAAATAGTATTAGAATTTGTGATATCCAAATAAGAAGATTATGTGTGGTCAGCTAAACATTGATTATAGTTTTGAAATTGTCATGGGAAATTTGAGTTGAGTGGAATAATAATATCACCCATTTTGAGAGGAACAACATGAGAAGGAGAAGAGGTAAACTTAGATTGATTCATTTGCAGAACAACTCAAGAAAAGTAAAAGATTCAGAGAAGGAAAAAAAAAACCATTAACAAGTGATGCAATTTTCTTCAAGCTCTAATGCCATGTTGAATTCAGGCTTTGAGATCAGCAGAGGATGTTAGTGACACAACAAAAAATAGTGCATGGAGAACTAAATATTATACTATTATTTCATCATCATTCCTATCACAAAACTACAACTATTACATATAGAAGGACTAAAAATATAACAGAGTTCGTTACAAAGCAAATGATATAATTTCAGGTGGTTAAAACCAGCTGTGTAGATGAGTAGGTCTAAAAAGTAGCAGCTTGTTAAAATCGTGAATATGGAGCTGAGAACTTTTTAGCAACTTTTTGGAAAAGCTTATCAAAAAACACCCCAAAAAGATTTTCAAAATTTTTTGTATAAAATAAATGAATAAAAAGTTATTATTACAAGAACACATTTTCCATATACATCGAATCAAATGAGCCACATGTGGCATGGCTTTTAACTATCACCTTAATTTTTTTAAAGAATCTTAATTATAAAATATAATGTTCTTAACAAAATCAAGTACATAAAAAAAACACACGCACACACATCACCATAAAATGATCATTATGATAACCTAATTGCATCCTATTATGAAGACAAGCAACGGCGCAGCAATCCCAGCGGCAGTTCCCATATTTAACTTGCCTACAAAACTCTTCATGTATCTTTTCCTGCTTGCTCCTGTTAGTTTGACATAGTACTTAAGAATAAAAAACAACTAAGTCTATCTTTTCAATTTACCAGACGAGCTTACTTTTGCATGGTCCAATGTTAACCTTCTCTCCGCACCTCGCTAGCAATAGATGGGCCTGCCACATGTTTTCACTCCTGCTAGGTTTGTCTTTGAGCTGCTACTGCCCAACAAGCTACAGAGACACTGGGCATTTTTATTTGAGTTTATGAACTGTAGGTAAGGGACGATCTGGCTTAAGCAGGATGAGTCTTGAGCTTGAGCCACTAGTTCAGATGAGCACAGAACAAGAAGAAGTAAGCACCTTGTAGTTTTTTTCACTTCACTCAAGCATGGTTTAAAATTGTGCAATAAAAGGCACGCCTCAGTGCAATATGACCCATTTAAGCCTCAAAGTCCACGTAATAAGTTCAAGTTTAGAGGCGTACGCCTCAAGTTTATTGAGGCGCACCTCGCCTTACATTTTTGAGGTGCCGCCTCTGGAAAAAAAAAAAAACTAACATAATTTATTTTTGTTCAGTTCGGACCCCCCAATTGCCGACGTGGATTGCCTAGTAAAATGTCGACGTGGCTTCAACATTTAAACCCTGTAAAATGACAGAAAAATTTCACAGTTCATGCGGCTTTTCGGTTTTCAACTTCCGTCATATGTTTCAAGCATTCACTTCGGAGCAATTTCAAGCATTCACTCAGTTCCTTCTCAGATGTCGTCACCCCCAAAGAGAAATGTAATTTGCTGGCATGTTTTTTGTTCAAGTTCTGCGTATTTTATGCTTTATGCTATACGTATGTGTATAGGGTTTTGAAGTTCTTCGTATTTTATGCTTACGCTATGCGTATGCATTCCTTTTCGAAACTTTTTAAATGTTTGATGTCATCGTATTTTCTTTGTATTTAGGATTTATGTTGAAATTTGAAACTTAAACCCTAATTAAATTTTAACAATTAAACCCCAACAAACTTTTAAAATAGAGTAGTTTGTGCCGATGTTGCGTGTAGGATGTGCGTACGCTGTGCATAAGCACTGAGTACTCTATGCGTATGTTGTGCATATACTGTGCGTACTTGTGTGTACTCTATGTGTATGTTGTGCATACTCTATGCGTATGTTGTGCGTACTCTATGTGTATATTATGCGTATCTTTTTTTACTTATTTTATATATTTTTAATCTTGATTTTTCAGATATATGTTCGTTCTATTACGTATCGATGCTATGTTTCGATTTTTCGAACAATCTGTGATAATTTTGCTCAGCAAATTTCTCATGAAATCGTGGACAGATTGAACCGTTTAAAGATCATACAATTTTTGCAATTTTCTGAGTTTGAGCAAAATGTCTCACTTATTTATGAGATGATCTCAAGGTAGAACATTTCAAAGCAATGCTTTATTCTAAAAGGTTAGTCTATTCCTTTTACTGCTGATGAAGTGACCCTTCTTACTGATCTGCCAAATAAAGGAGAAGAAATATCATAATTTTCCTTAACACATACATCAGTTACATCATTGAAAATTAAGACAGACATGCTAGATTTGAATAAGCAAACCCCCCTCCCCCCGGGACTATGTTAAGAATGTTTTTTATGTATTTATGACCAAATTTATTTTTTCAACTTAACAACTTTAAAACCCCTCAGTTGTTTCAAAGAATAGCAAATAATGAAGATGATTTTTTGTTAATAAACTGGGCAGGGTTGATTAAGGAATTTTTAGTTGGAGAGTTTAATAAGGCATCCTCCAAGATTTCAAATAAGAAGCTATCAGATTACATCAATGATTTTGTACATCTGCTAATTGTGAGTGCTAACTACTAAATTCATTCAGAATTTTATTTAATTTTTATAATTCATTTGCTAAAAGAGTTCACGGGTTGGAGGGGATTCAGATTAGAAGGCTTGCGGACGGGATCGAGATTATGGGCCGATTGATGGTTGCAGTTCATGAGGTTTGCGGTTTGATTGATGAAGGGCTGGAGGTGGCTTGGATTGAGACTTGGGTGCTTCAATTGGAAGTTTCAGGTAGAGGAAACGAGTGGCTTACGTTGGTTGACAGGAGGTAGGGATCGGAGTCGGATAGATAATGGGCGTGGGCTTTGGGCTGTGATTGCGAAGTAGTGACGACGAACAAGGGAGGTAGTGAGCTTAGCAAAGGGCTCGAAGAGAATGGGAGGTAGTGACAAAAGGAAGAGCCGGAGGTCATAGGTTGTAAGGATCGGAGTGTGTGATTGGATCTTGGCTAAAGGTTCGGCTGGATGTGGTTGTAAGGGGCTCAATTTGTCGCTACTGTGCGGGAATCAGCACAATGAATGGAGGCTTTGGTTGGAGGTAGGTGGCTTCCGTGTTTCTTCGAACAGAGATATAACGTCGTCGAAGGAGGAATAGTCCAGTTGAGTTGGAGGTGGTTGGATTGAAGGCAATAGCTTGTTGCATTGTTTAAAATTGCGCGATATGTGGCTCGTCTTAGCACAATTTCAGTAAAAAAATGCCTCAAGGCTTACGCCTCATCTTGGACGAGGCCTGCCTTGAGGCATGCGCCTCGCTTTTTTCATATATATTTTTTTAATTTAAAACTTACCTAAATCTTATACAAAAGCCCCAAAAACAATCATGCCTTCTTGCAGCCCAAAGCTGCAACAATTTCCTCTCAACCACCTTCACTATAGTCGCTGCCGTCGTAGCCACCACAAGGGATCACTAGAAAGCCATACCATCTTATCTTAAAATTTTGGAGTATTATCTTTATGTTGATGACAAACATTTATAAAAGATGAAGATAACTGAAATAAATGAAGAAGCAGATTGAGATGTATTGGATCCAACATGATTAGATAGAGAAGAGACCAATTTGTTATGACAGTGATTCCAATAAAAATTCCTGTAGTAAGAATAATAGAGATGATATGAGTTGTGGCCAATTAATTCAGCTTTCTTTAGGTATTAAATGCAGATGAGTAGACAACTAATAAAGAAAAAAATTAGCTATGAACTTGATGCTATATGATACTTTAATACAATTCATATATTGATGAGGACATCCGACCGTATAAGTTTATTATAGGAGGAGTCAAAGACCGACGGCCATGATCGCCCCACTTTATTTTAAATTATTATTTGTATTTTGAATTATTTATGCATTTTTTCATTTCTACCCTCACCTGAGGGAGTAGTCATATGTAAGACCTAGGGGCATGTTTGTCTTGTTTGTTTTCCTTCATTGTATGTTGGCTATTTAAAACCTCATCATTTGAGGTCAATGGATGATTAATGAAAAGAAAAGTCTACACTTTGTTCTTGAGAGCTATAGGAGTTCTTAGGAGAGTGGAAGTCCCTAGGTGAGGGCAACGTACCCCCCACCTACCACAGGAAGTGTCCGGGATCGTGGTTTGAAGTCCCTAAGTGAGGGAAAAGTATTGCCCATCAGTCGCATGAAGCATCTGGGCTCGTGGTTTATCTTATTGTCCTTATTTTTCATAACCGCCACCTCCTCCTTCCCCCTCCAAGCCACCGATCACCTTGTGTCTAACCCTTAAAAGACCCCTCTCCATCTTTAACCCTAGCTGCCACCTCCCCATCTCTCTTTCTCCTCTTGGCCAAAAACTCCACCCAAACCCTAGACTAAAAGATACCCAATCGCCGGCCCAAACACCTCAAACCACCGGCCAACCCACCAAACTCCCCCTCCTATAGCCGCCGGCTAATTTCCCCCATCCTTGCCACTGGTCAAACCCCCCATTCCCCTTATATTATATTTCCCTTGGACCCATTATTCCTTTCCTAATTTAATTCAAGGAATTTTTGGAAACCCTAAAAATTGATTTTAAATTTCAAAATTGATTTGAAATTCAAATTATCCCTTATATTTTGAATTAATTAAGAATGCTTTCCTTCCCATGAATTTAATTTTAAATTTTAAATTTTGAAAGGCCCTTGAATCATCTCCCAATTTGAGATTTCCATTAAAGAAGGCAATCAATTCTCCCCCATCGACCCCCATCAAGGGACCGGCCCACCTCTCACTCTCTCCTTTATTAGAAATCTTAAATTAGGAAAGTTTTCAAATTCAAAATTAAATTCATTTGAATTTGAAATACTTTCTTAAAATAGGATAACTTATGTTAGGAAAAATTTAATTCAGATATCTAATCAAATAAATCTGAATTTAATAAGAGGATTTGATTTAAATCCTCTTTCTTAACTTGGAGGTTCTTAATTTCATATTCAAATATATTTTGAATCTAAAATTCCTTCCTAAAATAAGATAAGTTATTTTTGGAACCCCCCTCAAATCAAGCTCATTTTAATTTTAATTAGAAGTTAAGTCAAATCTCCTTCCTTAAGTAAAATTCCTATGTTGGCAAGTCTTTAATTTCCTCAAATCAATATCACCCTCTGTAGCTGGCCCTCCGGTTCTACATCAAATATTTTATGTTGTTCTGTTTATATAATATTTAAATTTCAATTCTGTTTCACATAATTTATCACTTAACACTTTACATCTTATGCAATTTTTTGTTTTTGTTTTTGTTTTCAAGTGTATGTAAATTTGTTACTTCATAGTTTAATTGAAAGTTAATATGTCATCCTTTAACATATTATTATGATATTATATAAAAAATTAATTATAACTTTTATTTTGGCTTTACACAATTTTTAGATTTTGAGGCTTACGCCGCAAAACGCTTTGAGGCTTATGCCTCGCGTCACAAAAGAAAAACGCCTCAGTACCCAATTATACAATTTTAAACCTTGCACTCAAGTGTTTCAACACACGTGCACGCTACTGGCCTAGCTCCGCCTAAGAGGACTGCCCCATTCCATATAGTAATATAGTAAGGGCTCGTAGAGATCGCACATGAACACATGATCTTAGTGACCTTAATGACTTACCGGTTGGTTAATTGCTTACCGGCTAGAGCAAAAAATAGGGAATTGTACTGGCTGAAAGAAAATTGACGAGGGCTTAGGCCACTATCTCCAAAGATTCTAGGGTTCGTTCAAAGCTAGCTCCTTTCTTTAAGATGAGCACAGAACAAGAAGAAGCAAGCATGGTAAAAATCTCTGCATTTCTCATTTTCTTCTTCCGGGTAATTGTAGTAGTAAATTGCTAGTTCTGTGATGCTGCCTTTAATAGATTTATTTTTATTTGTTTTCTTGGCTTTTTGTGTAGGAGTTATGAGTTGGTGATCAAAAACTGGATTTTTTATGCTGGGTTTATGTGGAATTGGTTCAATTTTTGGTGCTACTTGCGTACTCTGATGGGGTTCTATTCTTAGGTTCCATCTGGGATAGTTTTTTTACTGCTTCTTAAAACAGTTTTCTAATATAAAAATTTTAATTTTAAATTAAAAAGTTGTTTTAAGAAGCAATAAAAAAGCCGTCTTAAATGAAGCCTTAACTGGTATGATGAGTAAGACCTCCTCCTCTTACTTGTCCAGTTGATTATTCTCATGCGACCTTGTCAAAATTAAGCAATCATTTCATTTCCAACCAGCTGTAAGAATTTTTGGCGCAGAGAGAGAACTTCATCTTTTAAAGAAGAGGATATAGCCTTTGTCCTTATACGTCTTTGACCTTATTCATATATTTAAAAGGTTTGAAATTTAAAATAGCTCAATGTCCTTTTTCAATTCCAATATCACATTTGAGTAGTTCAACAGAGAAGTCATTATTAGATCCTTGAAGCAAATCTCTGGTTAAAAACAATGATAAAAAAGGGTTAATATGGCTATAGCTATTGTAAAATGCATGGAAGAGCTATTGCGCCTTGAAAAGTGGTTGGGGGTGATTGATTTTTTTTTTTATAGTAAACATTGTGTCATGGTTATTTAAAAAATTTTACGCTGGTTGTCGACTACCTAATGCAATCCTTAACTTTTCTCATTCAGAATTTGAGACTTGGCAACAGCAGTAAACATCTCCCACATAGTGGGATAAAGGCTTGTTGTTGTTGTTGTTGTTGTTGTAATAGTAAACATCGATGTGTAATTTATTGGAAATTAGTAGGATAGTGTTTATGCCGAGGTCAATAGTATTTTTGCAGCTCATCTTAATCTATTAGTTGGGAGTTTTGACTATCAACGGAGAGGTATTGGATTCGAAATTTACGTATATGATTTGTGTGTGAGTTTGTCTTTAATTTAATCAAAAGTCTTCGAGTGATTTTTCCGAAACATACCATATCTAGTGCAGGCTCACCACCCTAAGTCTCGGTGGGTTAAGGTCATTTCTTACTCAAGGCTTCAAAGATCTTTACAGGGAATCAGCCACCAGGTAGATTCATCTTTTTCTTGTTTTTTTCCTCTGTTTATTTTTATTTTATTTTATTTTATGAATTGTCATTTGTAATTTTTTTTATAATTAATATAATTGAGCTATGCCCTTAATTTTTCAAAGAAAAAAAAAAAAAAACTTTAAAGGCTAGAGAAATGATTGAAAATGATTTAGTAGTCTCCTTTGAGAGAATATATTTACCTTCCCCTAGATGATTTTTATATGATAAGTATTTTCATATCTTGCTGAGACATTCAATGAATAAATGAGTTGAGTTAACTCTGAGAACTATGATCTTCAGTCGATTGAATGATGGTGAATCATGCCATGTAGTCATTGAGATCTATAATTGGATTATCATGTCCTTGGTGATAATAGATATATTGAAGGAGACCATGCTTTGAGATTAGTCTTGTTGGAGTTATGATTAAGATGTGATGATGGCTTTGAGATTGATGCCAATGGTAATCTAATCTAAATTAGGTGATTAATATTTCTTTTGAGATGCTTTTTTTTACTGCTTTCTAAAGCAGCTTTTTAGTACAAAATTTTGAACTCTAAATTTTTGTATTAAAAAGCTGTTTTAGAAAGAGTAAGAAAGTTATCTCAAACAAAGCTTAAATTTATACTTGAGCTTTGGGATTGGCACCACTGAATGGTTCTCCATTATAATGTCGGACCTTGTCTATTGACTTAGGCTTCGTTTGGGATGGCTTTTATACTAAAAAGTTGCTTTAAGAAGAAGTAAGAAAGTCGGCTTCATTGATTACATGTGTGTTCATCTCTTAGTGTATTGGATTCAATTTGGACCCAAAGTATTCCATTCTCGTCTAGTATCAAAACAATTATTTGACAAGGAACAAAAGGTTTATTCAATTTATAGCTCCAATGAATTACTATCATGATTAAAACAATCATGTAGTTGAGTTTGAGCTGTTGGCTCAGTTTTAGGCTAATTTTAAATCTTATGATCATTCTTTATTTTAATGGATCTTACTTATTTTCAATCTTAACATTTGATCATAAAATTCAGTCATCTTATAATTTTTACTAGATTTCACTTAAATATATATTTTTTTAAATATAATCATCCTTAAATTTATATTTTTTAAATTTTGATACATATCTATTTTAATATTCTTGTTTTTTACACATAGGATACATAAAATATTGCATGCTTAAAAATGAGTTAGCTTCGAAATCAGTCTTAAGAGTGACATTTACGATGGTATTGACCGTTACATTTCTAGTTTCATTTGTACGGAAAATATAAGTAGTATTGAAAGTAAAAATTCTAGTATCAAAACTAGTAGCAATTATTTCAATATAAGAGAAAGATCTAATGATTTCGATATAAATGCAAAATACAAGCAATTATTGGTTCAATGTGAGAATTGTTAAAGATTTTATTTGGAACAGTTTTCTTATTGCTTTGTGAAATAATTTTTTAATATAAAAAATTTTGATTAAAAAATTGTAGTTTTCTAAGCAGCAAAAAAAAATTATCTTAAATAAAGCATAAGTCTCTATAATATCATCTTTTGATTCTTTTCACATCACATTTGAGGCATTTTTTTTTATTTTAATCATTCAACTTTAACTCAAAATTTTAAATTTAAATTTAAATTTAAATTTATTCTTCCATACAATGGTCCCAAATATTTAAATTTGTTACGCCTAACTCATCCACTATAATATGACGGTCCAAGCATGTTCAAGTATGTAAATTCACCTAACCTTACTTTTTAAACACCTAGAAATGTACTACTAGCAACCTCGAATTTTTATTAGGTCCGGACACCTGGCGTAGCTCTACATCCAGACGTCAATAAAATGACACCACATGCTCTTATTTTTTATCGCGCGGCCCGACGACCCGACCCGGAACGGAAACCCGGTATTGCTATGTTCGTGTATTGCTAGGTATTGCTAGATATTGCTTGATATTGTTAGGTATTGTTTGACAATAACGAGAAATACCGCTTTGTCAAAACCAATACCTAGCAAAACCATGGTATTGCTAGGTATTGCTCGATATTGTTAGGTATTGGTCTTGAAAGAATGGTATTTTTCGTTACCGAGCAAAACCTAGCAATACTCTGGTATGTACAAATCAGCTAATACATGGCAATATTGGGTTCCGGTCCGGGTCGGGACGTCGGGCAGCGTGGTAAAGAGTAAGAGCACGTGACGACATTTTATTGATGTCCGGATGTAGAGCTACGCCAGGTGTACGGACCTTAATAAAAATTCCTATCACCTCACCTATCATGCATGAGGACGGCATTAAATGATAAATGAGCCGAAAACCAGATGTCAAAAACTCTGAAATTTTGTTACGGAATTCAACTGAAAAAAAGGGTTAGATTTAGATAGCCTAACTAAAGTTTTGATCAAGATGAATTTTCCATTTACAGAGGAAAATGCAATGGCTACCACATAAATTGGTGCAAAGATCAGTCGATTGAAAGAAATGGAATTTCGCAACTCAACGGACTTACCAGCAACCCGCCGTCATGGACTGGATGAGCTGATGATCTCCTCGACAATCACTTTGATTCAATCTTGTGCTTTCAGGTAATTGGTTTATTGGAGCAAGGCATTTTTTTTATCCACGCATGAAAGATTCCTTTGTTCGCCAAAGTTGCAGATCAGGAAGCACGCAGGCCGACTTAACATGGCCACCATTTTAGCTCTGAAAACGGGCTATGGTCCTTTCATTCCCCAAACTTCATCAGGATCAAAGAACATTAACTCAAAAAAACCCATCTAACCAGTCGATTTCACACATTTCACACATCTGTACACGTAACGAAATTTGGGAATCGGAATCTGATCAGTAGCGGCGACGATGAGGCAGAGTGCGTTGTGAGAGGCATCGAGCTGGCGTATCAATCGTACCAAGGAAGTCGCGGGTGTTCTCATAGCCGGAGAAAACTTCATTCCAGATCTCACCAAATGCTCGAAGTATTATTCCGTGGTATCTCGGTGAATTTAGAGCTAAGAATCGCATGAGAAGCTCCCGTAACTCCTGCCCGCCGACGATCTCCTTCTCCACGATCATCTGAAGCATCGATTGCCTGAAATCACCCAACGGATCCGCCGAATCCTTCGTCACTGGGACGCTCTCCGCCACTCGTCCCTCGCTGCGACTCCTCCTATGCTTCCGCCAACACTCTGGATCCGCCTTCTTCGCGGCTGGTAACCCACGATCGATCCCACAAGCCTTGACGCGATGCTCCAGTTCGCTTAGCTCCCGCAGCAAATCGGAGAGGGTTGCTGGAGCCTCATTCTTCTCATCATGATCCAGATCCCTTTCGGGGATGGAAGAAGAAGCCGTGGTTAGCGTGTCGCCGGAAGAAGATGACATCTCCATTAGTCTTCGTCGTGGTGTTGTTGATCTATCAGATGATTTGGAAATCAAGGCTGAAACCGAGACGGCTTTTGGGTTTCTGCAACCGCAGGTGAACGAGAAAAGCGATGCGATTTTCGACTTCTCGGAATCGAGCGGAGTCATTGCGCCGCCGCTGCCTCTGGGGTCAGTGATTTGCGCAATGCTTGTAATCCTAATAAAATTGTCCCCTCATCCCCCAAATCCTGCTTAATTTTAATTCCACCTAAATCCACCTTCCCAAAGAGTCATTAATCCTTGGTTTCTACCCACCACATGACCCTTGGAAGAGCTCAGCTCCATCGATCTCATCTCCACATACTATAAGCCGAGGAAAATCTTCGAGTCTCCATTGAGCTCCCTAAGATTTGATAAATGGTTGGCCGCGAAGCATCTAGTGTATGTCCAGAGGAATCAGAGGGATTAATTAGAGTACACTTAAGAACACGTGACTCTGGAGTCTGGAGACTGGGGACCATGAGTGTTCCCTTGAAAATATTCTCCCTTAAATCATTAAAATTCCAACTAAGTAGTAAACCGGCACATGGGTTTGCCGGCCAACCACATTCCATACAGGACGTCCACATAGGAGAATATCCCTATCGCTCCATCTGGATCGCGTATTTTCCAACTGAAAATGATAGCTGCTTTTCCTTTTTCCGACATAAGTAGTGAGAAAGCATTTATTTTGTATTGCTTTTTTTGAAAAGATGCACATACGCTTGAATATATATGATGATTATTGTGGGTAAGAGAGATTAATATCTCAGCATTATATTGAGATCTAACATCTATGATGTATAGATATGGATATGAGATATGTCAATTATTAAAATTATAGGATATGAATTTGCATTAGATTCAATATTATAATTTTTATATTTTAATAATAGCTTATAGAAATTGTATAAACAAAATATTAAGGATAATTAAGAAATAATAAATCATTTAGCTAGGATATGTGTTTAAAATGATTAATATTGGAATGTCAAGAGTCAGACATCAATGTTATTTATCAGATATTGAGAAGGAAGATTATAATGCTGCCGAGAGTTGTGCATCAATGTTCTGCAATGAGTATCGGGCACCAATGTTGAGATGACATCGGTCGTCATTGTCGAGATGATGTCAGTTGTTGATGTTGAGATGACGTTGGATAAAGATGAGATGTCAAGATGGTGCGAGGGCATGGTTGTGGCTATAGAAATTACTGGCATATAACATCAATGTCAAGACAATGTCATTCTTCGATGTTGAGAGGATTTTGAAATGTTGATGTTGTGATGGTGTCAGTTGTTGATGTTGAGAAGACATTTGATGTTGTTGTGAAACCCTAGTCGTGAACCGCTAGAGAAAAAATAAAACGAGAATGTTCTAGGAATGTGACATTGAATGCGGGCGATAGATTTAGAGCTATGGAGAGGACGTAAGAAATTGAATTTTATTTTTTTAATAAATAAAAATTTTAAATGCAAAAAAAGTATAAGAAATATTTTTTTTGTAAAATTTTAAGGCACGCATTTCATACATATGTTTCTAATTTATTTATAATATTTTTTTAAATCAGACACGTGTTCGATGTGTTTGACAAGTGTCGTGTCCGGTACATGTCAGACACTACATATTTCTTTGAGGAGAAGTGTCAGTGCATCATAATCCAACATACACATAGATATCACAAGTTTTAAGGGACGTTTGAATTTTTATGTGTAAAACCAAAAAAAAAAAAAATTATGAGGCTTTGACTAGTTTAAATGATTTTATTAGTATTTATCATTGGTTACAAATATTTCCCTTCTCATTATTGAGGAAAGTAGTAATACAATATAGTGGACATTCAATGTATATAACATGTTTTGTGGGGAAAGTTGGAAGAGCCCTATGACATGAGTGCTGCTTTTAAGAGATCGTTTGTTATTTATTTGATCGTACTCCTTTGAGGAGGGGAGACTGTAGATCAAGAAGTCTATTATTAATTATGGTGCCAATGTCGGGAGTGAGAGTTACTGTCAACAATGTGTATCAACTTTTTAGACAATGGTTTGTGTTGACTTGGTTGGTGATGACAGATGATGAAGTCAATGGACATTAATGTAGTCAAGGAATAATGGTTAGAGGACTGTACTTGATTGATGATGGTCAGGGGTTTATAGTCTGGTGGTGGTTGTAAGAAGATTGTAGCCAAGAGACGGTGGTTAGAGAGGATCATAATCGATGGATGGTTGTCAGAGGATCGTATTTAGGGACGCTGGTTGGAGGATCGTAATCAGGTGATGATGATTGGAGAATCATATTTTAGCGATGGTGATTGGGAGATCATAATTGAGCAATGGTGTTGGAGGATTGGAGTCAGAAAACTTTGTTAGGAGGATGGTAGTTGGGCTATGGTGATTAAATGTTCATTGTTGATGACGGTGGTGACGATTATTATCAGATGGCGACGATGGTTATTGAGCAACATTTTGTTGATGATGGGTTGGGTGATGGTTCGTTGGCGATAATCAAGTGGTGGTCCGATTGCGGAGGTTTGGCGATGGTTCGATGCTGGTAGTTTGATGTTGGTGGTTGAGCGATGGTCCGGTGGTGGTGCGTGTGGTGGATCTCCAAGATTTTGTTTCTAAACTCGTGAATTCGCACTAAGGTCTAAGCCCCCTTTAATATAGAGAGTGCGGGTTTATTTATGAATTTTTGAGAGTGGTATGCCTCATTAATATATCCAAAATTTGAAACACTTCGTCGGATGACCCTTGTTGAGTAATTGGATCATAGAACATTCTTTTAGCATTTAAAAGATGATTATATCAGAATTAGTTGATTTTGGGCTCATTTGATTCGTCTCATCAAGACACTCGATTTGACTATAAGCATGTAACATTTGAAAATCGTTTGATCATTCAGTTAGTATTATAAAGTTTTTATTGTCCTTTAAGTGTTTGATTTGGCTTATTTGGAGTCATATTAGATCACTTTTGATGTCAATCAATTTCTCACCGAAAATTTCAGTTTGACTATAATTTGTTGAAGTCAAAGTTCAGATGAACTTGAATTTGATTTTGGGAGTTTTAATTCAAAATACATCTAGATTTGTGCCCGATAGGTTGTTTTTTGATGATGTATTAGTTATCTCCTTATATTCGGGTATTAAATCTCGTGTCGTCCAAAAACATATGTTTAAGTCTTATAAAGATTTCGTGATGCAAAATTACAATTTCAAAAAGTTACAAGGCATGATCGCTACCTGAACATCAATATGGACATCTCCTCGAGGCTGTAAAACTAGTTAGCTCTCCTTAATTATAATTTTAGCACTTCATGAAGTTAGCGTGTTTATCGAAATTGACTGTAGAGATTTTTTCTAGCTTCGTAAGTGATAAAATTTAGTTTAGAATGCCGAAAAAATATTCCCATGGACTTAAAAAAGTGCAAGAATATGCTTATTCGGGCCATGCTGTACAACCAATTGAAGTCAATGGGAACTATCGAGAGCGTCATGCTTATAGAGCTACTTTGATTTTTTTTTTTCCTTAATTTTTTTTAATTATTGAAGCCAAAATTTGAGCGTTTATTCTGCACGAAATAGTGTACACAAACAGTGTCAGTAGGCTTTTGAGCCTTTGCGAATTTGGCTTTTTTAAATATAATCTTATTTATTTCATTTTCTAATTTATTTTCAAAAGAAAATAAATAAAAGAAAAGATCATTAAAAATCTTTAAAATTATTTCAAATATGTCTTCTCTCTTGGATCCATGAATATTCCCTTGAGGTTAGAAGAGAGCTATGGTTATTTAGTAGGCTTTGATTTTTCCTCGTAAGGAGCAAAAAAATTATGCCACGGGAGTTTAAAAAGTACTAAAGGTAATCAAGACTTGTAATTCCTACAACGAGGCTCCAATCTTTCTTGAATATCCTTGTTGGAAGGATTCGGTTCGGAGTGCCATATTCTATTAGCAGGTTGTGTCTTTTACCTCATAAAGTGTGGAAAATATCCGAAGATGATCAAGGCACATAGTCCCTATGGTGAGACTTCGGTTTTCTCTTAAAAATGTGTTGGTTGTCCTTGTTGGATGGACCAAATTTAGTGATGGTGAAGATTTATAGTGCCTACAATGAGGCTGTAATTTTCTCTTGAAAAAGGCATTAACTGTCATCATTGGCCGACCAAATTTGGAGGCGATCACGACTTTCAACTAATTTGGTAAGGCTTAGGTCTTCTCTTGAAATAAGTATTGATTGTTCTCGTTAGATGGACTAGATTTGGAGGTGATCAAGACTATTATTCATTATGGTGCTGTCTTGACTTTCTCTTTAAAGAAGTGTTGATTGTCCTGATTGGATGGATGAGATTTGGAGGCAATCATGGTCTGTTTTTGTAGTTTTTTCTCAGAAATTATGGCCAAGCATAAGCATTGGCTTTAATGTTATTAGAATCACTTGAGATGTGTTACAGCTGAGACAGATTACTTTCATCACAAAATTGATATCAAGAGAGAAGATAATGCTCATATATAGTACGTTTTATATCAATATTGGAGATGTTAAGCCTCGACGTTGGCTTTGATGCCATAAGAATCATTTGTGAGTTAATACAGTTGGCTGGAAAGTAGGTTCTCAAAAATTTACTTAAAGTGAGAAGAGGATTTCCATAAATAGTATATAGGATCTCAACATTGGTGATGTTAATCATTGACGTTAGTTTTGATGCCATTGGAATCATTTGCTATCACAACCAAGGCGAAACTCGTTTGAAAGCTACAACAAACTTCAGGGGAGAAGAGAGCACCCATTGGAAGCTTAGATGAGAACTTGAATGATGTATAAGACTTCATAAAATTTCATATGATGTTGATAAAGAATTTGTTGATATTATGTATATTCAATGCTTTTATATGCTACCTTGAAATATGACTTCTTATTTATACAAGATATAAATATATGCTATTTATGTAGTATACAAGCTTAGCTGATGTTTAAAATCAAGTAGCCGAAGCTAAGGATGATAATTGATGAAATCTTAATATTATTTTATAATAGTGATTCAATATTTTGAGAACTTATATCTCGAAGGAAACTAAGCCTTTTAAAATGCCTGCATCTCTTTTTTTTCTTATATAAGCATGATTGATGTTTTACTATGATAGTGATTTGTTTTATTAATGATATAATTTTAGCCATGTTCCTTATTTGTGCTAAGTAGAGCCATGGTATAATTCTCTTAAAAATTTTATTTTTCTTAGGTTGTTAGTATAAGGTGTCTCCCCAAATCTTAAACCATTGTGTAAGACATTGAAAAAAAATCCATGATGGATTTTTGACATATTTGATGTTATTTGTTATAATATTATTTGAAGATGTTAATCTATGTAGAAAAAGTTGAGAGAAGATCTATCCAATATTATTTGTTAAAGTGTTACCGAATAATGTTAATTTAAGTGAAAGAGGTCAATAGAAATCCTCTAAGGATGTTTGACTTATTCAATGTTATTTATCATAATGTTATTTGATAATGCTAACTTGTGTGGCAGATGGTGGGGGCGCCACCAAGGTTTAGCCCTTGATGTTTTACTGTTTTGGCCTTGGGAGAGTTTCAAATGTGTTAGAGTTGATGGGTATGCCTTGGGAAGGGTTGGAATGGAGTGATGTTCAAGTTTCATGCAATGTATGGGTGAAATGTAGGTAGCCTAGAATTCTGGCCAATTTTTGATAAGTGGAGTTTTGGTTTTTAGGGCTTCAAATGATGAGCATTACAGGACTTGTAAATAATAGTAAATGGAAGATTAACATCTTAAGAATAATTCTGGAGATTTTCACCAAATTCTAAGGGTTTTGATGAGTCAAATGGAGACTAGATTCCAATTAGGTCAAATTTAGGCTAGTTATGGCCGATAGTTTTAGTATGGGTTTTGGATGTGATTTTGTGGAGAGAATTCAAGGAAGTTGGTTTGGAATGTTGTGGGGATGCATGTAGAAAGATTCTAACAAAAAAATAATAATAATAAGATAGGCTTGCCACTCATCAAAATAGCAAGGTTAAAGAGATTACCAAATCTCTTCATGTGAAGGATAGGCACCAAGCCTCCTCTTTTTGGATAAAACTCTAATATTTGTAGATTTGGCAACAACCTATTTTAATTATTCATTACATAAAACTTATAGATGTTTTATAATGCTTGAAATTTAAATAAAATCAAATGGAGGAAGGAGTTAGGGTTGACCAACTTGAAGAGGTGTAAAAGGGTGGTTATACACCTTTTGGCAAAGTATAACCACCTCGTTCAATAAGGAAGCTAGCTATAACTATTTAAAAAATGATTTTTTTTCTTTTTTTTTAACTAACAATTTAATTTAGGTTTAATCTAACATTCCCTTTTTTATCCTTTTAAAGATTTCGAAAACACAGTTGTTGCCAGGTCCCAAGTCCTGGATGAAAAAAGTGGAGGGTTGCGTTAGATAGTCGACAGCCAGCGTAAAACTTGTTAAATACTCATGATATGAATCCTTTAAAAAATTATGTTATTGCTAGGGTGTCCCCTGGAAGCGACACGCTGTATGGCTTGAATATAGTGATAAATGTGTAAGGGCCGCTGCACCGACGCCTGGGTGCAGTGTTAAATAGGCAAGGGTTCTCACATCAAGGATATATGAGGGCAAAGAAGCTAGTCCATGAAATTAAAATTAGGATAGGAACTTGAAATATAGGCTCCCTTACCAAAAAATTAATGAAATTAATAGATATTATGATTCATAGGAAGATAAATATTATGTGCATTCATGAAACAAAATAAGTAGGAGAGAAAACTAATGAGATTAATAATTTTGGATATAAACTTTGGTATTCGGGTAGAAGTAGTACTAGAAATGGTGTATGTGTGATTATAGATAAGAGTGAAGGATAATATTATACAAATTAATAAAATTGGAGATAGAATTATAACTTTAAAGATCATTGTTGATGCTAAGATTGTTAATATTATAAGTGCTTATGCTCCTAAAGTAGGTTTGGACATGAGTTCAAAAATTAAAATTTTGGAATGATTTTTTAGAAGAATTAATACAAAAGATACCTCTTGAAGAAATAGTTTTTATTGGAGGAGATTTAAATGAACATGTTGGTAGAGAAGTAGATGATTTTAAAAGCATCCATGGTGGCCATGGGTTTGAAACGACAAATTAAGGTGATAAGACTTTATTAGATTTTTCTTTAGCTTATGATTTCTTAATAGTTAATGTCTTATTTAAGAAGAGAGATGAGCATCTTACCACTTATAAAAATGGATATAGTAAAACGCGAATTGATCATTTTCTTATAAGAAAATTAGATCGTTTAGATTGCAATGATTATAGAGTTATTCCGAGTGAAAATTTATGTATCCAACATCGATTATTAGTTTTGGATTTTAAGATAAATGTGTACAAAATAAAAAAATAAAGTAAAATGATTTCCTAGGATTAGATGGGGGCATTTAAAGAATATTAACAAAAGTATTTTTGAGAGTAAGATTTTAGATCTTAAGATTCTGTCTGTGCATGAGGATATTAATATTATGTGGGAAAAAGTTACTAGTGACATTAAGAATATTGTAAAAGATGTGCTTGGAGTTTCAAAGGGAAAAGCTTTTAATAATAAAAATAGTTGGTGGTGGAATCCAAATGTGTAAGAAAAGATAAAAAATAAGAAAATTTGTTTAGATGTAAAAATTATGATAATTGTGAAAGCTATAAAGAGGCTCGTAAGGAATCTAAGAAAGCTATTTGCGATGCAAAGATCTTAGCTTTTAATGATTTATATAATAGATTAGATACTAAGAAGGGAGAAATATATATGTATAAGTTAGCCAAACAAAAAGATAGGAGTAGTAAGGATTTAGTTCATGTGAAGTGTATTGAGGATGAAGATCAAAAAGTACTTTTCTTTGAAGATGATATTCAACAAAAGTGGATGAGGTATTTTGCTAAACTTTTTAATGAAGAATGTAAAAATACGATTGACTTTAGTGACTTTATCATCCTAAATGAAAATAAAGATTTTTGTTTTTATCGGCGTATAAGTAAAATCAAAGTTAGAGAGACTTTGAAGAAAATGAAGTGTGGAAAAGCTGTTGGACCTGAGATATTCTAATAGAGATGTGGAAATGCTTAGGAGATGAAGGAATTTCTTGGCTTACTAAATTTTTTAATACTATTTTGAAGACTAAAAAGATGTCAGATCAGTGGAGAATGAGAGTGTTAATTCATATTTTTAAGAATAAAGGTGGTGCACATGAGTGTGCGAATTATTGAGGAATTAAGTTAATGTGTCATATTTTAAAACTATTGGAGCGAGTTATGAAGCGTAGGTTGCGGCGTGATACTAATGTTTCTCAAAATCAATTTGGATTCATGCAAGGTAGGTCTACTATGGAAGTCATACATTTATTGAGAGGTTTGATGGAGAAATATAGAGAGAATAAGGAGGATCTACATATGATATTTATTGATTTAGAGAAAGTAAATGATAAAGTTCAAAGAGAAGTGCTATGGAGAGTTCTTGAAAAGAAAGGAGTTAATAATGCTCATATTCAAATCAATAAAGATCTGTATGCAAGAGCTATTACTTGTGTTCAAACAAAAGATGGTTTGACCAAGTATTTTCCTATTTCGGTTGGATTACATCAAGGATCAGCCTTAAGTCCATATCTTTTTGCTTTAGTCATGGATGTTCTCACTAAACATTTGCAAGAGGATGTACCTTGATGTATGCTTTTTGCTGATAATATTCTTCTTGTTGATAAGACTAGAGAGGGAGTTGAAGGTAAACTTAAATTATGGAGGTCAACTTTAGAGTCTAAAGGTTTTCGCTTGAGTCGATCTAAAACTGAATATATGGAGTGTAATTTTAGTAGCAATAGACCTAGTGAGGGGATTGTGACTTTGGGCGATCAAGTCATTAAGAAGTGTACACATTTTAGATATTTTGGATCTATTGTTCAGAGTGATGGTGAAATTGATGGAGATATTATCAACATAATTCAAGTTGGTGGTTGAAGTGAAGAATGCATCGGGCTTATTGTGCGATAGAAAAGTCCCCCTCAAACTTAAGGGAAAATTCTATAAGATGGTGGTGAGACCTGCAATGCTTTATGGTGCTGAGTGTTGGCCATTAAAAGAGAAGCATAATAAAAAGTTAAGTGTTACAGAGATGAGGATGCTTATTTGGATGAGTGGCTTGACTCTTAGAGATAGGATACGAAATGAGCATATACGTGAAAAGGTTGGAGTAGCTCCAGTGGATAATAAGATTAGAGAGAGTCGCCTTAGATGGTTTGGTCACAATAAATGGAGGCCTTTTGATGACCCGGTTAGGGAAGTTGAGGTATTAGATTTGACTTATGTTAAGAAAGGTAGAGGTAGACCTAAAAAGATTTGATTAGAAAATATTAGAAATGATATTTCTTTATTAGATTAAAATGAGAATTTGACTTTTAACCGGACACAATGACGAAAAATGATTCATGTAGCCGACCCCACTTAGTGGGACAAAGGCTTGATGTTGTTGTTGTTGTTGTATATTTATAATATAATTACAATAATAAATTACAAATTACAAACTTACAGTCTTTAATACCAATTAGCACCCAAAAAACAAAATATCTACTTGAGAAACAAAAATAAATTTATACTTAAGATCCTCTTAGGTTTTTTAATCTTCTTCTTGAATGCGGCATCTTGTACCACATTAATTTCACTAGACCTCAAAGAACTCTTCTCTGAAGAGTTTGATAACTGTGTCCAACTAATGCTTTAGTGGTGGAGTATCTGATGGTATAAGAATAATAGTATTTGATACTTGTAGAAGAGATTCTTTCCATCCTTCAAATGAGTTAGCTTGAAAGTATTTGTTGATAAATATCATTATTGGAATAATCATATAAGTATGTAGATCACATAGTGTTATCCTAAAGAAATTAAAGGTACATGGATGACAACTAGATGTAGTTGGAAAAGATTGATGGAAACTATATCAACTTGAATAGGGGATTTAACTTAAATAGAGGATTCAAGATTTATTTCCTGTGGTTTAACTTTTTTATTATTTTTATTTGGCTTATAAGAATTATTACTTGGCAGTTGATCCCTGAAGCTTCTCAGTGATTTCATAATTTCTATTATATTTTCCTACAAGTTATCTTGTCATTTAGCCATCTCTTTCATAATATCATTTAATAAAGATAAAAAATTAGCAATTTGATATATCATAATTTAAAAAATTATAATAAAGTTTGTGAGAATTCAAATGGTCCAATGTAAATATGAAAATTTAATAATTATACTCTTACAAATGATTTCTTATCAATCCTTTGACTCTTCTAAAGCTCCTCTCTAACTTAAGCTCTCATACCAGAAATGGTGGGGCTGCCACCAAGGGTTTAGCCCTTGATAGTTTGCTATTTTGACTTTGGGAGAGTTCCAAAATGTATTAGGATTGATGGGTAAGCCTTGACATAAAAGAAATGCCTTCATTCTGTTTTTAAGGTCAACATGCTCTTTAATTTCTCCAGGCTACCTCCAATAAGCTTGTTGAACTGCTAAATTTTATGTTAGTGAGAAATTTCATGTATGCTCGTCTCAATCTTGCAACTATCAGAACTTCCCTAGAGAGTTGTGATTCAATTGGGGATGTCTTTGTCTTAGTACTTGACTCTAGGCATGCTCTTATCAAGCTCTTCCTTGTTCAAGATTTCACTGTAATTTTCTCCTACAAATCCACCATCATTGCTGGTTTTACTATAAAGATGCTTAAGTGCTTGTTGAATTTTGAACTAGTCAACAAATTCTTTATTATCGGGATTTGAATAGCATTTTCCCACCTTAGAGTATATTTTTTAACAAGTGTAACTCATTTTGTGTGGATATTCCGATGACATCTCTTTCTTACCAATATTTGGCATGGGTATTGGTTGAAGCTGATATTACTGAGAATTTTTAGGAAAAAATCTGTATTGGCACTCTAAAAAGTAGCTATTGACAGAAGATCAATTTTGAGAAGGTTCCATTTTATTGTAAACATTGTCAATTTGTTGGCTGATCCCCTTCTCGGTAAGTAACTAAAATTTTGAAGAAATATTCCCGTGAGATGCTCACAGGAATGTTGGCCAAACTGGTTCTTTTGATGAGAAATTTTATGTCTTCCTATGTTGCACCAATACGAATACGGCGACACGGATATGACACGATACAGATATGGGACACGTCAATTCTTAAAAAAAAAAGGATACGAGTACGACGCGGATACAACATTATAATTTATAAATCATACATAAAAATTTAAAAAACAATCAAAGCATAATATTTGAAATGACAAAAAAAAAAAAAAAGGAAAGCAACATCATTTGTAACCTTGTAGCTTATAATATCAAAATAAAAGTAAGCATTAAGTCAAGGGAAGAGTTAAAACTCATTGCCTAATAAGAATTTTGTGGCATGATTCCACTAATTATGTTGTTGCATGATTTGGTGGTATATTTATTGAATAACATATGAGAGCTAAACCTTTTTTTTTTCCATTTAAGAAGACATACAAATCAAAATAACATGATTTTTTTAATACATGAATAAAAAATCAAAGCATTACAAATGCAAAATAATTGATGCCCAACATGATATTAAAATGAACAAATCTATTTTGAGAGAGATTTTTTTTTTTTTTTTTTTTGTCATAATAGGAGCCTTAATAGACCAATCATTTGTTAAAGTAGATCGATGTCATCAAGGTGAAGAGTAAGCCTAAATAGACTAATCTTTTTAAATGTATTGCATTTTATTTTATTATATTAAAATTTTTCTTGTTATTCGATATGAAATAAATGAAATTTGAATAAAATTTTGAGGAGTTTGAAAATACCTTAAATCTTAAATTTTCTCTATAGTTGTGATTTTCAAATGTTGCATGTTCTCGCTTGCGATTTCTGCCATGCCCATGCTTGTTTTTGTCCACATTTTGATACATTTGAAATGTATCATAAAATTAAAATAAATATTTTAATGTATTTGATTTACATTCAATTAAATCTATATTAGTATTTATAAAAGTGGCTTATGATTTTCTCCATATTAAATTTCCAACTGTTTATTTTATTTGATTTGTTGATTTCAATCCTAGTCATACAATGGGAAGTCTTTGATTTTCTGTTTCATGCCATGGTATCAATTTTTCATAACATGATTGCGAGATGCAATATTTAGGCTTCGTTTGGGACGGCTTTCTTTCTGCTTCGAAAAGTAGCTTCTTGGTACAAAAATTAAAATTTTTGTACTAAAAAGCTGCTTTAAGAAGCAGTAAGAAAGCCGTCCCAAATGAAGCCTTAATCTGCTGCACTTACTCTACTTTGGTTCCATTGTTTTAGTCCTTTATCGTAGCATAATAAGAAGTATTTTAGTTCTTTAAAATTTAACAAGTCTAAGAGTTTGTACTGATTTTTCAACAACAGCCAGTGTTAGCCCAAAGCTTTTCTTAGAAGCGCTATGAAATTCATCAATTTTTGCTTGGAATTATGTGAATCCATTATTTTGTTTGACTGTCATAATTTTGATATTATGTCTGATGAAAATTATACTGTATTTCCCCTAAATTTCTTACATTGACATGAAAATGATTTTATGTTCTTATGCGAGTCATTTTCATAAGATTTTATTTGGACAATCCAAATGCTATACTTGAGTGAGTTGATTAAAGCTTCATTAGCGACTATTTTCTTATTGCTGCTTTAAGAAGCAGTAAGAAATTCGTCCCAAACGAAACCTAAAACTCGAGATCGCATTCAAATATAGGCTTTGTTTGGGACGGCTTTCTTCTTGCTTCTTAAAACAGTTTTTTAGTAAAAAATAAAAAAATTTGTACTAAAAAATAGCTTTTTGTTTCTATTGTCTGTTCTTTTTCGTCTCGTAAATTGGCATCATCTCCGATTGCTTTGTGCTGCTTTTGCTGATTGTCGTTCAGATTTTTCGTTGCGTAGTAAATCTAAAGTTTGATGAATAATCAAATTATAATAAATGCATCACTGTTATTAATTAAAAAGCTTTATCATACCCTGTTAAATGTTGTAAAGCTGAAATACAAAATAAAAAAAAAATTAATAAGTAATAATTAATGCATATTCAGAATTTCTCCTTCAAATAATCTTATCATGGTAGATATAGTAGTTGATGATGACAAGGAGCCTCTACTTTATAGAAATGCAATATTCTTGTGATACAATTATTGTTTTCATCATTTCCTTTTTTGTATCTAATAAGTGTCTATATCATTCACCAAGGTACATGTAATAATCTCTTGATTGATATATCTTCCAAAAAAAAAAAAGAAAAAAAAACTTTCTTTCTACTAGGTAAAAATTCCTCTCTTTTTTTTTTTTAAAAAAAAAAGTAGTATGCTTATCTCTTAGGAATTTATCAAATTTAAAACTTCTTGTCAGGTCCTAAGTTCTGTATGAGAATAGTAGAAGGTCGTGGTAGGTAGTAGACAGCCAGTGTAAAATTTGTCGAATAATCATGACATGAATCCTTTGAAAAGATTGGAGTATTTAAAGTGAAAAATAAGATTAGAGAGTTGCCATAGATGATTTGCTCACATAAAACGGCGACCTTTCGATGATCTGGTTAGGAAAGTAGATTAGATTTGGCATATGTTAAAAAAGGTAGATGTAGACCTAAAGGGATTTGGTTAAACAATATTAGAAATGACCATTTTTTTAATTAAAAAAATAGAAATGACGTTTTTTTTTATTAGACTTAAATTATAATTTGACTCTTAACATGACACAATGGAGAAAAAAGGATTCATGTAGCCGACCTCACGTAGTAGAATAAAAACTTGATGTTGTTTTTGTTGTACAATATTGTGTAGGTGTATCATATTTGCTATAATTAAACTTTTAAGCACTATCTTTGTTTCCTACCATTTTAATTAAAATATATGATCTTAATCTTTCTTTGAAATATATTAATAACAAAATAATAATGGAAGTAATATACTTAATGTTGAGTCTTGAAAAATTTGTGGCAGCAGAGAAATATAAAATTTAGCATTCTAGTCTTATATGAAGTCCCAACTAGGGGTGCAATCGAGTTAAGCCGGCTCGCGAGCTGGCTCAGACTCAACTTGATAACAGGCCCGGCGAGTTGAGCTTATTGAGCTCGCGAGTAATTGGTGATATATCACTTAATAATTCAATTTTAAATTCTTTTGAAAGAATATAAGAAAATTAAAAAAAAAAATTAATATAATATTATTATGTGATCCATTAATTTTTTATTTATTTAATCTTACTAATTTTAAAATTATAGCAACATCCATTTGAAGCACATGTACTTATTATTTATTATAAATGCTACAATCACTTTCAAGTACACATTTGTTTTAAACCCCTCTTACTTATTTTAATGTCAAAACTCATTCTCTCTATTATTATATAATGAATTGATAATTTTGATGTAATTTATGAGTTGATTTACTTTTAGCTCTCTATTTAAAGATAACTTTTTTTTTTTTTAAATAAGAATTAAAATGTATGAATATTACTGATTTTTATGATATGACTTTGTTATTTTTTTTTTAAATTATAATTATTCTAAAATGTTTATTAACTATCGTTAAAGAAAATTTCTGAAACTTTTTATTATTTTGATCATTGTAATAATTATTTATAATGATAAATTTATTAATTTAATTTTTTACAAAATTATAATAAATGATTATATTTTTTTTATATTAATTTTAAATTTAATTTATGTATACTTAATGCATCTTCAATCATAATAGTAACTGAAAATGAGGTAATTTTTTTATTGATTTTTATAGTAATTTTTTAATATAATTTAATATAATAATAATAATAATAAATAGTGGCAAATAATTATTTCATACTAAGCGTTAGAGTTTTAGACGGAATGGTTTATCTTAATATAATTAAGATCATATTCCTACCACTAAATGATAGGTAGATTCCGCCACCGCCATTGTTCTAAGTGGTTAAGAAGTGATGTCATTCCTTCCAATCATCTATTAAAAAAAGGATAAATATATGTAGCACTGCTCATCGATGAATAAATAAATAAATAACAAAACCAAAATTCTTCCTCTTTTGTTCAATTTTTTTTTAAAATATTTAATGGATGAGCATGGTTGGAAGGCTCTAATTCAAATTCGATTCCCCTCTCATACGGCGGAATAATTATTACGTCCTCCGACCGGACGTAGAGGAACGGCCGGTCGGAGGCCAAATCGCGCCACCGAGCTAATACCGAGCAATACCAAACAATAACGAGGAATACCATCACGTGAAGACCCAATACCGAGTTATACCGAGCAATATCGAGTTATACAAAAGTTGTACCAAGTTTTTCCTAGAAAAAACTCGGTACAACTCGGTATTGCTCAGTATAGCTCGATATAACTCGGTATTGATCTTGACAGAGCGGTATTCCTTATTATTATCAAATAATACCTAGTAATAAATACCGAGTTTTTTGGTGGGATTTTGCCTCTGATCGGACGTTCCTCTACGTCCTTACACCGGACCTAATAAAAGTTCCATATGGCGAGACTTCCTAAATGGGGAGAAATAACTGCGGGCCTTGCATCGATGGAATGTTTATTTGGTTCGGTGAAAGTTATTTGGTCCGGTGAAAGGACGTAGAGCTACGTTCGGCCGGCACTAAATTGAGCCACGTAGCAGGTACAAAACGACGTATTTGTCGATTTTGCTCGGCAATAACGAGAAATACCATTATGTGAAGATAAAATACCGAGCAATACTGAATAATACCGAGCAACACCAAGCAATACCGAGTTTTTTTCTAGAAAAATCGGTATTACTCAGTATTACTCGGTATTATTCGGTATTGGTCATTACATAGCGGTATTTGTCGTTATTGCCAAACAATACCGAGCAAATATCGAGCAAATATCGGGTAACTCAGTGGTGACCGCACGTAGAGCTACGTCCGATCACCGGACCTAATAATTGTTCGCATCGATGGGGCTAATTACTGGTATGCTCGCCGATGAATTAGTTACGCCGTCATGCGTCTCCTATGAGGGTGATTACAGGCAGATAATTCAAAACCTTTAGATTGATAATTAAACTCTCAAGAAACATATCAAAGTTTTTTAAAAATATTTAGACAATTAATTTAAAACTTTTTAATTGATAATCAAGATTTTTAACTAATAGATCAAAATGCGTTGGGTCAAACATACCAGAGTGAGCTGCGTCTGTTTTGTTCAGTCAGGCGTGACTGAGGAAGAAAATAACGCCGGCGAACGTCGACTGTTCGTCAGATTGATTTTGACTGCTCGCTTGCTTTTGGGTTGTTAGCTGACGATGGTTCAGCGAATCAAACCCGTAATCTTTCTCTCTTTCTCGTCGTCCCCACCATACAAAAATTTTCGAGAAAAGCCGAGCAGAAAGGCCCACTGCATTATTATAAAGACAGTTTTCTCTGTTAATCCTCTTCCTCACACTTTCCCTTTTTCCGTAGTAGACCATCCCTCTCAAAGCTCTCCTCTTCATCTTCATCTTCATCTTCATCATCATCATCATCATCTTCGTCTTCTACTTTTAAATAGCTATCCTACTTTTTATCACAACCGAGCCTTTTCCACTCTCTTCTTTTCCTTCTCTTCCTTCATACTGTTTTCTTCATCTGGTCGCTAATGGGGGAAATGAAGGTAAACATACGCTTTGAATACTTCTGGCGTTTCCAAAATGGTTGATCTGTGTCTTATTTTTTGATCAAGCCTGCTTCTAGCAATCTGTAAGCAGAAAGGAGACTCCTTTTATAAAAAAAGGCGGATCCTTTATAGTTACTATTCGAAAGCACTTGTTTTGATTCGAATCTTGCAGAAATCTGATTTCCTTTAGTTTTTTTACAAAGTTTAATTTTGTTTTTAAAGTTGGAATCTTGTCGATCTCGTTGTGATTTTATTGCAGAAACTTATTTTGAAACTAGACTTGCATGACGATAAAGACAAGCAGAAGGCTTTGAAGGCAGTCTCCACTCTTCGAGGTATCATCAATTAATATTTCTAATTTCTATTTCTAACTTTTCTATCTGACTTTTCTGCTCTGATAGGAATTGATATGATTGCCATGGACATGAAGGAGAGAAAACTTACAGTGGTGGGAAGTGTGGATCCCATTGATGTGGTGAACAAACTAAGGAAGTTTTGGCACACCGACCTCCTTTCAGTTGGGCCTGCAAAAGAGCCTGAGAAGAAGGAGGAAGCTAAGAAAGAAGAAGCAAAGAAGGAGGAACCAAAGAAGGAAGAGCCAAAGAAGGAAGAACCGAAGAAGGACGAACCTGAGAAGAAAAAGGAAGAAGTCAAGAAAGAAGAGATCAGTCCTCAAGAGCAGATGATCATGGATCTTGTCAAGGCTTACAAGTCTTACAATCCTCAGATGACCACTCACTACTATGTTCACAGTGCAGAGGAGAACCCGAATGCTTGCGTTATTTGCTAATTAATTTCTGCGTGTCGGTAAATAAACATCAATGAGAAATCTTGGATATAATAGAGCGAATAGTTTTTTTTTTTTTTTTTACAGCTTATTTCTCTGATTAGGTATCGTTTCTTGCAAGAATCAGCTTTGAGGCTCAGCGATGCTTTTCATAAAGTTTTGTGGTTGTAGCATATTTTTGAGGAACAGTTGTTGAATGAACTCTGTTATTGTTGCAGTTGTTTTACTTAATAACAATGGATTGCTGTGAACTTATTACAAATGTTTTGTTACAAGTTTTTGCGTCGGAGATTATTTTTCCTCTATTATTTACAAGTTTTCTTCACTGTTCAAGTTGACATGGATATTCCTCTGTGAGTATTAAAAGTTGATAATTTTGTTCACAAGTTTGCAGTCAGTTCTTCTGAGGTACTGAAGCTGCTTAAGGCTTCTTTTGGGATGATTTTCTTAGTAAATTTTTAGTATAAAAATTAATAGAATGGAATTGCTTTGTTGAATTGGAAAAATTATTCCGTGTGGAGTTTGGACAGGAAAGTTCAGTCCAGACTGTGAGTGTACAGATTATGTACAATGCATAAAAATTTTGTACACAATTTGGCTCAAACTATATAGACACTATTTGTACATAAGATGTACACTCACAGTTCGGACAAATCTTCCAGTCCAGATTTATACGGAGTAATTTCTCATTGAATTGACTGTTAGACCTTTTCTAAGTAGAAAAAAAAAAAGAAGAAATCTTTATGGTTATACTCTACTCAGTGCTTTTTAGACTTTTTTAATTAGATCATTCTCATCGCCATTAGTCTTACCTTAGTCATGTAAGATCAATTTTAGACATTCTCATCTTCTATTCTCGTTTGTTGAGTCGTATGTGAGATATTAAACTAATTTTATGTACTTTTCTTTCAGTTATTTATTATAATCAACCTCTTTTTAGTAATGCATATCATAATTTCTACCCATTCTTTTATATAAAAAGCCATTTAAATCATTTTTATTTTATTTTATTTTTAATCAATCTAAATGATATCATCCTATAATACAATCATTTTCAATCTTTCATTTTAATTGTCACAAATCCATTTAATGGAGAGACAATTCAATATGACTATAAAAATGTTCTTAACAATCTTTCATGATTGTCCATCCTCACATAATAATTAAATTTTCTCATTTAAATAATAACAATCACAATAGTAAATTCTCATAATCTCAACACCGATGGCTAAACAAATATTTAAAAAACAGCTTTCTAATACATAAATTTCTTAAAAATAATGAAAAAATAATAACCAAATAAAATTTATGATGATGATCTAAAAAATAAAACAATAAAAAAAAAATTTCTCATCTGCTCAAAAAACCTTTAGGGTTTAGTGGGTGAGAGTTAGCTTCAGCGCTGCTAACTAATAGCAAATAGTCATTAGTCTAAGAGTCCTAATCTTATCATTCCCTAAAGAAAGAATGTGACCGTTCCGAAGATCTGCTCTGAATTTTTTAAGATTTATTTATTGGACTAAGGCTTCGTCTGAGACGGTTTTTTTACTGTTTTTTAAAACGAAATTTTAGTATAAAATTTTTTGTACTAAAACTCTGTTTTAGAAAGCAATAAAAAAGTCGTTCCAAACGAAGCTCAAATGTATCCAAATTGGATTTGTCTTTCATGATTCTTTCACTGCCATGACGTATTGCCATCAAGTTTCTATTTATTTATCTTTTTCGGTGGGCCCATAGCTAATATTCTTTTGATCCCAAAAATTTAGCTATTTAAAAATAGAAAATGAATTTAATTATATTTAAATTTTATTCTTTGTTTGGATGTAATTAGTGGCTCATTAATTTGATTGGAAAACATGTTTTAAAAAGTGATGGTTATTTTTTTTTTTTCACACATTTTTCTAGGGTGTCAAAATAAGTCGACCCAAGTTGACCCGGGTCTAAACAAGTCAACCCGAACCCGACCCACGAGAATTATCGGGTTGACCGGACACAACCTACGGACCCATTTGATTAAAAAAAAGGGTGAGACTGCGAGTGCAACGTTAGGCAACACGGCAGGCGAGGCGACACGACGACAATGGGTGGCTCGACATCGTCTGGCGGCACGGCAGCAGAACAGTGGAAGGCTCATATTGCCTATAGTCAACTGTTATCATGAAAAATATTTGAAAAGAGTTGGAAATTTTTTGAAGTTATTGCAATCTTTTCTACAATTATTTTGCAAATCATTTGAGGAAATATACTCCTCTTGAAGAGGGCAACATATCCTTTGTAAGTAATGAAGGGGCATTCCTAAAATTGTATATGGTAAGCATTTTCAAGCCTATAATTAACAATGCTAAATCATCAAAGACTATCCTACCTGCTGCAATGGTGACATCAAGTTGGCCATTGGCGATGCTAGACATTGATGATCATCTAACCTGCCCTAGTGATAACATGAAACCCACTGCATATTAAAGTGATGATTGCATGCAGCTCATCTTGATTTGTTGGTTGGTAGCCGGATCTATAAATCAAGAGCTCTTGGGCTTGAGTCTTGTATATATAGTGCGTGTGTCAGTTTACCTTAATTGATCTAAATGTCCAAAACAAAATAAAAAGTGATGACCGTCTTGCGGGGAAACAGTTGAAGAAAAGATGATGTATATATCCCATTTATGGCCGCATATAACAATGATGATGTTAAACCCACTTTGTATGAAAACGATGATCACTTTTCCCACTAACAATTGAAAAGCACACAATCCTCATCTCTTATATAAAGTCGTTCCACTCATCATTTTAGCTGTACCAATCCCATTGCATGTCATAGCTGAAAGGATAAATTATTGTGCGGAGACGGGACGGTTTTGCAAATACTCAAAAAAAGACAGCAAATATGTAATTATGAATGCACTTTTGCTGAGTATTTCCTGCACTTTTAAAAAAGAGCAGCAACAACGCAGCAAATATCCTACTAATTGAATATTTTTTGTGCTTTTGTTGCCCTTTTGTAAAAGCGCTGCAAATACTTGACAAAAGTGAATTCATAATTGCATACTTGCTGTCCTTTTGCTGAGTATTTGCAAAAGTGCAGCAAAATGGTTGTAAAAGCGCAACAAATCCAGACGGTTCTCGCCGTCCGGTCTCCGCACAAAATAATCTCTCCTAAATTTGAGCCTAAAATGAGCCGAGCTACAACCTGGGAGAAAATAACCCACTTAAGCCTTGAGAGGAGCAAGTCGGCCTAATGAGATTATATTCTCTTAGTAGAATTCAAGTGGCCAAAAGCCTTTCTAACTCCTTTTGGTTTGCTAGATAGATAAGGATTTCAAATTCAACCAAGATGCTATCAGAAAGTTACTAAAGTGTTGGAAGTCTAACCACTAAGGGTGGTCGCTTGGCTAGTTTTAATATATCACATACGCAGAAAACATAGTATCCTCATATAATACAAAGATACAAAGTAAACAATAGAATAATATTGACCTCTCTTACTGCATAGGTAAATTTTAGAACTAGAAGAGCAAGACCCTCAACTCTAGAGCCATAGAAGTTCTACATTACCAAGCTAGTTGATTGCATCCTGCCAAAACCCTAAATAATCTTGAAAGCTAATATATTCAACTTATACCCACTAAATCATTGTCTTACATATGGATCTTAATAGATCACCAAAGCAACCATTATCTAGCTCGAGAGGATAGAAGAGGCAAAAGAAATGGCCCATCGTATAAAAGGTGATGAATTAGGTTGACTCATCACATATGATTCATGACGTAATCAACAAAGAATTCTTGCAGATGGACTATAAGAGATCACCAAAACAAAGTGATGAGGACATCCGATCGTGGAAAGTCTATCAGAGAAGGAGCAAAAGATCGACGACTATAGTTAGGCCACTTTATTTTTGAGCATCTATTTGTATTTGATTTTTATTATGTATCTTTTCCATTTTTACACTCACTTGAGAAAGTAGACTTATGTGTTTTGTCATTGGACATGTTATTGTATTTTGACTATTTATAGGCAGCTCTCCCTCTTTGGAGAGGATGATGATTATAATGATAAAAATTTCTGAACTTTGTTTCTTGGAGAGTTGTGAGAGCTCTTGTGAGAGTTTGATGTGAGAGTTTGAAGTTCCTAGGTGAGGACAAAGCACTACCCAAAAGAATTTAAATGCTTATTTTATTATTATCGTATTTATATAGAGGATATAATCTTTTGAGCATAATCACACATCCAAAACATCATAGAGCATCACATATAATTTATAATAAACATAATAAATATCTAATTTAGTCCTAAAAATAGTAAAGAAAGACATTTATTGTGGTCGAGAGAAGAATAATAGCAAACACAACCCTCACCTATTTGAGCCTTTAAACTATCACTTAAGGGCATTGGCCTACAACTAAAATAAATCATAAATCATCAAAGAAAACTATAAAAAAGAAATATGGATCATTTCATTGGCTTGTTATTACATCATTTGATAATAAATTATAACCGATCTTGTATGCATATATATTAATAAAAAGATGTACAATATAGGCATCAAGGCATCTACTTAGTATGGATTGGGGTATCAAGGTATATGAATGCCTGCGTGCATTGAACAGGATTGCAATAAGAAAGGTTGTACTGGCTGCTTCTTTTTTTCTTTTTAAGACAGGTTGTACTGGCTTCTCTAATTTATATAAATTAGATTTAGGCTGGCATAATTAGGGTGACCAAGAGGTAATGATGCCATAGAGCCTTGGTTACCTGACCTAGATGACTCAAAAGAGAAAATTAAAAAAAAAAAGGATAATGGACGAATATCTAGATCTATCATCTGCACCTAAAAATTTCATTTTACAAAAGTCTCTATCATAATTAGGATAGCAAAGTGCGAAAAAAAGTTTCAAACTTATATACACTTCTAATTTTTTAAATGAATGTTGAATGTCGATCTACGTCTTTTGTCCTTGCCTAATAATTTCTCCTTAGCCTCTATGTTATCATTAGGATTGCTAATATAGCAAATGGAGGCCTAAACAACCTCTAATATTTTTAATACGTACACTTTAGAGGCAATTTAAATCGCCACTAATCCAAGAATTACTACCCAAGAAGCAACTTAAACCATTATCTAAAATTGTGGAATAAGAGATGCTTTAATTCTTCCTCCTCTCCATCACCTTGGCCTGATAAGGCATGGGGCTGAGTTGTGCCTCTGCGCGAATTGTAAAAGGATAAGCCCTAAAGATTTAGTTTTATAAGATCAAATTTTTACTTTATTAAAATAATATATAAAATAAATCTTATCTTGTTATTTCTTGGAGCACAAACTTGAAACAAATAGTTTTGAGAATCAGAATCGCACTCATGTCCTCGACTCCCAGTCACATGTTACACTCCAATCTGACGTCGATCACACTCACAACGAAAACTAAGGATAAGTGGGAAGGGTAACAAACCTATAAAGACCAACTAACGAGATGGAGAGTGCGATATATAGACTTTTGAATTCATAAATTATAATTTTAGTGGCTTAGACTACATGTTTATGTTGAATTGAAAGTAAGAGAAACATAATGTTATGAGCAGCTTTTAACTTGTTGTGATCTTAACTTGATATCTTACTTTGATGATAGTATATTACTTATTATTTCATATTTTTTATTACCTCAATGATTTAATTTTGAGGCACACGCCTTGCCTTATTGACAAAAACAATTGCACAATTTCACACCTTGATTTAGATGTTTTTGCTAAGATAGACGAAACAATATAATTCCCTCAATTAATAGCATTCCAACAAACGAAATTTCTCTCACAGATTCCAATAAACGCATACTAACAAAATCATATCATTCTAACAAAACAAATTCCTCTCACCTTATGCATATTAACCTGTTAAATTGAAATAACAAGTCACTCAAAACTTACTTGCAAGAACTAAAGTCGGAGCTTCTGATGGTCTCAAGCCTGGGTTAGAGCTGGCGGTCAGCCGCTGATGCTACCAGCGGAAGGTAAGGCGTCTTCCCGAGCACACAGCTCACAAGCCCGTAGAAAAAGCATCCCGCAGCGATCATGAAGATAACATTATAACTAACCTCGAGCAGCCGAAACCCTAAACCCCTCGCCGGCACTCCAAAGATCCTCTGCAGTAACGCCGGCAGGGCGAGTAACACATCAAGCACCACCGCCTGCATCGCATTGAATCTCACGTATCTCCCGAACACCGGATTCCTCACCACACCGAGGTAGAGGGCGAAGAATGCAACGAAGCTCGCATAGGGCAGAGACCTGTACGCCCCGATCAGCGGCAGCAGAGGCTCTAAAGCTGCCCCCACGGCGGGAAAGCGAGCAAAGAGAAAGCGGCCATAGTGAAGTGAGTTGAAGAAGGGGAGAGAGTAAGAAAGAGCGGCAAGGAGCCGGTCTGATGCAGGAACAGTGGCGCGGTAGGACATTGAAATTACGGTCCGGGAGCTACGGTTTTTGATGGATGGTAGACTGTGGAGGCGGATTGGGGTGTGGATAGTTGATGATGGTAGCCCATGGCTTCGGCTTAGGGTTTGGAGAGGAGGAAGAGCGCAAAACCGGAGGAGAGAAGCCGTCGACATTTTCGATCTCTTTAGGAATCTGAAAAATATATGTACGCGCTATCTTAAAAAAAAAAAAAAGATCATGACAAGATAATATTTTTCAATTAAGGTTTTAATTAATCTAAAATAAGATATATGCTAAGATGGTTTATCAAATTCTTTTATTACTCATTATTAATTTGTGCTAAAATGTAATGGAAAACTTATAGATGCTAATGTATCATTTTATACTTTCAAGTATTTCTTGACAACTTTGATCCCATTTGAATCTTGTATTCTTCCTTACCAACTTGGTAAGGGGTTAATGTAATGCCTCATAATTAAATTTTAGGAGAATTATATATTTAAATCTCTTAATTAATCAGCTAGAACTTCTATGAGTTTATCAACATAAATCAATTAAATGAAAGCAACTAAAAATCATATATTCATCTAAAAATTTCAAAGCTCCTAACTACACAAGTATATATATATATATATATATATATATATATATATATATAAACCAAAATTCTTGATATGTCCTCACTCCACTAGATCTCGACCCCTTCCTGAAAATATATAAAACTACAGAGTGAGCTAATAACTTAATAGGTTATCATAATATATAACTAAAACTAATATAAGACACTAGACATAATATACATGTAATCATTTAGTCAATATAAGTATGAACATATAATTATAAAATATGTTTCAATCAATGTGATCAAGTTCATAGCATATAACTAATAAAATCAATATAAACAATATAATTCATAATCAACTATTAGTAACCAAGTGAACAATGATCTTTAAGTTCTGACAATCCTTTAGTAATTACAAAATAGCTTATATAGCATCATATTACATCAATATACCTATCATTTTTATATGCTTATTGTATAGTCTATATATTAGGCATATATATCATGTGATTTAATTATGTAAATTATATATATATATATATATATATATATATATATATATATATATATATATATATATATATGCACTATACGCAAGATAAAACATCTAGCTTATGTAATATTTTTCTTGTTCCAATCATGCAAGTCAACTTTATAGGAATCAGTCCCAAGTATATCAGCATTACTTCCAAGAATCAGTCATATCATATATCATTTAAGTTAGTTGGCTTTCATATTAGAAGTCATCATTTTATGTCAATCAGTGAATTATATCATATCAATTTGTTGTCTTATGCCTCTTTTTTTCATATCATTTAAGATTACACCATAAAACATATTTAAAGAAAATCATGTCTGCCCATCCTCTTATATATGGTAACATATCTTCATCTAATTTGAATTTGTTAATTATTTATGACCATCCTTTCTTACATATACACATTTTATAACATACATAACATAATAAATAAGTAATATTATGCTCAACATTTAGCTCACTATATCATATTAATGCATAAAAAATTTGCATATGAATCAGAATTAGTGAAATTCATAAAAATAATGTGTGAAATTTTTCACCATGTATGTACCCGCAACAACTCAAAGTAACAAGTATGCATGTCATATATTGGTATTATGAGATTTTAATAATTATTTATTCAATTTTTATATTTATCTAACTATTTTAAATTAGGGTATTTCTCTTAATATACAAAAATATTTGATGAAAATTTAATATATTCCTATTAATATATACATAATAGTTAAAACTATAACATACTAAAATTACATGGTGAAAGTTTACAAAAAATTGATTTATCATAACTTTTGTAAATTTTGATCAAATTAAAATTAATAAAATATAAAATAAGTAAAATCATTAAAACTTCAAGCATGATTAAAAGGATTGGTAGAAGAATTCATCTTATGTGAGATAATATAATGTCCAAGCTTCAGCACAAAAACGATCATGACAATATAATATTTTTTAATTAAGATTTTATTTAATCCAAAGATATATGCTAAGATGATTTATCAAATTTCCTTATTACTCATTATTAATTTGTACTAAAATGTCATGGAGAGACTCATGTAGTGAAATAGTATATAAAGAATGATGAATGATTTTGGTATAGATGCTATTAAGATGGGAAGTAACACCATGTATCATTTTATACTTTCAAGTATTTCTTGACAACTTTGATCGCATTTAAATCTAGTATTCTTTCTTACAAACTTGGCAAGGGGTTTGTGTAATATCCCAAGATCAAATTTTAGAAGAATTACATATTTTAATCTCTTAATTAATCAACTAGAGCTTCTATGAGTTCATCAATATAAATCAATCTAATGAAAACAACTAAAAATCATATATATATATATATATATATATTCTTGTCATATGTATATGCAAGCACTATAAGTAAGATTAGACATTTAGCTATCTATAATTTTTTTTCTTCCAATCTTGCAAGTCAACTCTATAGGAGTCAATCTCAATTATATAAGTCATACTTCTAGGAATCAGTCATATCATATATCATTTAGGTTAGTTGGCTTTCATATTAGAAGTCATCATTTTCTGTCCATCGGTGTATTATATCATATCAATTTGTCTCCTTATATCTCTTTTTTCATATCATTTAAGATTACACCATAAAACATATTTTAAAGGAAATTTTGTCATATCACCTTCTTATACATAGTAACATATTTCTAACCAACATAAATCAGTTAATCATTTCTGATAAGCCTTTCTTACATATACACATTTCATAGCATATATATCATAATAAATAAGTGATATTACGCTCAACATTCAGCTCACTATATCATATTAATACATGTAAAATTTGTATATGAATTATAATTAATGAAATTCAGAAAAATACAATGTGCACTTTTTCATCATGTATATACCTACGACAACCCGATTGTAATAAGTAAGCTTGTCATACACTGGTATTATAAAATTTTAATAATTTTTTATTCAATTTTCATATTTATCTAAAATTTTTACATCAGGGTATTTCTGGTAATATACAAAAAATCCCGTTGAAAATTTTATATATTTTTGTTAATATATGCATAATGATTAAAACTATAACATATTAAAATTTTCACTAAGTTTTCTAAGAATTGTGTTATCGTAACTTTTATAAATTATGATCAAATTAAAATTAATTAAACATAAAATAAGAAAAAAAAAATTAAAATTAGATGTAGAATAAAGGTAGCCTATGTTGAGTTAGAAATTTTTTCAACTTGGTTGACCAACAAAAATGACTCTAAGACTTCCGAACCTTAGTTTCTCTCTCTCTCTCTCTCATCATCATCATCATCTCTATTTTCTTCTTATTTTCTTTTTTTTTTTTTTCTTATCTGCTAAAACGAATGAGGTTGGAATGGCCATTTGAGATGTTTATGAAAGTGGGATAAGTCTTTTATGATAAAATATGTAAAGGGTATTTTGGTAATTATATCAATTATTTAGATTTCAACATAAATTTTATATAAATCCTTATATATTTTTAAATCTGAAGCTCTAAAAATTATAAAAAATATTCATAAAATTGATCGGCATGTTTGGAAGGCTCTGGTGAAATTGAGTTACAAAACGGACATCTAGCAATCCCCAAAAACTCACTTGTACCAATATTTATCTATTTCTTTAGATCTTGCAATTAAATAAGAAACTTATTTTTATATATTCATTGCCCATAAAAATATGAGAAAATTATTATAATTAAAGCACAATAATATCTATATTATGACAAAGATGTTTTGCAAATTAAATTTATAAAGATGCTTGAAATATTATTTTTGATGATTATAGATAAAAACATATCTTATAGAAAATTAAAAGTCATTATAATTAATTGGTACCTTCCAATAAAATTGAAAATGAAGCACCTAAGAGATACTAACCTCATTTAAAATGATCTCAACTATGTGAGTAGTAAAAGAGGTTTCATATCCAAGTTGAATTTTTTTTAGAGGGGTCAACCTTAATACAATAATGCTTGATTATAAAATCAATAGGAACTCTAACAGATCCATCTTGAGGTTGTGACATATGAAGCGATCAAACATAATTTTAAGATCATACGAGTGGTCATATCGTGCTTATCCCTTAACAATCAAATCATAATTAATATAACATTTAACCTTCATATGGATAAGAACATTGCAAATGTGGGGCATAGCCATTTCATACATTCCTCTAATATTCTTAAGGTTGAAGAACATCACCTTATAAAAACATATGGATATGTGTTTTAAAAGTAATAAAAGGTGATATATTTGGCCATCTTAGTTTAATTATAATTGAATGAGTCATTTATGAAGAAAAGTGACTTATGGGATAAGAAAACATGAACCATCAAGCTAGGTATAGGTAATATAAACTTAATAAAACACTAGCTATCAAATCAAGTTTTAATAATTGTTAATCTCAACAATGATGAGTCCCTCAATTTTCAACCTTATTCTACAACTTAACTAATGTATTTTCTTATTGGATGACATGTCTATAAACCATCATTTTCATTTGAAAGGTACCAACCCCTTGCCATGTTCGTAAGGTGTCAGATAGCAACATGATAAACTCTCGTGGCTATTTGGAAAGAATTTCTTTTATATTTGAATTATGACAGACTAAGGAGCCACTATATAACTTTAAGTGAGTACATATATACATTCATCAAATTTCTTTTCATTCATATCAAGAAGTTTATATAATCAAAATAATCATTTACAAATAGTACACGATATAAAGAAGATTATTCAGAACCCAAAGATTTTGACTCATATTTGCATCGAAATTCAAGCCCCATCAAGGAGAATTTTTGGTGACCTGTCAAGGAGAAATTCATACATAAATTTCACAGTTTCAAATCACAGCTATGTTTCGAAACTTTTATTATGCCACAATATTATTTTTCAGTGTCATAATATTTTTTTAGAATGATTAAATTAGCATAAAATCTTAATTTTCAAGTGAAAATTCACAAATAATATATCAAAATGTATAAGATACTACAATCAAGAATATATCAAAAGTCACTTTGTAAAAATTTATCCAATGTCGAAATATACCATTTTTGTGTTGAAACATCATAATTTAAATAAGAAAAGCCTAAAACCTACGAATTATCAAAAATTGAGATCGAGTAAATATAATATATCTCAATCCAGACAATTTACTGGCTTGTCCACTAGAAAAAAATTGCTCGAAGTTGCTCACATCAAACTTTCTCTAGAATCTCACCCTCTTTCTCAATCCAGCTGGGATTTAAGAGAAATCTTTTTTTTTTTTTAGTATATTTGGATGTTTATATAAACAATTTATTTCATAGCATCGCGGCTTTTAGACACTCGACACCGTAGCACTCCCCAAAATCCATTTTTCCTTATTTTTAGAATAGAAAATACAAAGGTAAGTGTCGCAGAGCTCCCAAAGAAAAATTCACATATGTAAATTGTTCACAGGAAACTCTCAGGACACACTTTATGATAGAAATGATGTATTAAAAAATATTCATAGTTGTTGCGGACTAGAAAATACGCGGCGATAGAGATTTAATTCTGCGTCTTAGCGTTGTACGTATAACTAGCTCACACACAGAGAACACAAGATTTTTTACGTGGAAAACCCTTAAAAGGGAAAAACCACGAGGCCTAGCCCAGTTGAAATGATTCCACTAGACTTTGAGTTGGTTACAAGGGATTGAATCACCTCCAAGGGTGTGGTCAGATTACAATCAGTTACTTAAGTAAGACGTCAGGTCTTTGGCAGGACGTAGGGACTGAACGTCGGGTCCTGAGTAGGACGCCGGGTCTTCGGTAGGATGTAGGGACTGAACGTCGGGTCCTGAGTATGACGTCGGGTCTTCAGTAGGACGTAGGGGCTGAACGTCGGGCCTTAAGGTGGTGGTCCGGCGAGGTTTTGCGGTGGTCCGGCGAGGTTCCTGCGGTGGTCCGGCGAGGTTCCTGCGGTGGCCCGGCGGTGGTCCGGCGGCTGTCGAGGAGGAGCTCCTTCCTTCTCTTCTTCCTTCTCTTCTCTTCTTCTCTCTCTTGCTTGGATCCTCTCTTGTGAAGAATGAGGGCTCTACTTATAGATTTTCTGGAGTGGCATGGTCCGTAAATAGGTGTGAGATCAAGGGCGAATAAGGAGTGGTTTGAATGGACGGTCGATAGTGAGCCCTTCGATCGTGCACCGTTCGTTGGCTATTTAGAGGCCTTAATGATGTCGGAATTTAGCGATCTTGGGCTCGTTGGATTCGTCTTTCCGAGACGTTCGATTCGAGTATAAGCTCGTCAAAATCGGAGACCGTTTGGTAACTGAAATTGCTGTTTGAACCTTCCGACAGCACTTTGAGCCCTTGCTTCGGACTTATTTGGGCTCGGATTGGGTTGATCTTGGTGTCGTTGGGTTCGTATTTCCGAGACGCTCAATTTGACTATAAGCTTGCTGAAATCGAAGTTCGGGTGTTCCCAAAATTAATTTTTGAAGTTTCCAACTAGCTTTTGCCTCGAGATTCGTGCCCGATCAAGATAATTTTTGCATGACGTATCAATAGTCATTCACAAAATAGAAAATGTAGAAATGCAAACACAAAAGATTTACCAAATCAGATCCAAATCAGTTCAAAACAATGTTGTAGTAGATATTACACCTCTCCCTAGGCCAATCAGTAGGTGACATATGTCAAAGACGCCGTGTAACATTATATTTTTTATCAATGTAGCATTTTATTCTTAACTTTTTATTTGTATGATATTTCTTTTAGCACTCACAATGCTATAAATAGAGAGTGATAAGAAAAAGTTTGCTAGACTTTGGTTTTTGAACTTTTAAGTTTGTAACCTTTTTAGTAACTAGTAAAAATGCCCGTGCATTAAATGCATGTTACTAAAAAAATCATATTATAAATATTTTAATTATATTATCATTATTAAGATGAAAAAATTTTATTATTATAAATAATTATAATCATTATGATAAGTTTTATATGATTAGGTAAATAGTTTTATATGATTTGAATTTTTTTGGTATTAAATTCTATTTATTATAATCAATCTATTTATTTTTAAAGTCAAATTTTCTTGAAAGTTATAAGTTTTCTTTTTAATTACACATTAATAATAAATAAAAAAATTAATAGAATAAATTTGAGTGAAATGGCCAAAAAACGGCAAAAAAACAAAAAAAGGTGTGCCAACAAAATAATGCGTGCATGCAAATAATATAAAATAACCTTTAAAGAGTAGTCACAATTATACGCTTAATGATTGATAAATATATTCCCCACCTTTCCCAAGAAGGCTGAAGCGGAATATTATAATATATTTTAAACAGAAATTCTATACAAATCTCAAAAAAGATAAACATAAATAGAAGAAATAAGTTCAAGTAGATGAAAAGGAACGACTAAAAATTGCAGCATACTGCATCCTGTATCATAAAACCCTTATGTAGAATATTTTGCACTCCATATAATGTACTGAAAACATCATTATAATACCAATCATTAATAATAGAAAATGGAAAAATAAACTCAATCATCATGGTTCTAACCATGATATCAGTGCAATATGCATTAAAAAAGTTAGGAATCCAATGGACTAAATCGCAATCCTAACTGCATATTAGGCTTCAAAGTCATTGTATATAGGTTTTCTGTAATAACATATTGTCTAATTGAAGTAGTCTTTCTAGCTAAAGCACTTCACGACAAATCAGCAATTTACCTCCTTATGTTTCAATAAAACATGTAATGAGTAAGAAAATTTCTTTTAATAAAAAAAAAACAAAGGTAATGAAAATTATATAAATGCTAAGCAAATATTTAAATCTGCATATAATACAGTAGCAATCTTGGAAAGCAGCAACAAATGGCATCAAATATTACCTTTGCTTGCTTACACTTTCTTAATTAAATGACTGCAATTGAGAGCGCAAAACTCCATGCATGTATATGTTCCAGCGACTGCTTTCAAATAGCTCCTAACACTCCTATTGACTGCTATTGGGATCACTGGGTTCTCAATGATAACTTTTCCTCTTTGTTTTCTGGATAAACCTTTTGTAAATTGGATCTGACTGTAACCTTGCAAACTAGATTTTTGATGGCTCTTGGTCTCTTCCTCCATCTCTGAGTTCTAGTCTTAAAAATATTATATTTGCTATTCCTATTGCCCATAATTTCCCTTATCATATTACATGGGATAACAATGAGAATGCTTCTTTTAAAGATTTCTACAATGAGCACTTCTCCGATTCGGATGTGGACTTGTTTCATTTAGTATGGCACAATAAACATACCATCAGATACTCTGCCTGCACCTGGATTGCTATTAATGGTGGTCTCAAAACTGTCGAAGCTTTGAGGTACATAAATATTTTCATTGAGGACACTTCTTGCCCTCGTTGCCCTGGTCATTTGGAAAATTGCTCTCACTTACTATTTGAGTGTGATTACTCTTTTCAACTCATTACTATGCTTATTCCACATTTTAAAAACTTTTATTTGAGACCAAATATTGACCAAGCTCTTCACCTTATTGATGGGCTGAACATCAACCGTGAAACTAAGAATGCTACTCTTCTTATTTTTCATGCTGCTGTATACTTTATCTGGAATGAGCGTAATACCAGGAAATTCAAAGGTAATGTTGTCTGTGTTATTACTCTATATAAGAGAACTTCAAGAGCTATATACCTGAAGTTGAACAAATGGAAAAATGGAAACCTTTTAATAAAAAAGTTGCAATTGTGCTATTGATGCTTATTCCCGTTGGTCAGTGGATTAATTTTGTGGATAATTTGTTTGTTGAAACACTTTTGGGATCTTTTTGGGAACCTTCTGTTGGTTATTTTCACTGTCTGGACATCTTACATTTGACTGGCATTTGGGTTTGTTTATTACATTCATTATGGGTGCTTTACTGCTTTTTTTTTTTGGACATTTAGGTCAATTAAGGCAAACTCACGCACACCACGCATACACAAAGACTCGAACCCAGGACCTCTTAGTTGAAGCATAAGCTCTCAACCAATAGGCCAATGTGAGCTATGTTGCTTTACTGCCTTTACGCGATGAAAAATATTATACTTTTTATGGTTGTTTGGCTGGCTGGTTGGAGTGCAGCTGGGTTCGTAACACTTGAGGGAAACTTTTGGAAAGCTTTTCTGGTTTTGTTTCTACATCTGGAGGTCTTTGTCTTGGCTGGCAATTAGCTTATATGTGGAAAGATATTTAACTTTATTCGGTTTGTTGGTGGCAACTTGATGCTGCCCGACCGAAGATTGGCTGACTTTAGTTTTTTTCTGGGCAGTCATTTTACCACTGGGAACTTTTTGGCAGGCTTTACTGACCTGGTCGCTACAGTTGAGGCTCAATTTTGGCAAGTTTTTGGGTCGTGGACGATGATGAAGCCTGCTCTCTCCTTTATGACGGTCTTCAGGCAACCAAATAAGAATTGGATTTAATCTATAATCGTATCACTTATTATGAGTCCCGACCGACCAGACAGATTCTTCTGTCTGTTTTTTTTTTTTTTTTGTTCTTTTTCTACTACATGTAACTAAACCCAAAAAAAAAATAGCGCCAGCCATTCATGAGTTTAACAGACATGATAACAAAATGCAAATGACGAAAATTACCTCAAATCTCACTGCAGTTCTGTAAATGATTTAAAAAGAAATTAAATGAAAGGAGTTGTACAATAAAGGAGTCCAAAATCTCCTCCTGTAATGTTTAGAATTGATTTCAACATAACAAAACAATGCTTGGGATTGGTAAAATTAGCTTGTAATCCATCATATATGGGATTTCAAACATTCCGGTTAACAAGGAACATTAAAAAAAAAAAAAACATTTTCAGGTAAACAAAATTACTAATGGAAGTACTCACCAACGCTCCACTGGACAAATATAGACCAACATTGGTATTATTCCGGTCCTACTCCAATTTCATCAGAGATCCTTCCTTCGGCCTTTCCCTTGACGACCTCTTTCAAACCTTCGCTGATGCCATTGGGAATCTCGATCGCAATTTCGCCGCTCTGTTCCTCTCTAATGAGAATTCAGATATGATCAATACCCTTTCCAACCGCTATCAGTACCCAAAGCTTGCTCCTATTGATGCTAGCGCTTGAAAGCTTCCACCGTGCCTTAGAGCTACGTCCAATGGATGTGCGGTCTCACTTCAGGATTGGAAACACTTTTGTGGTCTTTAGGACATATTAAATAGGCTAAATATAGCTTCTTGGTCGCTCTAGAGCTCGCCGAGAGCGATTCACTTCAATGGTCAGGTCTCTTTCCTCAGATTCATGTGAATTTGGGGATTGTCATGGAAATAGAAGGCCTGGTGATCCATGCAAGCGAGCACTACCCTGAAGCTGCCAAGCCATTATAGAGCTGTCAAGCTTCTGGGAAGCGCTTTATTTGGTGTTGGTGGTGGCTGCTGAGGAGCCATCGATGTTAGTTGGCGTGGATTAGCGTACCTCCAGTAAGCGTGTGTCATCCGCAGTAAGTGCCTCCTGCGAAGCGGACAAAAGAAATTTGAAGAGATAAATGGAAGACAACGGAATTCGAAGAGGCATTATAGAAGGTGAATATACCTAAATAATTTAAGAAGAAAGATAGACTGAGGGAGAAGAAAGATACCTAGAAACGACGGAGAGAGGGGCAAGCAGAAGAGTTGTAGGCGGCTCGAAGTGACTGAAACGACGTCGATCGAGCTTCGTTCGACGGGTGGTCTTTTTCATCTTCTCGACTACTTGTAAGAGAAATGACTCCGCTTCCAGATTAATAAATTACCTAGAAACCGCGGAGAGAGGGTCAAGCCGATGAGTTGTAGGCGGCTCGAAGCAATCGAAACGACGTCGATTGAGCTTCGTTTGTCCGATCATCTTTTTCATCTTCTAGATTACTTGTAAGAGAAACGACTCGGCTTCCAAATTAATAAATACATCATTATATGAATAAAATTATAATTATTAATTAACTATAATTATAATAATTTAAATAAACGGTTGAGATTTGATTTGAATAAATGAGTTTTATATAATGTGATTTTTTTTATTAATAGAATGGACGGTCAAGATAATTAAAAAATAAGTAGAATGGAAGAACAAGATTTGCCGGAGGAAGGAAACTCAAGCCCCTTTTATAATAGTAGTATAGATATAGTGAAACTCTACTAATGCTAAAGATCTAGTTCTTTGTGAGCATTTTTCAAGATTATCTCTCTATTCAACTCTACTCTCTACTCTCTATTTTCACACATATTTTGCTCACTTGTTCACCTAATCGGTCTGCCATTAAAATTGAGTGTTATCCACGAACAATCATTAGGTCAGGTGACCTGACGTAGCTCTACGTTCGGACGCCAATAACATGTCGCCACGTGGTCTTACTCAATACTGTGCGGCCCGGCGACTTGGCCTGGGATTGCTATGTTCGCGTATTGCTTGATATTGCTCTAGGTATTGCTCGGTATTGCTAGGTATTGCTTGACAATAATGAAAAATATCGCTATGTGAAGACCAATACCGAATAATACCGAGGAATACCGAGCAATACTGAGCAAAACTCGGTATTGGTCTTCACAGAATGATATTTCTCATTATTGCCGAGCAAAATCGATCAATACCGAGCAAATACTGAGCAATACCTAGCAACACGTGAACATAGCAATCCCGTCTCTATTCCGGGTCGGGGTTGTTGGGCCGCGCGGTAAATAGTGAGAACATGTGGCACTATTTTACTGGCGTCCGAACGTAGAGCTACGTCAGGTAATCGGACCAAATAAAAGTTCGTTATCCACACAAACAAGTTTTGATTTAACAAATTATATTGAATCACCTTTTTTTAAGGAAAAAATATTATGGTATCATGATATAATTTGTATCAATATGGGCTTAAAAATTATTATATTTACTTTAAACTTAAAATTTTATATAAATAATTTATATAATATTATTCTCAAAATAAATTTAATAATTTTAAATTTGTTGTAATATAATGTTTTATAAAAGGGTTGTTTGGTTGCATGAAAAAGGAATACAATGTAAGAGGAATGCGGTGTAAAAGGAATACTTTAGAGCTATTTGGATGAGTGAAAAATGAATGCAAGACTTTTTTTTGAAGTAAATTGAATGCTATATAAATTGAAATAGGTTGTGGCCTAGGTGGGTGACGATGGAGATGGCGGGGCGATAGGGCGATGGCTACGGGGCCAGCATGCCGCAAGCAGCAGGAGACAGAGACGGGTGGCAAAGGACAGGGGTGGGAATATTTTTTCTCAAAATAAAATAAAATTGAATACACTGTATTTATTTTATTTTATCTTAGATTTATTTATTTTTCATCCAATAAAAAAAATAATACATTTATTTTACTTATATTCAATTTTCTTCCAACTAAACTCCCTTGAAATAACATAAATTTTCTTCTTTTTTAAATCACTGTACATACACGGAACTCGCATCCGAGGCATCAGCATATGTACGATATTCACGCTACATTATGAATCACTTTATGTTAAATCCACCCGAAAATCAATGCTATAAAGTCTATAAAGTTTACACTTTTATATTTTACCCCTTGTGAATCATACTAATAATTAACAAGTAAATGAGCTAGAAAAGAGAACAATAAATTGGCAAAAAAAACCCTAAAATTTCTAAACCTTACACACAAACCTCGGATCAAGCGCAAGCAATTGCATGAAACATTGAAACTACTCCATAATCCATACAATTCTCGCAGGGCAGAATCCAAAGAACATGCAAATACCAAATTATATGGGAAAGTAATGTAAAATTTTCCAACGAGAATGCATAAAATGGGGCAGAAATACCATAATATTTTTCTTTATATAAATTACAACAAAAACGAGTTAAATTGCTTTTTTATATTATGATGCGATGGCATTGGAAAAGAGGATTAAGCTTCAAAACCGTTCGGGTGAGTCCGTCACCTCTCAGGGTCAGCCCACCGCCGCCACCTCCGCCGGCGGAGGAGGCGTTAGAGAACGCTGAAAAATCCGGCGACAGCCATCCTGGGAGAATGAAATAGAAAGGCAAGCAAGGAGCGGCGCGCCGAGGACGACAAGGCCAAGCGGGACCATCCAAAGCCGCTGGTTTTCTCGATGGAATGAAAGAAACCACCAAGCAAGAATCCCGCCGCCAGCGGCGCTGCTGAGGATGAGAAGTAAGGCGGCGGCGAGCCAGATAACTGACGGCGACTTCCTCCTTGCGCCGCCGTCGACCTGCATCGTGGAAGCTGGCTTCTGGATTTGAATGATGCGACATGGTTGGTTTCTCATGGGCCTACTAAATAATTTGGTGGGAAACTAAGGTCTTTAAAGGCGGCGGCAAGGTGAATATAAACGAAATGGGGACGGAGACTTGACAGGTATAATTACGTGCGGGATATATATAGTTATTTACGAAAAAAATATGTTGAAGCATTTATCTTTATTCAAATTATAATACATTTTTTAATTATTAAATTTATTTTAAACTAAGAGTTGTAAATAAAAAAAATTATAACTAATTTAATTTTAAATTTATTTTAATATAATTTATATTTAGTTTTTCTGACATAATTTATATATGTCAATACTCATTGTGAATATGTAAGTATTAATAAAAAAAATTATGTTTTGTTTTTCTAAAATCAACAATTGTAAGTCATATAATTTGGCTTTTGTTGGGGGTTTAAACAAATTTGATTACAAAATACTAGGCTATAAATTTAGGTTTTATTTGAAATAGATGGGGATATTATCAGCAGAATTCAAGGTGGATGGTTGAAGTGGAGGAATACATCGGGCTTGTTATGTGATAGAAATATACCCCTCAAACTTAAGAGAAAATTCTATAAGATGGTAGTGAGGCCTGCAATACTATAAGGGAAAATTCAAAGAGAAGCATAACACTAAGTTAAGTGTGGCAGAGATGAGGATGCTCAGGTGGATGAGTGGCTTTATCTTAGAGATAGGATACGAAATGAGCATATACGTGAAAAGGTTGGAGTAGCTCCAGTAGAAGATAAGATTAGAGAGAGTCGCCTTAGATGGTTTGGTCACATAAAACGGCGGCCTTCCGATGACCCGGTTAGAAGAGTAGAGATATTAGATTTGACTTATGTTAAGAAAGGTAGGGGTAGACCTAAAAAGACTTGGTTATAAAATATTAGGAATGACCTTTCTTTATTTGATTTAAACGAGAATTTGACTTTTAATATGACACAATGGAGAAAAAAGATTCATGTAGCCGACCCCACGTAGTGGGATAAAGGCTTGATGTTGTTGTTGTATTTGAAATAATTTTATTTTTTATCGGAATTATAATATTTATTTGTTCATTATTTTTTTATTATTTTATAATTTTTTATAATAGAAAATTGTATTTTACAGCAGCTTTTCAACTTTACAATAATCTTTATAAAAAATTGTAGTTGTCTCTAACGACCTTTAAGGTATTGTGGTTGAAGCAAAAGCATTCAATTATTAAGTTAATTAAGACAAACTACTTGATTTATAAATTGGAATTTATTGGTCATCATTTAAATAATATATAGAATTATATATTAATATATTTTTAAAGTTTTTTAAAAAATATAATTATCATGCTCATGTATCTAATATTGAAGCCAAAACATCAAATGAATAGGCTATGATAGCTATATCATAGTCATGTACTCATCATTTATTAATATACCTAATAGATAAGTATGAGCTTCAAAATATGAAATATACAATAAGTACATAATTATGTGCTTCATTATTATACATGTAAATAATATATCTATTTTCCACTGTTAATAAATCTAGGGTTGATTAATTGAATTAGGATAGGTGTACGTGGTCGGTATTGTGGTAAAGTTTGTGTGCGCATAGGATGCAGATGGGAGATGAAGCTAGTGGTAATTAGGGGTGTAAATGAGTTGATTTAAGCCTGAGTCACCTCTGATTTGAGCTTGAGCTTGATAAGTTAATCGAGTTCAACCTCGAGTATGAGCTTTATTCTACGAGTTCGAGCCGACTCGTTTATTATATAACAACATCATCATCAAGCTATTGTCCCAATATGTGGGGTCACCTACATAAATCATTTTTCTCCATTGTGTTCTATTAAAAATTAAATTCTTGTTTAAATCTAATAAAAAAAGATTATTTCTAATATTTTTTAACAGTCTTTTTAGTCTACCCTACCTTTCTTAATATAAGTCAAATATACCTTAACTTTCTTAGCCAGGTAATCGTAAGGCCTCCATTTTATGTGACCAAATCATCTAAGGCGACTCTTTCTAATCTTATCTTCCAATGGAGCAACTCCAACCTTTTCATGTATATGCTCATTTCATATCCTATCTCCAAGGGTAAAGCCACCCATCCACCTGAGCATCCTCATCTCTGCAATACTTAATTTAGGAATCATTTATTATGAAAGAGAGAAAATGATTACGATTCAAATAATTATTATAATGAAATGATAAAATGAATGAGAAAAAAAAAAAAAAAATTAAGAATCACTTATAATAAGAAAGTGAGATGCATTTTTTAAATATTTCTTATAAATTTGCACTTAAAATTATAAATGCTAATATATTTTAAATACATTTTATATTGGTACTTTTTAAACAAGCAGGCTTGTAAATTAACGAGTCAGATTAGAACTGATTCAAATTTAGCCCGTAAGCTCGTCGAGCTCCGCTCATGAGTCGTTGAACGAGCTGAGCCCGTGTTGACTCATGAGTCAAATTGACTCACTTCCACCCTGGGAGAGTAGATGTGACGGGAATTTTATCGATTGGTAAATCAAAACCGTCCAACTTAGTAAGGAGCTAGGAGATAACGATGGGGTTTTTATCGATGAAAAAATCAGCATTAGCCATTGACGGCTAAGGCGTCTATGGACAATAATTAGTCCTCATTATTTTTGGATATTGAACGTTTGATTATTCAAAGAAGGATTGAAAGATGGCAATGCGACTGCTTTATATGAGTCGAGTTTTTTTTTTTTTTTTTAATTACTAAAATGAGAAAGAAAGTTCTAGAATGTTATTTAATTATTTATTATTAAAATTGCACTTTAGTTATTTAATTAAAAAAATGATCGGATGCATATCCAAATAAGTTCATATCAAGAGCTTGAAGCATAATTAAATTTTTTGGGAATATTAATTAGAGAAATAAATAATATTCACATTTAACATGCTTATAATTAAATTGAGCATGTTGACAAAACAAATCCAATGAGCACAAAATTATTTCATTATGATAATATTAAGGCACATAAATTATGATAAATACTTAACGAAGGCTCTATGATTAATGGAACTAAAATGGCAGCTCAATGGAGTATAAAAATCTATAATTAAGCACCTGCTCCCTACATAAATACAATCTCTAGCTTGCCTTGAAATATAAGAGTTAAAAAGATTTGAAGAATCCCAAAGTTTCACTCGATTATCGTCATTGAATCATTGTTTGATTGTCGCATTAAAACTTTGCTATACAATCGCCATCGTCGAACATCTGTTGCCCAAACACTCGAAACGTCTCCACCCGATCATTTTTGTCCAACCATCATTGTCTTACTATTGTTATTAATATGTCGCACACTTGACCACAGTCATTGAATCATTGTCATCATGAAACCACCAATATCAATCAGACCACCGCCACCCGCCAGAGTTGCTAGATCGCCACCATCCTACCACTACCATATGGTCATAGCGGTTACAATTCTGCCATTACCCGAATCTGCATTTCAAGAGCATGTGTGTAAAAGAGGAAAAAAAGAGAAGAAATGACGGCAATCGGGACACCTTGGGGATTGGGAGCATTCAGTGGATGGCCTGTAGGAAGTTATTAAAGCTAATATCAATCCCTAACTGCTCCTTAATTGGTTAAGATGAAGCGAATGATGTATCATTAAGCAAAAATTAAAGTGTAACAATAATATAATTGTCTAAATTTGCAAACCCTTTGATATACTAATGAGATATTTATAGCAATATTATACCTGTTTTATTTTGTTATGATCTGTAGTATTTTATCAATATGAAAGGATGCTTTCAACTGATTTTATATAGAGTAATGATGGTTGGGATGTGTATGTCAAGTGCAATTATTTTGAATAATTTTATTACAGGAATCTACAATGCAAGCTTCTAATCATATAAATTAAGGTTTTATTTGGAACAGTTTTTTTACTGCTGCTTAAAGAAGCTTTCTAGTATAACAATTAAAAATTTTGTACTAAAAAACTGTTTTAAGAAGCAGTAAGAAAGGCGTCCAAAACGAAGCCTAAATTCAATTTTCCAAGTTTTACAACGGTAAATTTATATTAAAATACTGCACTCCTTGTGGCACATTAAATTATTATTATTGTAAAATATTAGCAACAATTTAAACGCTACTAATGTTTTAATTTTACGGCAGATTAAGGCTTCGTTTGGGACGGCTTTTTTATTGCTTTCTAAAACGGAGTTTTTAATACAAATTTTTTTATTTTTTACTAAAACTCCGTTTTAAAAACCAATAAAAAAGCCGTCCCAAACGAAGCCTAAATCACTATAACAGCCCTAGATTTCAAGAATTTTAAACTGTTAGTATGTATAACTATTAAATCACTGAAAAAAAAAACACCATGAAATATCTTCCCAATGGTTATTTTATAGCAGTTATAATCTCTATTATAGTCTTTTATTATTTTTATAGAGGAACGACCAATTGATCATATATTGCAATGTAAACTTCAGAAGTGCCTTTATATGTTAAGACCTGAAGTGTTAATTAATATGAAAGTTGCCGTATCTTGACCTAAAAACTTTCCATGATATTCAATTTTATTTTCAAAAGTAGTGCACTACTTTAAACTATACTTTTCATTGTGCTTTAAATAGGCTTTAATGACGGTTTTAATCACCATAAAAAATTGCAGCGGTTTCAAAACTGTATCATGTCCGTTGTAGCTGGTTTCCACTACAAAGTCATTTGGTAATAATTTTACAACAAATGAGGAATAGTTATGAAATTGGCAAAATAGTCTTCTTTTTATGATATTTAAGTGGAATCTTCCATCATTCCCATATGGGTTTCTTTCCTTAATCTTCTCCTTCACTTGTTCTATCCTCATACCTTACATGATTTGTGTTTGTTATTTGGAAATCTCTTGCGTACTGACAATGCAACTTTGGTCGGCTCTTGTTCCTCGGTTGCTTGTATTTTAGTTGAAATGAATGTCTCTAAAAGATATCACGATCATGATTGGATCGAGTAGAAAAATTTGGATATATTTGAACTGTTGTGATGGAGGATTTTTCTTCATTTTGTGGTCATTGTAAGTGTTTGGGTCATTCTAAAAATGAATGTTTTATCTTACACCCTCATTTAGCTAAGGAAGTGACGAGTAATTAATCCCAAACCAGTGACTAATGTTCAGAATGAAAATGCTAGTTTAGATCATTTTCCTGCTGCCCCATCTATGTCTATTTCCCCTAGTATTGAGAACACTTATAATGTTTTTGTTGACACTCCCGTTTTGGTGTCTGCTATGAATTCAATTGAAATTATTTGTTCAACTGCTCTTGTTATGGTTTCAATGTCTAATTTCTTTGAGCTGAAAGCCATCAAGGATCCTAGCTATAAATGTCCAGGAGCCTCATTGTGGGACTTGTTTTGTTCCTATTATTAATCCTAGATTTGTTGATGTTTCGAATAAGATTCCTATAATTAATATTATGTGTTTTCCCTTATTAGATGATGCTTTACTTTTAATGGGTTTAGGGCAATAGCAATTAAATGCTTACTCTGGGGGAAATTATGTCCATATGATGCCTTTGGTTTTGGAGGGCTTTAAATCTTGCAGCTTAATCATCATCTCTAGGCTCCTTTTCGTTTTTTTTTTTATTGTTGATCTTTCGTGTTTTTTTGTGAGGTGTTTCATATTTTTTGTTGCTTTTTCTATGTATTTAATTGGGATCTTTTACTTTTAGGTTTTAAAAATTCTTTTTGGATGTAGCTCATTGAGCATTAGATGCTTTTGATTGCTTTGAAGACATGTAACCACTTTTAAATTTTAACATGTAGAATCCTCTTAGAATTTTAATAAAAAAATGATAAATAAAGATCATACATAAATAACATAAAAAACACCAACCCTCTAATTACGCTCCCAACTAAAACTCCATCACCGAACTCGACTTCTTTCACACGTCGTGGATCCTACAAAATTTTGTCAATATCACTTATTTTACCTCCTCCTCCTTCTCTCATCATCGTTGGTCCCATTGATAGTACTCTTCCATCAAGATTTTGTCGCAGTCGCAGCTTCCTCTTTTCTTCTTTGTCACCTGAGGATTTCATCGCGACTTTCGCTTCATTGTTAAGAGTTTCATTTTCGTGATTAGTAGAAATTAATAGAGTAATATATTATGTATAAAAATAAGATTTAATTATTATATAGTTAATTAAAATAATCTTAGATGTTTTGCAACTATGCAAATAAGTTCCTCAGCATTTAATAGTAAAAAAAACACATATACCGTACGTAGCACGTGCGCAAAACACAATTGTTTCCGTCACGATGAAGCCTTATGTGCCTACGTGCAAGAAAATAGCTAATCAACCCTTCTACTTCAACGGTTCTCCAGGATCCAAACTCGCCGACGACCACCGGATCCCGGAGGCGGCCAAGGAGAAACAAACGACGATAGGCGTCCCGAGCATGATGAGGCCGACCGGCACCATCCAAAGCTTCTGGTTCGACGCGTGGAAAGCTTGGAACCACCACCCAAGGATCCCTGCCCCCGCTGCGAAGATCACAACTGCCGCGGCCGCCGCAGCTGCTGCCGTTCCTCTGCCTCCAACGCCTTTCTCTTCCATGTCGATGATGTTGTAGTGGCCGGCGACAGCCTTGTTCCCTTTGCCGGTCGACAACTCCGAACTCCGACGTATAGCGGCCGCCTCCATCTCTCCCTTAGAAGAGGTTGAACACGACTCGAGTTTGATGTGCGAAACTCTAACGCCGGTCATATTCTTCTCTCTCTCTCTCTCTATATATATATAAAACCTTTTTCTTTAATATTTCTGGTCTTCTAAAAATCCAACACTTTTTTATTCAATTACTAAAATATTCGGGCCTTAAAAGCACAGGTTGTAAATATATTATTTCAAAATTTATGCTTTTTTAATATTATATTTTTAATGCAAGCTACGCCACTTTTTATTTGGAGCAACTTAGTCGAGTAAAAAAAAAAAAGCAATATAAAAGGAATATATATATATATATATATATATATATATATATATATATATATATATTGAATAAAATGAATATAGTATAAAATTTAAATATGGTGATGACTAGCAGGTGGCGGCAGTGGTGGCCAACAGAGTATGGCAATGGTATTCAAGTCCCAAAGATTGGAGGGTAGGGGAGGAGAATCCCCTGATTTTTCATATGGGTAATGACAACAATTAAAATTCCCAAAAATGATCTAAGGCAAATTCAAAGTAGGGCTGATTTCTCTAAGCTTCTCCCATTGTATGCTTCTTTTAGATTGTGAATTAGGTTGGACAAAGACATTCGTATTGAATTTTCAAGTTGGTAGGTTCACCTAGGATGCGAATAAGAATGAAATATGGGTATGCATAGGATTTAGTCACTTGAACAAGGACTCTCGTCTATATCAAACGAGTTTTCTCAATAGTCAGGCTGTCCACGATTAAAGGGGTTCTGATAATACTCGCTATTTGTGGATACCCTCAGGGGTCCAACAGTGGAGAGGATCGAAGGTCAAGTATTTTAAACCAAATGGGAATGGATGCAAACTCTTCACATGTGGGTTTGAAGTTGGGTACCCATTTTTTCAAGACAAATGATTTTCCTATGAAGAACCAAACTCCCCTAGGTAGGGGCGGAACCGGCCTTGATTCTGAGGGGGGGGGGGGGGGGGGGGCAAATTTATAAATAACGCCTCTTCACAATGTGTTTAATTCTGCTAGGGGACAACCACGTAAAGATAATAGTATTTTAATTTTTTTAAGGGGGAAATTGCCTAAAAACTCTTATAATAAATAGTAAAAAAAAGGATGGAGGGGAACAAATTACCTAAATATCCATAGAATAAACAATTTTTTTAGTGGGGGCAATTGCCTCCCTTGGGGGCTAGGTGGTTCTGCCCCTGCCCCTAGACTAAGCCAAATCCTCTTGCGATATAAACTTAAGCATCATGAAACCATCACTTAACGATAAGAATTTCATCATTCATTTTAGCTTCCAAGACTTAACGAATAGTCGAGAGCAGAGTTTCGTAGTAAGGTCATCGACCAATGGAGCACCCAATGAGTGATAGCTCCTACACATCATACGTAGCTTTCACATGAACTTTTGTGTCAGGTGAGCCTTCCTAAGAGGGGAAGAGAGAAAGAGGGAAAGCTTTTCTCAAATTTTTGGGGATAACAACTATGTTGCACCAGTTTAAGACTAGGGATGAAGATAGAGGCGAGGGTTGGTTGTAGAGAGTGGGGAAGTCAATAGCTGACGAGAGGTTCCCCATGGAGGAGAGGGTGGTTTCCTCGGGCTAGGTAGCCTGAGGAGGAGGGGGAGGAGAGAAGATCAGCTTTGAAGAAGCGGCTAGCTAGGGCTGTGAAAACCCTAACCCTTTAGAAGATCTATCAAAATTTTACATTATTGCATGCTGGCCAGTAGTGTGAGCATTTTTCAATCCAAAATATATTACTTTGTAGTAGTAAAATTCAAAAGAAGTGCAAAAAAACAAAGTAAACTATTCATCTTCTAGGGTCATCCTTAAAAGAGAACATAAAATTTTATAACTCAACATCTATCATAACTTCATAAGTTCAATTATGGGCAATGACATGTCGACATAATTAACTCTATATACTTTTTTTTAGGACAAAATCAACACTTGCTAACAAATTTGGATAGAGTTTTTATCTAACGAATCCAAGTTTGATTAGCTTTTTTGATCTCTTCAAACATTTGATCGACCATCAGAACTCATTTCTCTGTGGAACTTATTTATCATCCAAAATCTCTTCCTATAGCCCTTGATAGAATCAAGCCAAACACAAGCCTACAATCATTTGCCTGGTTCTTGACCATTTGTTGCGGCTCAATACAGTTCACTTGCCAACACCTCCGCCCAATTTCCTCACTTGCAATCTTTGCTGCTGTTGACCTCGATTTTGCCCAGATTTGAGCCTGAACAGTTGACTTGGTCAACTTGACCGAGCCAGACCTTATGGCCCTCCCCATTGAGTTCAGTGGGTCGAGTCGAGTCTGTTGAGTCCGAGTTCGGACCCTGAGTCAACCCGGTTGACCAAGTCAACCAGGGTTGACCATATTAACCCATTAAGCCCATTAGAGGCCCAAATCCAATTTAAACTCTTTCATGGCTCAATCCTTGGACTCCCTTGACCTATTTGACTGATTTGACCAAGTCCAACGTTGACTTGGTCAAATCAAGCCACTAATGGGTCATAATAACCTATTAAAACCCATTAATAGCCCATTTAAGAGGCTAATTGATTCCCCTTCGTTTTGAAACTCCAAATCCCGCCCAAAGCACTTGATCTAGCCTTGTGATGGACGGTGGATCGAATCGTGGCCGTTGAGATTCAATTCAAGCCTTTAAATATTGATTTTAGGGTTCCAATTACGGCATCTTGCAATTTATCCCCCCTAAGCCTGAGATTTTTCCTGGAGAGCTTGAGAGAACCCTCCTCTACATTTTCCAAGTAGATCCCGACGATCCAAAGTCGACGCCGGCGATCCTCCGGCGACCCGAAGGTCTAAACGTCCAAGGCTTCGATCCACTCGATCCGGAGCTTGTTTGATCGAGGTTTTAAGAGGAAAAGTATACGAGGACAATCTACAAGCTCAACCGTATCAAGATCTTGGAGATCCCACGGTGAAAATCCCTTAAAACTCTTAGGATAGCTCACAATACTTCGAGTTAAATAGATTTCCTATAAGTTGATTTTAACCCAAACCAGATACCCCCCCAAGATTTCTGTTCATGTCTAGGTGCTATGTTTAAAATTTCGTAAGATTTGGTTGAGAATCGAGAGAGAACGAGGCGAAAATAGAGTTAGGGTTTCGGTTCGGCTTCGCCTGGGTGTAGGGCAGATCTGATCCGTCCGATCTGTGATCAACGGATCGGATCAGACCATACCGCGGCCCTGATCCGACCGCGGATCCGATCCCGCGGTCATTGGCTCCGTCCAACGACATCTGGGCCGTTGATCGTATACCGCGGGTGATCCGACGGCTTGGAGCCGTTGCCGACGTGGTTAAGGCGTGACCGCCGCCGCAATCATGCGCCAATGATTGCGGTGACGGCGCAATCATTGGCCGCGGACCGCGGAACGAATCCGGGTCCGCCACGTGTCGCCCGCCGCCGATTTTTAATAAAAAAATTCTTTCATTTATTTTTAAACCTATTTTAACTTCAAATATTCATAGAAAATCCATTTTTTGTCCGTTTTCGACGTGCAATATATCGAATTGCTCGTATTCCCGAGCTCTTTGTTTTAAAATTATTTTTATTTAAAGATGTTAAGTATATTTTAAATTATTTTAAAAACAGTAAAAAAATATTTTTTTTTTACATTCTTTTAATTATTTTTTATTTAATATTATTATTATTTTTTTAATTATAGTATTAATAATCATGTTATGTTAAGTCTTTCTGTTACTGTTTTATATTATTATTATTATTATTATTATTATTATTATTATTATTATTATTATTATTATTATTATTATTATTATTATTATAAAAAAAAATGTATTTTCACTAACTAAATATTATTTTAACTATTTAGATTATTTTAATTACTAAAATATATATATTATTATTACATATACATGTATATTTAAATTGCTTTAGGCTTCAGAACTATCAAAGCATTATTTTATGATATTTTATATATTTTTATATATGTTATTTATTTTTGATTATTTTAAAAATCTATTTATTGATTTTAAAACTTCTAAATTGCATATCTTTCTCGTTTTTAACCCGATTTTAACGCACAACGTCTTGTTTTGAGCGTATTTTGATTCTGCATATTATGGAATTGGTTTTATTCAAAAATTCTAGGTTTGTGTGCAATTATTTTCAAAACAGTCAGCTGCATCATTTTAAAATTATTTTATTTATTGCCTTTAAACTTCAAAATTACATAACTCTGTCGTTTTAAGTCCGCTGTCAACACACAATACCTTGTTTTAAATGTACTCTGAATTCTGCATATTTTAAAACTATTTTCAGATGAAAATTATGTCTGTATTTCCTGTTATTTCAAAACCAGTGAAATAGGGCTATTTAAAAAATGTTATTTTATTATGTTTTAACTTCGGAATTTCGTATCTTCGCCGTTTTAACTCGGATTTTGATGTGTAACCCCTCGTTCTTTTCAAAAAAAGCGAGCTTTATGTTTTGAAGCCATTTCCAGCCCTTGATTTTGGCTGTTTTGACCAATCATTATTTGGATTCGATTATTCGAATATTTTTGATATTAAATATTAATTATGATAATTATTTTCAGGATACAAAATATTTTTTAAATCGTTGCGAGTCTCGATTGAGTGGTCAGCAAGTCGCCCATATACCTATTTACTATAATCCAACCTATTTTTAATTATATTAATTTCCAAAATTTATGTATATATATACTTAAGTATTTTTAAACTACTTTGAAACTACTTATATATTAAATCTCTTAACCTTGGGAGACTTGCTTCATGAAATTTTAGACATAGGTTCTATGAATGAAGAGCAATCATGGGGGAGTGGGTTAGTGAATGGTTGAGTCCCAATCATTCACTAATCATCTCTTTAGGTGTCTTTACTTTTTTTAATTTTTCGTAGATGGCATGTGTAGGTCGTCGCACCACAAGCACTTAGTTTAGGTTCTCCTAGATCTAAGGACATGGTGTGTTTATTTATTTACTGTACTCCCATGCATTTATTATCCCGAGGGTTAGTGTAAACATCACTTTAAACTCCTACAACGTAGTGACACCCTAAGGACAAAAATTAAGGACCTGTCTAGCGAACTTAGAAGTTTTCTAGGAGCTAGGATAGATCCCAGAATGACACGAAAACTTCAACATTTAAACTCAGTGACATCATAAACCACCCTGAATTTTCTAGAATTTTCTAGGAGCTTTTAGAGCCCTTAGCTAACCAACCATAATTAACCTGCTAATTAAGGCCCCGATACCTCCCAAAAAAATACAATAATTACATATTAGATCAGAAAATTACCCATAATAGCTTGATTTATTCAGAATCTGACCCTCGACCTTAGATAAATAGGGCTCCCTAGTTTGACTTCAGGTTGACCCCTAATTTGACCATAGGTGGAAATTACCATTTTGCCCCTAATAAATTATTAAAAATTATTAAAAATTCCAAATTTTCTCCAAACACTTGGGAACACTTTCTTAGGTCATCCCTGATCTTTGGGAGTGATTCCAATCAGTTTGGAGCTTGTTTGGAGCAAAACAGTAAAAAAGGGCCCTTTCCTAGTTAATTTAGAAAAATCCCCTTAATTACCCAATCTTAGAAAACTCATAACTAATTGTAGAAAATTCCAAATTAGGTAAACTCACTTGCATTAGACTCCAATTAGGGCCTAGTATTTATTGAAAATCTTAAGTTTCCAGGAATTGACCCAGATTAGAAAGTCAACTTTTTGGTCAACCGTAGTTCATTTAGGGTCCGAAACTTAGAAAATTCATAACTTTGGATAGGAAACTCCGATTCCAGCCTACTACCTGTCTAACTACTCGTATTAAGGTCTAGTATTTTCCTAAGGTGATAGGAGACTCAGACTTAGCCTTTTTCCCATAGTGACTTTTTGGGCCCTTAGTCTAGTTCCTAGGAGGACCTAGAACTTTCCAAAATTGGCTAATATAACTTTAACTTCAAATGTCAGCACCCTAAGCTCATAAAATTGATCAACAAACTATAATAATTAAAATACACTCTAATTCATTAATATTTGAATTTCAACAAAAATTCCTTTTCTAGCCTTCAACAGATTTGAACTTTAGACAATTTTAACTAACTATCCTGCCTAGGATCTATCCAAACTACACAAGCCTTACACACACATAGAATGGTTTGCTAGGGCACCACTTCTAGACCTAGGTTAGGCCGCTGGGTTTTACTTTTCTGCTGTGTGCCGGAGCTTTCCGTAGTTTTCACTGCATGCTGTTTGAAAAATGATTGGTGTGTTTGCTTACTTTTTCTGCACTCTGGATGTGAGCGTTAGACTTACCCATAGGTTAAGAGCGCTATACATATACTGTTCTTCCGTGCAGGTGGCCATGCTCATGCTGATAAAAAGGGGGAGCACTATAATTATTTCTAATAATATTTTATGCAGGTGCTTGCTCAGCTCCCCCTAAATAAAAATGAGGGCTAAAATTAATAATTATAACTGTACAGATGGAGCTGCTTAGCCCTCATAATAAAGAGCATGGCTTGGCACAGGGTCAATGGTGTTAGCATTTTCATTTACATATAAACTGCTTGGGATGATTTTTACTAGGATAACCTTGCAGGGCTTTAGAATTTTCTGCTTTCTATTTAATGTAAAAAAAAATTGTAATATTGTTAAGAGTTGTGAAAACAACTTCGAGTTGGGATATTCTTATCCAGTTCAGATTCCAAAAGAAGAAGGCATCCCTAAGGGGAGAGTCTTCTTCCATTTGGAAGATCGAGCTGGATGGCTTTAGATATCCAAAGAGAAAAGGCAATACACCCATACTAGGGTGAATTGTCTCTTCGTTTGGATATTCAAGTCACGACGGATCCAAGGAGTCCAAGGAGGAGTGATCCAAGGAGTCCAAGGAGAAGATACCCAGGAGACTGAAGATATTGAAGATTTGAAGACCCAATATCCCACTCAAAGTTGTTGGCGTCTGTCATAGGCTTAGAAATCCGGGTTGTTGGCAGTGGTGCCCGGCCACTTTACTTTTCTGCATACCCTGGGTTGTAATTAAAGGGCAGTTGGCCTATGGACATTTATTTGATTAGTTTGTGGATTTATATTGATGTGCTTACCTGATTGCGCTTAGAAATATCTACTTTTTCTAGGTTTTATTATTGCATGCCGTTTTTGTTTTTCGCCTGGATCGTATTAGGCTCATTAAGGACTATAAAACTTTTCTACTCGTAACTAACTCTTAAAATTTTAAGTTCTAAATAATATATAAACTTAACGAACCTAGGAAATTGCCGGAATCGTCCGGGGTCGCATGCATATTACTGCATTTCTCTTTCCTTGCTATAAGACATCTCCCTGCCTGCGGGTAGAGTCCGGATAATCTGGCCTATGAGGATGAAGTGCCGGACCTAGGGAGACTCAGTCTTTTCAAAAAAAAAATTATTTTTTATAAGCCTGTTTTTAAAGTTCTATAGCATTCATGAGCTGACATTTCAACTAGCATGCATTGCATTAGAAATCAATTTAATTAAAATTTAATTGCATTAGTTAGGGGCATTCACCCAACATATGTCCAGGACCACTTAGGAAATTCTCTAGTTGTCGGTCCTATTTCTAATAAACTATACCTCCCACCCATCTTTCATAATTGACCTGATTGCATGGTTTTAAAGCGACTAGGTGGTTAGCTGGCTCCCCCAATCCAGGCCGGGATAAGTCCAGATCTTTGCATCGCATTAGCTAGGACACTGGTCTTAGTGTGTGTCGAATACTAAGTCCAAACTAGATTTAAGATTCGAGGATACTACATTCGGTCTCGTAGTATGCCTTAAATAGTAGGTATGTCTCTTCCTTTCGGGGACTATAAATCCTACTTATCCGCGTCACAGGATGACGCCACCTCCATCCCTTCTCTCACGCATGTGATTGAGTGTTTGGTTTTAGTTTCTCCAGTTTCTTTTTAGTATCCTAGAGCCTCCGAATGCTGGTATGAGCCACGCATGTTGATTCAGCCCCTTCGGACCTTTCTTCCCTTTGAGTAGGATTTCCTAGTCTATACCCTTGTGCCGATCCCACTTTAGTAGAGGATAATGTATGATCCTTAATCGAGAGTTTTCTCAGGCTCCGGCCTGGGATGTAATTAACCACGGGGGCTTGCGCCCGTGGAAAACTTGGTCTCCACAATCTACTAAACCCCATTCGAGCTCTTTCATCGGATGGGGGAAACCCGTGATTTGGTCATGTATATTACTACCCATCGAGGTGTGTTGGTGAAAACCTCTATCCTCAATGGTCAGTCGTATGCGCGATCCAATCTGTCCCTTCCAATCGACCCGTTCGCGCGGTGCTCTTTTGGGTGCTCTTTTGGAGGTCCACAGCTGCCAATTCCTCCTCAACCCTAATGAAGTTTAATATCATTCACTTAGGCTTTGTTTGTGACCACTTTCTTACTGCTTTATTTTTCACATTACAATCATAATTTTTATTTGACCGTTGTTTTTCCATTGCTTTTAATACATTTTGTCCTAGGAATCTGTTTTCTACAATAGCTTTTAAAGAACTTATTTTCACCACAACAACTTTACAACCACTTTTATAAAAAATTGCAGCTGCATCAAATGATGAGAATTTAATAATCTACTTTTCTAAATATATATATAAATTAAATTATAAACTTTTTTTTTTCTTTCGAATAGATGCTATTTTTTCATATATTTTACTACCATTAAAATATTTAAAAAGTTAACAAACCTCCTCATAATGATTTCAAAATCTCTTAATTTAATTAAAATAAGTCCAATATATAAAAAATGAATCAAAATATTACATATCAGATATATATAGCACTAATATTAAATGGATCTTTGAGGTAATTCAAACGTGCGAGTTATGGTGGATGTGATAGAATCTTTTGAAGTTTTTCTCTATAAACGTTGACAGCCACTGGTCTTTGATCCTTTCCCCCTACCCATGGATTATTAAATGGGATTTGATGGAAAATAGCCGCCATGAATTAAGTTATTATTATTTTTTTGAAGGGGTATCTAATCGCTATCACCCCTTAGGAGACGCATGGCGGCATATCAGCAATCAGCCCCACAGGTGCAGTACCCGCAATTATTTTCTCCCAAGTTAAGAGGTGGTGCCGCATGAGTGGGGAATCAATTAAACATGAGTTTGAGGGTTCCCAACTGTGCTCGACCACCAACCTAGCTAAGTTCGATGGGATTCCAGAAATTATGTTGACTGAATAGAGGAGGTAACAATTGACTTTAGAACTTTGGCTATTGTTTTGTTTTGATTTGCATTTGTTTTCTTCAATATATAGCTCATTTGGTTGGCTTTTGATGAATTATTTATTTTAGAAAGGGATGATTTTGTCTCATTAATTTTAAATGTGAAAAATGAAATTCTATTTTTTTTAAAAGGAATTTAATTAAAGGTGTTTGTTTAGAGCTTAAAATTTATATTATTTTTTAATTATATTCAATTAAATTATGCAATTTAACCTTTTTTTATTAATTTTGAAACATATTTTTGAACTTGAAGCAACCAAATGAGACACACTTTGATATTAAATCCAAATCAATATAGTAATATTAAAAAAAATTTCCTTAGAAGAATAAACAATTATTTTTAATCATAGTAGGGATTTAAATAGCTTACAAAAGATTGCAAGACCATTGTATTTATTTTCCACTACTGTTTTGTGAAGGCTAAAAAATTATTTTTATAGCAATTTAAGACTTTGTTTGTGACATTTTCTTTTTATTTTATAAAAGTGCTATAAACAACGTAATTTTTTAAGGCTTAGGCTTCGTTTGGGACGATTTTTTTATTGCTTTCTAAAACGGAGTTTTAGTACAAAAATAAAAAAAAAATTGTACTAAAACTCCGTTTTAGAAAGCAAAAAAAAAAAACCCGTCCCAAACGAACCCTTAGTTAGGGTTGACTTCTTACTTTTTTTGAAGTAGTTTTTTAGTATAAAAATTTCTTAGTACAAAAACTTCTTGAACAAGATATTTTTGTATTAGAAAATTGCTTTTAAAAGTATTAATAAAGCTGTACCAAATAAAATCTAAAGCTATTATAGAAAGTAACTTTTTAGTATAGTTTTTTTTTAAAGCAACAAACAAGAAATGACTAAACAAAAATTATAATTTAGATATGAAAACAGACGAAACCTAAGATGTAACTGCAAGTAACATATTATATAATTTGTTTATGTTTACTTTAACGTTTAAACCAAATGAAGCCAATAGAAACGTGTGGGAAAGACAATATTATTAATCACTGGTTTTTTTTGTGGGGACTTTTGAATCGATTGAAGTCAAACTCATACATTTATCACATACATAAACTTCAACTTCATTCACTTCCAACAAGTTTATCCATTGAAGTCCCTCATCATTTTCTCTCTGGGATTTGTGGAATTCTCAACATTACACAAGTGGACGCTTATTTGCATTTGGTCTTCCCGTATCTCATAAAAATGTAAAATACACTCACTTCCAACCTCTCATGAGCAAAATTTCTACTCTACTTGATAATTGGAAAGTCATATTTATCTCTTTTGCAGGTAGGGTACAGTTTCTGAAGTTTACTATAGCCAATAGTATACCTTGTTGGATTAGAGGATCCATCATACTTAAAGCTACTTGTAAAGCAATTTTGAAACTTTGCTTCAGGTTCTTGTATCATGGGGATATTGAGGAAAAAAATCACTTGATTGTTTGGATATCTACCACTCTTCCCAAGCACCTGGGTGGGCTAGGTATAGTACTACAGAAAAAACATCTATTACCGGCGGCATTTTCCAGAAGCAATTGATCATTTTCCGGCGGATTTGGAATTTATCGGTAGCTTTCCGACGAAAAATTTTTCGCCGGTAAAACCCGCGCAGGAAAAATATTTTTGGTGATATTAGACTGCCATAAAATTAAAAAAAAATTAAAAATATGAATCCACCCGCTTCCCTCTCCCCGGCTGCCTGAATGCTTCCCGCCCGCGTTGCCCGCTGATTGCCCACCCTCCCGCGCTGCCTGCCCGACTGCTCTGCCGTGCTGCCAATTGTCGGCCGCCCTCCCACGCCGACCATTGCTTGCCTAGATGGTTGTTCTTGGGAAGCTTAAAACGGCTGACTTATTTATTCGGAGATCCCTTGATGCTCAGCAAGAGTGCAGCTTTTGCCAATGTGCTCATGAATCTTATAACCACCTCTTCTTCGAATGTGATTTCTCATTTCTGATGGTCTCCTCTCTTATACCTTCTTTGGATTCATTTTTGTTTAGATCAAATGTGCTTCAAGCATTTAATTTTATGGAGAATTCTCTTCAGTTGAATCTTTGGGAGAAAAAGTTTTATTTTTTGGTTATTTGCTGCTCCATTTATCATATTTGGAGGGAAAGGAACAAGCGTAAATTCTCTGAAATTGGGAGAGTTCTCACTGCATTATTATCACGGTCAAGAATGCTATCAGAAATAAAATCAAAGGTTAGAAGCATTTCAATCATATTAAGGATCGATTTTTTGGATTTTTTTGAAGTTTTGGGTTTTTTTATGAATTGGTATTTGATTTTATTCAAATTATACTTTGGTATTTTGGGTTCCGGACTATGATGAGTGTGGCCCTTCCGTTCCATCTTGCTTTTGGGCTGCCCTTGCCTCAACCACTGCTTGGTTTATGGATGGTCTTTGCTGGAAGATTTTTCTGCTCTGCTGCTCCCTGAAGGTCCTCGTGCCAACCATTTTGTCTTTGACTGGCCCTGTGGTAACCTGGGCTCCAACTTCGACTCTTTCATCTGTTAGTTTTTTTTTTTAAACAAAACAAAATACTTATATTAAAATAACATGATATGGTTACAACAGCAAAAAACCCAAAAATAAAATGAAAAAAGCAGAAAACAACCTAAATTGGGCTCAGTACACGGTCGAGGCTCCCACCACCCCCGAAGCCTCGCACGGACCATCCAATCAGGTAAAGTCAGCGCCCAAAAACCAACCAAACTCAAAGAACAACACCAGAGGTTGCCACCAGCTCGAGGACGAGGGTACGAGCCCCAGCCACATCATAGCCCCCAAAAAACCCGACCATAAAAAACAGGAAGGCAACCCGAAGCAAATGAAAGAGAAGAAAATACAATAAACAGAAGATCATCTTCTTCTACGGCCCCTCCCACGAAAACGGCCACGGGAAACAGCCGATCAAACAGACTCTTTCATATGTTAGTACTTCAATAGTTTTTTAATCTTGATTTTTTTTTTTTTTTTGTGGTTTGGTCATTTTTCTGAGTTCGAGTTTTTTAGCTAACTTCTCATCTTTGCATTTTTTTTTCTTGGCAATTTGAGTTGGTTGTTTTTTGGTGTCCATTTGAGTCACTTTTCTTTTTTGCTAACCTCTTTTTTCTGCCATTTTACATGTTGTTTCTTTATAGCTCGTAATTGTTTTATACTTTAATACAAGGGCTCCCCCCTTCAAATTCAATATTTATTAGTTAATAATCAAATTTTAAATTATCAACATATCAAAATGAACTACGCATCAATACTAGAAGAAACCAAATAAGAGAGTTGCGTCTTGATAAGAAAATCCCAGCTGCCCCTTCCCTTCTTGTTTTCTTCTAGCATTGTAGTTTCAGTAGAAATACTTGTTTTTCTAAGTAAAGAACCGCCCCAGATTTGACTCGTCTTTGCTTATTTTCAGGGGTTACGTGAGATCTGACGAATATGATTACGTGATCTTTAGGTGAAGGAAGCCGACAAGTTTGAAAAAACGAAGCAGGTGCATGAAAAAAGTACCAGCTACAGAGTTTTATAATTTCATGAACGGTACAGATCAACGTCAATTATATTTATATTATTTTCGATTAAGATAAAAAACTTATAATTATGAAGTTTAATCAACGTCAATTAAAGATAAGCTAAAGTTAGAGAACTTTCTGAAGTACGTTGGCTTATAATATAAATTAGTTTTCATGAAAAGTTAAAAGTAGTTTCTATTATTGTATTGTATGATTAAAAAAAAATTTAATGTAAGGTGAACTATATTGTTAGAATATTGATTATTATAATAGGTATTCAGTATGTTTTGAAATTTTTATTTTTTATGAAAATCATGATATGTAAATTGCAATTCAGAATAGGATATTATTTAATTTAGATACTTTCTAATGTATTGTAATACATTAATAAATAAATTTTCAAATTTGAAGCATAAATTGAAATCAATGGTAATTTTTTATTATTTTGACTTATGATATATATATATATATATATATATATATATATATATATATATATATATATATATATATATATATATATATATATATATATATATATATATATATATATATATATATATATAATAAAACCTGAAGAGAGGCCACACAATAAATACCAGCTCTCTAAAAATACAGTCTTTGAAAAAAACCTAAGAGCCGACGTTCTACCTATTACAATGATAAGCATATAAAATAAAGCAACAAAACAAAGCAAACAAAGATAAAACAACATATCATCAAGAAGAACCCCAATCTCAGACATGGAGCCACAAGAGCCACTCAAAGCAACCTGCAAGGCCAACAACATAAGATAAAAACAACAAACAAAATCAATTACTTCAATTTAGTCTTCCATCTACCACATTTGCTGCCTCTACGAGAAAATGTTTTATCAACAATACTATCCACATTGAAACTATACATCGCATGGAACTCATCGACATACTCACCCAAATCATTCCCAACACCCCCACAGGACGCAAAATCAGACACAATCAATCAATCATTTTAATCCAAACAAGTATCCTTCATATTCAACGACAATTGAGCTTTCAAAACATCATTTGAAATAATAGAAATCATAATATTAATAAATGAATTCACATTAAAAGGTAGCGGCTCTGCATCCAAAGAAGGGATGGGAGAACCTTCATCCTCCTCATGTTCCATTCCAAACGATCTAAACTTAACATCAGGATGAGCAAAAGTAGAACCTCCATCAACATCATCACCATAAGGGGAGGACAAAGTTTGTTGAAAATAAAAAGTTTTCAAGCTCATGGAGTTTAAAATGGATTATAAAAATCTTGGTAGAAAGGTTTATGTAGGATAAAATTTTAAAATAGTCCTTCCCTATTCATATATCATTATTTTAATCCAAGAGTATAAAAATGTTTCAATTTAGTTTCTTGACAGCCCAAAATTGATCTAAAATGGTCCCTATGGAACTAAATTAAGATTAATTTTATAAAGTTAATAGACTAAGGCTTTGTTTGGGACAGCTTTCTTTCTACTTCTTACAGCAGCTTTTTAGTCCAAAAATTTTAATTTTTGTACTAAGAAGCTGTCCCAAACGAAGTCTAAATAGTGATATATCATAACTACAAAATAAGAGACCATTTTGAATTGATTTTGTATAACTGAGGGGCTAAATTGGGATAATGTGATACATTGAGACTAACTTGGTCATATACGAATAAGCTATGGACTATTTTGATATTTTTTTTTCTATTTACGATAATGTTATGAGAAATCTATCGAGTTTTCTACATTATTATGTGTACGTTTTTTTCCATTACTGTTAGTCCAATGGGCCTAACACTCTCACGAGAACTTGTGGATGCATGATTTTCCAATGGTACGGCTTTCCGTTCGAGATAGAAGCCCAATAGGACAGCCCATGCTCTCGTATGGCCCAATAAGAATAAATAAATATATATATAAATTCCTAAAAATTACGATTGTCCATGTAACACTGAGAGGATTACAGCTGTTTGTTTTTCTTGATTTATCTATTTTCTCTTTAGAGAGGAGATCATTTTTTATTGGTCTAAGTTAGTGTGGCACAAACATCATGCTCTGAAATATTCTATTTACACTTGGATTGCTTTAAACAGTGGGCTAAAAACTACTGCCGAGCTTCTCAAAAGGAACATTGCGGTTAATCCTATTTGCTCTTTATGCTTCTTACATGCTGAAGCCTCCTATCACATGCTTTTTGAATGTGACTATGGTTTTTCTATATTAAAAAAGTTGATCCCTCATTTGGGAGATTTTCTTTTGAGGCCAAGACTTACCCAAGTTCTTCAGTTTTTGAGAGAAATGTGCTACTTGATGAAGAACAAAAAAGATTTTTTTCCTCCTAATTATTTGTTGTGCCACATACTATCTTTGGAGGGAAAGAATGAAAGGATATTTAATTCTAAGTTTAGAAGTGTTTCGACCTTATGCTCTCTCATTAAATTGGCAGTTGCTGTGAAAGTCTCGACCTGGAAGTTTCGTGAAGGTTTGAAAGTGCCTTGGCCTTCTTAAGCCATTTTGTTTTTCTGGATTAGAGTTGTTTGGCTGACAGTTTATGGAATCTGGATATTGTGGTTGGTTTTTTTCACTCATTCTGCTATATTGAACTGCTCGGGTTGGAAGGGACTACTATTAGCTTCCTTTGGTGTATGTGCTGGTTCTATGGCTGTGATTTTGGTTGCCTGCTGCTGGTTCACTTTGTCGGGTTATTTCTTGCAGCTCTTTATGTGTTTGGTCCCTAGATGGTCTCTTTGGCAACCTGAGGCTATGATTCGGCTGGTTTAGCTGCAGGACAATATTGATGGTAGCTTCTAATCCTCTGCTTGGATGGCCTTCCGGGCAACCGAGGGAAATCTAATCTGTGATGTTAGCTCTATGTTGGTTTATTTGCTTAATTAGCAGTCTGAGTCCTATTTTTGAGCTTTTGCCTCTTTTTTGGTAGCTTTATCACTTTGTTTCCTAATCAATTTTGGATCTTTTTGGAAGGTATAGATTTTTAGTTGGTCCTCTTTTTAACTTATATGAGGTCTGACCTTTTTATTATACCTTGCATGTAACTTTTTTTTCATAGAATTATATGAGCTTTGGCCCTTAATCCCCCATCCCCCCCCCCCCCCCCCCCCAAAAAAAAAAAAAAAAAAAAAAAAAAAACTACAATAATAAATATCATTTTATTAAACATTTATGTGTATTATAAATTCGGATAATTTTTTTTTTCTACGACTATTAAATAAATTCTTTTGCAAATTAATTAATTAATATTCTTACTGAATAAAAACATGATAGAGTAAAATAAAATTTTGTAATGTTAATATTTCTGAGAAACCTTTCATTATATATTTATTATGTTAAACAATTAGGATTATTAATTACTATAAAATAACAAATAAAAGCCAAATCTTGGTGTAATATATAGTTATATCACTTTCATTGTGATATGAACTTTGTAGATTTAAGGATTCATTTGAGAAAGCTTTCTTACTGTTTTCAAAAGCAATATTTTAGTTTAAAACCTTTTTATGCTAAAAAATTGTTTTAAAAAATAATAGAAAAACGATCCCAAATGAAATCTAAATTTTACTTTATATACATCAGCTTCATAAAATAGTAAGAAAGCTATCTCAAATGAAGTATGAAGATTTGTTTGGGCCAGCTACAGCTTTTTAATTAGTGATTATAAAAAATGTTGCAAGAAAGTAACTTTTTGAAAGCTGTGATAAAAGTTAATTTTCTAGTACAAAAAATTTATAAAAACCACAAAAAGTAATGATCAAATAAAAATTGTAATTGTGATAGAAGAAGCAAAATAGTAAAAACATTTCCTCAAATGAAGGTGAAATTATTCTGTTCGGAAACAGACGCCTCGGTAAAGAATCATAATGCGCACGTCACCCGTTTACTGTGTACCGTGGCTGTGTATCACTGTGTACCGGGTGACGTGATACGTTCTGATTCACCTCCGAACGATCTGGTATCCTCACAGAATAATTTCTCCAAATGAAGCCCAAATCAGTTTTGAAGCCTATGCACCCTAAATTGACATCTCAAATAAAGGGCAACCTCATTTGACTCATCTTTGTCATTACTAGAGGAAAAGGGTTTGTGAACCCCTTCATGATGGCTAGAATTTACAATATCAACATGAATAGTGGCTTATGATTAAATCATACTACTTAATCCAGGTTTCGTTCGGAACAATTTTTTTCTTATTTTTCAAAGCAATTTTTTAGTGTAAAAATTTCTAGTTAACAAATTTTTTATACTAAAAAAATATTTTAAAAAATAATAAAAAAAGCTCTTCCAAATGAAGCCTAATTTGAGTTTATCACAATCATGCACAAAATCAATCTCTTTATTGAGAGCGAACAAAATAAGATTGCTGAATTAATGTATAATCTCAAAGATAAAATATAAAAACAATATTCTTTTTTAAAATTTTAAGTAATTGCATTTATTATGGTTGAACAAAATAGTTAAAATACTTATTTTATAAATAAAAAAAAAATCCAAATAGGCAAAAAGTCCATCCCTATCACAACCATACAATCCATCTCCTTAAAAACATGCGGATCATCGAATTTAAGCTTCCTCTTCCCCAAAGTCCACACAAGCTAATTAAAATAATCTCAAACTTAAGCTTCCAGAAAGCCATCCCGTTTGTGTATAATTAAGAACAAATGTTCAAGAAAGCAGGAAAGAAAGAGCTGATCTAACAAAACCTCGTTGTAATTAACAATGATCGATGTCGGCCCTCGTGCTTCAGACCTCTTGTTTTAAGAAGCAGTAAAAAAGTCATTCCAAATGAAGCGTTTTGGACAACTTCTTAAAGCGGCTTTATAATTTTTGTACTAAAAAATCGCTCTAAGAAACAGTAAGAGAGCCGCCCCAAACTAATTAATTAAGCACAAATATGATACATAAAATAGTCATCATCTAATGCATCTAACTATATAAACCCCACATTTATTCCAAGATTGTTACACCCAACTCCTATATATAATTGCTTAATTAAAGCGCTTTTTATAATTACCCATCACTAATCTCTATGATTAGCGCAAAACCCAATATTAAATACTGCCGTACATCCTACAAAATTTAGCCAAACTCCTCCCCTCCAGCTTACCATAATCATCCACATGTTAAAGTTTTTTAAGTAAATTTTTAATTTTTAACGGCAGCTTTCTATAATCTGTTGTAATTTTGTTAAAACTAACCAGGAATATTAGCCTTAATCTACCCGACCTAATCTCACCAATAATCCACCAATTAAGCTTTTGGATGACCAATCCATAGATGTGAGAGTGACCCACCTTCCATATATTTTCATTTATGAATATTTCTGACATCGCATACTATCAAATAGTTACTGTCTCAATTTAATAATTACACAGACCCTTAAATGTCTTCCATGACTCAAAAATATTAAAAGGAGAAGAGCTCACTGTTAATTAATTGGAAGCATGTAAAGAATTTGATAATGGTTTAATAGTTTATGATGGTTGATAGGTTGGAATTAAATTTTAATAAAAAAATGTTATGAAATATTTTCAATAGTTAGTTTGACTTGAGTTGAGGTTGGTTTGATAATTAGCTCATTGACTTCCATTGAGATTTGTTTAAGGAGAATATTAATTTGATTTTTGTGCTATTTTGAAGTCAAATTCTTAATCATATTTAGTGAAATCTTATATATATATAAATCTATAAGTTTATGCGATAACCTTTAGGATTTAGGCCTCATTTGTTTCGGCATTTTTTTACTTTTTCTGTTTAGAAATGTTGAAATTATTTTTTAGTTGTTTTTTAGATGTGACAGTTCGATAGAAATGCTTTTTACAGTATGTTAGAAAACTTCATTCTCTTAACCAATATTTCTAAAACTATTAATTACAAAAGCGGAGGAAGATCCAAATGAAACCTTAGTTAATCTAAATTTATTGAATTTTTGGGGTATTAAATTATTGAAATTATGATTTCTTTTTAACTTTAATTTGAGTTTTTTTAATGAATGCAATTAAGAGATTGTTTGATTGTAAGTATTAAGCTTGTGAAGTAATAAATGAAAATTGAATTCAATACTTTTAAGTTTGATTGAAAGTGTTAGGCTTGTGAAGTAATAATGAAAATTTATAAGGGCATCTATTTAACAAGAAACATAAAGTCACCATTATCAAGTTAATTCTTTTATTTTTCTCATATTTATGTCTTCACCTACTACCCCTCGCACGCTTATTAGGGGTGTCAATATTTGACACAACCCGAAAACTCGACTCGAATCCGACCCGAAAATTTCGGATTCGGGTTCAACATTTCGACCCGTTTCAAAAATCGGGTCGGGTTCGAGTTAACCCTTTGACCCGAAATTAACCCGACAACCCGAGATTGACCCGTTTTTGACCCAAAAAAGAGGAGATAGACCCGTTTTTTACCCGAAAAAGATATATACCCGTTTTGACCCGAAAAACTAGCAAATTTTTTGTTGGAAACGGGTCGTGTCGGGTTGACCTGGACTCGAAGAGGGTCGGATTCGGGTCAGGAAAAATGTCCCGTTTTTAAAAACGGGTCAGGTTCGGGTTGCCCGAATAGTGCCAGGTCAATTTCAGACTCGACCCGAACCGGACCCGTGACCCGAAATTGACACCCCTAACACTTATGAGCCATGACATTTCCTCGCTATCACTATCCAAGCAAAGCTTGATGTCAATTGTTGAACCGTCCTGTTTCATTTGTCATAATCTCATACCAAATATTATCCCTTCAATCTAATCACAATCTATTGTCTCGCAATAACCCTCACCAATTATCTCCATTTGATTGACTCTTTCGATGTCACCGCTCCTCGTCATCACCGCCCCCTCAAAGATGCTAACTCCTCTTACCATTCTATAATTTTCCCAAAAAAAAAAGAACCTTCTTAAATTCTGACATTAACATTTATATTTAAATAAAAAACTATCCATGACAAAAAATATATATATATATAAAAGAAAAACATATCATGCATGCGCTTTTATTATATTAATTAATGAAATTTAATATATTCGTATTTTATGTATGTTCTATTTTTAGAGTAATGTACCCTTACTCGAACCTTTTCGTGGCGACAAATTCATCAGCCAACATCCCCCCCTCCCCTACACAATAATGAATACAGATTACACAAACCCAGCAACTTTTCATAATTTCAGAATTTAAAAAAAAAAAAAATATTCCCATCTGCAAATCCCTTCACTGATCTCCTCCGTTTCCACCCTCTGTTTCTGACCTTTTTGTTTCCGGTAGGGTTCGTCGGGGAAAGCTTGCTTTGAGATTCGCGGAGGCCCAGATCTGCTCGAGTTCTCGGGCAAAAGCCTTTTGCCGGCCGATGACAATGGTGATGTGATCCTTGCCTTTGATGAGGCGGAGGTTGGCGCGCGGGACTCTGGCCTTGACGGCGGCGCTGCAACTGACGGGGAGGAGATCGTCGTCACAGCCATGGATCACCGTCACCTCGCACGTGCGCATCCTCTCCCTTACTGTGTCTAAGTAGCCTTCTAGTTTCCCCGCGCTGCCGCAGATGATGTTGTGAAGCGTATGCCATGCCGCGTTGTGCGTGTGGCAGAAGAATCCCTCCATCAGAAATGTCCTTATCCTGTTCCCACGGATCACACGCACACACAACAATGAGATTAACCTCCTAATCCATAATTCTCCCCCCCAAAAAAAAGAGATTAACCTCCTAATAATTATATGAAATATTGTTAGGAAGTTAACTAATGAATTTACATCCTCTCTAATTATCATGTTAATTCCATAATTTACATTTATTTTTTAATCAGTTAATATAAATTAGATAGTTAAATAATTATTCCCATATATTTTATTTAAACATATATTTAGTACACTAAATTTATTATGATAAAATTGTGATATCTGATCAATACAAATTTTCTTACTTTTTAACTCAAAATAAATTCAATAATTTTAAATAAGAGCATTTTAACCTTAACTATTTTTATATATGTGGGAATGATATAAAATTCATATTTTTAAAATTTTCTTTTTTTAACTATTTTGTATGTAAAATTTACACTTCCTTCGTTTAGATATTTATTAAATACTGAAGTAATGACACCAAATATTTGGCTTACACTATGACCAATAAATTTATCTCTCTCTCTCTCTCTCTATATATATATATATATGATTTTTTAATTAACTTTTAATAAAATATAATGAAAAAAAAATCATATAATCGAACCTATGCAGTGAGATAAAAATTGATGTTAGTGATTAGAATATATTTGTAAGTAAAAAATGTATTATATCTTGAATTTAGAATATACGAGATTTCATTCGAGACTATTTTTTATTGCTTTTAAAATCATTTTAAGGCTTCGTTTGGGACGGCTTTTTTTTGCTTCTTAAAGCAGCTTCTAGTACCAAAATTAAAATATTTGTACTAAAAAATCACTTTAAGAAACAGTAAGATAGCCGTCGCAAACGAAACCTAAAACAAAGCAATAAAAAGCAAGGCTGGATTTGAATTAATATCCTAATCTGTATTGATGGGTGAGGCTTACGCCTACCCGGACTTATGTGGCGCATTCTAATAGATGCGAGCGGGCAGTTCATAAATTGAGCTCGTCCCTATCATAATGCGCCACATGCGTTTGGCCAGCAATGGCTTCACTCGCTGCTGCAACAAGCAATGATGCTAAAAATTGCTGCATCCTCTGTAGCTGTCGTTATAATTTATTATGTCAGAACAGAAATTTTTTTTAAATAATAAGAGTAAAAAATTTCTTTTAAATTTAATTGATTGATACGTAAAATTAAAAGTTTTATATTAGCAAGTAAAAGAGTCAATATTAATTTGTGCATACCTGTTACAGGTTAAAAGGCGAAAGAGGAATTCCCAGAAGCGGTGATGCTTGCACATGAGTAAGGACACGCTCCGACTGATGTGCTCGTACCAGCAGGTCACCGATGCGCCCAGCGCTATCATCGGCCACACCCGCCGCGGCGCCACCCGCCGGAGAACATATTGAGTTCCCTGTACCCCCTTTGGCACTGGAAAGTAAGGCTGCAAATGGGCCAGTATAGACAAATTAAGTATTAACTATAGAGCTTTGATTATTATATCTCAACTGTCAGCTCCTTTGTAGGCAGCTAAACTTTCAATTTGTTTTGTTTGATTGAATTTAATCCCAACGAGCTAAATTGGACCAGACAAGATTAAATTATGTTCATTTTCACAAACAGGATCATATCTTTAGAGAACTGTAGAAAATCCAGACCAAAAATACAAGTGCCAGAAACCTACAGTACAAATTTAATGAGATAATGGCGATGTTATAATAATACCGGTGCGAGGAGAGTGAGTGATTTAATGGCGTCGGGGTGCTTGACGGCGAGAGCAAGCGCAAGTATGGAGCCGAGAGAGTGAGCGACAATGTGTAAGGACCGCACCCGGTGGCGCTTCAACACCGACCGCTCTATCATGTCGACGTGCTCCTGCAGCGTGTACAGTGAATCCGCCGGCTTCGGGCTCCGGCCAAACCCCAGCAAATCCACCGCGAAAAACCTGTATCTCGACCTCGCCGCCTCCGACAGATTAGGGAAGACCGTCTCCGTCCAAAACGCTGACGATGATATGAAGCCGTGGATGAACAGCACATCCTCCACCGCTGGCACTCCATCTGCATCCGTCCGTCACTATGGTTAGAAGTTGAATATTACTAACTTTAAAAAAAAAATTAAATAATGCGCGAGTGGGTAGCCCAATGCATTAATAAATGATCGTAGATATTAACATTTATATCAGCATTAATTTTATATTTAATGACTGATCGATGCTCCTACAAAACTTTAAATTTGTTGAATAAAAGTAAAATTTAGAGAGCTCAACGAAAGCTTGAAGGAGGTGGAGGAATATGCAATGAGAGCAACAGATATATATGTGCTACATCTGTACCTGGCGGATACTGCGCCTGCACGTATAAGTCTCCGGAAGCGGAGGGAGAGCACCAACCCGCGCAGCGCTTGCAGGCGCAGTCAGACCAGCGAGGAATCGGATTAGACTTCCGGCCGCCAATCTTCCCCTGCAGCATCTCTACAATGGCAGAGTTGATCGTGAACGTGGTGACAGACGCCGCGTGCGAGCGTGTTGAGCCGAAGCGGCGAAGCTCAGTCATGGTGGAGCGCGAGAGCTCGGAGAGAAGCGGGGGGCGGGAATACAGAGTGTCAGAAATATCTTCAAGATGGATCTTGCTGGAGCACAAGCAGACAATCTTAGACCATCCGCCTTTCTCCGAGACGAGTATATTGCCGCTGCTCGTTATCATTTCGCGCGCCGAGGAGGAGCAATAACACGGCTTCCACTCGGCCTCGAAGGCATAGTCAAGAAGCTTGTACACCAAACACAGCACAGCGTCGAGGAGATCCAAGACGGTGAAGACGACGAAGCTGACGACCTCGTTAACCAAACGCCCCGCCATAGCAGCGCGGTTCTTCAAGCTTGCCTGCATGAATCCCTGTTTGGGACGTGGCTTAGGCATATTGAAGAGGGATCTGCGCGGCGTGGGAGAAGGGGATTAATTATATAAAGAGGAACGAGGGGAAGATGGAGGTGTTTAAGTAGATTTGAAAGGTAATTAAAGATGCACGGAGGGGAAGTGGTGGGGGATGGAAGAGAGAAGGGGAAGAGTGAAGCGGAGAAATGGTGAATTCATTGTTACATTAAAATGGTTTGTTGGACAAGGAAAAGAAGGTAGGTGGTAGTTGAGCTCCCTCGGCCAACAATTCCATTCCTACACTATTCGACGCTAATTGCTGCATCTTTTTGTATATGGAATGTAGACTACTTATATTGGAGTTAATAATAATAATAATAATAATAATAATAATAATAATAATAAGATATTTTTTCTATTATGTTTTAAAACTGTTTTTTATATAAAAATGTTTACTAAAATATTATTTTAAAAAAATAATAAAAAATTATCCCAATTGGAGTTTAGGAGAAGCAGCAGGTAATTCTTTGTACGGTGTAAGCTTTTGAGTTTGGGCTTTAGGGCATCTCTAACGGAACTCCAAACGCTTGAATAACGTCCCTAGCTCGCTAGTTCCAGTCAAACGATAAAACTTTCTCTATTTGGCTGCGGGTGAACAGTGGGACGTCAATATTGACATTGCGTTGTTCATCTCCGTCATTTTTATATCTCAACCGAACTTGCTGCGCGAAAGAAGGGACGACTGTTACGTGCAAATGGGGGAAAAATGGAGTTCGATTGGAGATTAATCACGGCATTTTTTAGTTTCGCTACATTTTAGAGTGAAAAATGAGATTTTCGATTGGAGATGCTCTTAGATCATACGTTTGCATGGACCGCTAGATTTCTCCTAGTAGATTATTTATGAGTGTAAATGATGAGATTAATTAATTCCAATTTTTTTAATTATATTTATTTTAACCAAATCTATAATTTTGGTATTTAATTTAGTCTTCAACAAATCAAATATTAATCAATTTGAAAGAATTATCATTAGAGACGGAAGTAGCATCAGGCTAGGGCTTCGCTTCGGGGGTCGCGACGACGCGCGACGGCTTGGGTTTCGTTCGCGACGGCTCGCTTCCGAGCGTCTCCGGCATCTTTTTCGCGGGATTCTGTTCGCGACGGCTCGCCTCCGCTGGGGTTCCGCCGCTAGGGCTTTGCCCTAGCTCTGCTGGGGCTCGTTTTCTTCAGGGAAGTCTCTTTTGTATTTTCCTTCCATTATGGTGGCTTGTCGTGTTCGTGACCCCGGTTTCTTGGATGGTTCCTTTAAATCGCGTTCTTTTGTGGAAGCTTTATCTGGTTCTTCGAGTACATTTGATTTTCCTGATTTAAGAAAGGGTTTTTGTCGTGGTTTACCCTCGTTATGGATATCGGAGGAAGAAATTTTAGCTCTGTCTGTTCCTTTTCAATTTGCTCTGGTTGGTTTCTTTCCTACGCGGCGCCCTTCACTTGATGCTATCCGGAAATTTTTTTTCAGCTTGAAACTTAACGCTGATTTCTCTGTAACTGTTCTGGATCAATCTCATATTCTCATTAAGCTTTCTAATGATTTGGATTATAGTAGAGTGTTCAGCCATAGATCTTATTTGGTGAATAACTGCTATTTGAAACTTACTAAATGGTCGCCGGATCTTGATGTCGGGGTTGAGTCTCCGGTTATTCCTATTTGGGTTGCCTTTCCCTGTTTGCGACCACACCTCTTTGCCCCTCGTATCCTTCATGCCTTGGCTTCGATGTTTGGCCGTCCTTTAAAAGTTGATAATTCTACATCTATCGGATCTAGACCTTCTCTGGCGAGGGTCCTGGTGGAGATTGACATTACTAAGGACCTTCCTGATAAAATTTGGCTTGGTTCGGAGAATTCTGGGTATGTTCAACGAGTTTGTTTCGAGGAGGTGCCTGCTTATTGTGTTGGTTGTAAACGGCTTGGTCATATCAAGGGGGATTGTGGTAATTTTTCTGCTTATTTGCATGTGCAAAAATCTACTGAGAATGTGGTTAAGCCTGTTGATAGTGCGAATAATGGTGTTGTTGCCAATTCCTTGGACATGTGCGGTAATCCTGGGATTTTGGAGTCTTTGGTCACTACTAATCCATCCGTTTTGAATGTGGTTGATGTGGTTAATGATGGGATTGTTGCGCCTACTAGTCGTGTTGGTAACCTTTCTGTCTTATCCCCCGATGCAGCTCCTTTTGTACCTCCGGTTGTGACTGATGTCAGTGATCATTTTTCTCCGGTGGTGGTGCCGGAGGTGGTGTGTGGTGCGATGAATGTGGTGAATTCTGATGGCTCGCCAGTTTTGGGTGTTGTGAATTCAATTGGGGGTGGCCAAGGTTCAAAGGATGCAAATGGTGGTTCTGACAGTGTTATGCCTGTTGTGGTGGTACCGGTTGAAAATGAGAAGGGAAGAGAGGAAGTTAATTTGATTACCAACAGTTTAGTTGTGGTCCCTGTAAGCGAGGTTGATTCCCAAGTGATGGCCAATTGTGTGGGTAATTCTTCTGGTTTGGATATTCGGAGTCAGAATAATTGGTTGGTTGATTCGTCGGATGTGGAGTCGGATTCACAGTCTGTTGAGTCCGACAATGATTTTACTCTTGTGCGCACTTCAAATGTTGGATCTCGCGGAAAATTTTGGGGGAGAGGTCGACGCAGGAGATGATTTTTGATTATGATGAAGCAGTCTTATTGTATGCACCTTGGATGGCCCGTATTTGGTTAGCAACGTTGGTGGCTCAATGTGGCTTGTTGGCTTGGTTCCCTGACATTTTATTTGTTCTTCCTTGGATGGCCTCTCCTTCGCAACTAGGCACCGGTCTGAGTTCTATTGCTTCTAATTTGGTCTGTGTTTCTCTCAGATTGTTTAAATTTGTTGTTTTTTGTGTTTCCCTGATTGTAATTCTCCTGCTGTGGTCTTGTGGTGTATCTTTTGCTATTATTATATATTTTATTTTGATTAAAAAAAAAAAAAAAAAAAAAGAATTATCATTACAAAAAAAAAAACGTACTCTATAATTATCTTAAATAAAAATTAGCGGGGGAAATTTTTCATGAGAATATTTTGACTTTTGTGAATAAAATAATTCGTGAAATTAATGATATGATCTAATTCTTTTTAATTTTATTAGTTGAAAGATTAAATTTGATATCTAAAACTATTTAAGGAAAAATAGAATATATTTAGAAAGTTTAAGCACTGCTTTGAATATCGACAAATTTATCTGTGGGCATAGCTAACACATATCTTCTCTAATAATTAGGATTAATATAAAATATAAATTCTCATAAAATATTGGATAATATCATAAATTTTGTCTGCTCTTCCAAAATTTTCTTCTTTGATTTTTAATGTTATCTTCTTTTTTTTTTTTTTTCTCGGTTAAGAGTTTGAACTTCAAACTAATAAATTTTGAGTTGAAAACTTTTATATGTGTATTGTGTTAAACATGTTGCACCTTAGAAGCATTGTAAGAGAGAATAACGAGTTTATCTGTTAGTGTTGTACAAAGTTTTAGAGAAGAACGAGTTTATTGGGGACGAAGCGAAGGCAAGCCATTTTCGCCATATTTCACATGTAAGTGGTCCGACGATGAATGATGATCCTTTTAAAAAATTTGCTGTATCTTAATTTGTGACAAAAGTTACAAAAAAGAAGAGCAAATTTCACGGGATAATGGATCACGGGCACTCCATCATTCCGCGTGTGGGGATCCAGCTTGAAAAATGAGGAGCTAATGGTGAGCCCCGCGAGAAAAAAATCCAAACGAAATTCGCGGGAGGAATAAAAATTTAATAAAGAAACCGTATTGCAAAATCTGGTTTCTCGAATTTCTATAGAACCAGATCATCAAAATCCGGTTTCAATAATTCCAATCGTTAATACCATGTTTAACCCGTTAATCCCTTTAATCCACATTATTAACCCGTTATTCAGTAGCAAACCGGATTTTCCAAATCCGGTTTCTATAGAAACCGGATCTCTATAGAAACTGGATTTTGGCTCTCCGTATTCGCTCCTTTTTAAATTCTTTTATATTAACGCTCCTCATACATATTTAAATATGAAACGTGCTCCTTTTTATAATTTGGCTTTGTATATGATAGATATAATTCTTATGAGAATTTTGACTAAAATATTATTTAATTTTATAGGATAGATTGATACTAGGGGTGTCAATATTTGACACGACACGAAAACCCAACCCGGACTCGACCCGGAAAATCCGGGTTGAACCCGACCCGATTTCAAAACGGGTCGAGTTCGGGTTCCAGAAATCGGCCCGTTTAAAAAACGGGTCGGGTTCGGGTTGCCCGGCGGGTTGCCAGGTCAACCCGCCAACCCGTTTAATTAGAAAAATTTCGAATCCCGCCTCTGCCCGCCCGCGCTGCCCGCCGCGCGCCCGCACGAGCTGCCCGCGCTGCCCCCGCGCCTGCGCCCGCGTTCCCAGGGCGCCCTACCGCGCCCGACCGCGCCCGCGCTATCCCCGCTCGCGTCCGCCCGACCGCGCCCGTGCTGTCCCCGCTCGCGTCCGCCTGCCGCGCTCGCGTCCCCCGCCGTCGTTCTGACGCCGGCAACCCAAACCGGGTCGGGTCGGGTCAACCCGGCAACCCGCCGGGTCGGATCCGGGTTCGATTTTCCGACCCGTTTGTCTACCCGGGTCGGGTTAGGGTCGACCCGTTTGAACCCGGGTCAGTTTCGGGTTCGACCCGAACCAGACCCGTGACCCGAAATTGACACCCCTAATTGATACCCAGGATTTTTTTAAATTTAATACATAGTGTGTAGAATTTCCTACATTTCATAGATCTAAACTTTTTTTTCTATATTTGGGGGGAGAAACCCATATTTATTTACACGGTTATTATTTATTGGTGATTGCTACTAATTAGTAGTATGTGTATTTTTAGTGTGTCTATTAGAGGGATCAAAATTTCTTGTGATGATACATTGAGAAAAGCGTGCAACATTAGAAGCATTATAAGAGTGGAGAGTGAGTTTTTTTGTTAGTGTTGTATAAAGTTTTAGCACATACATAGATAAACTGAGGGTTTAATCTAACAAGGTGTAATGGTCTGAAACTTGTGTAAATAATTTTAAAATAATATTTTAGAAATTTGATCTGAAACGTTGAGACGTTGTGTTTGCGAGAGCAGCAATGTCAAGAAGCACAAGAAAAGCACCACCGCGACACTGAGCTCTCTATTCTACATTAACTCTATGATCGAAAGCAGCACAACAGCGCCAGATTGAGAGCACTATGACGTTGGTAATTAAAATATCGACAAATTTATTAAAAGCCACATGTAAATTAATTTAAGATTTATGAATATGATGGTAAGATGAATGATGATGGTAAAATAAAAGACTGATTACCAATTGATTGATAATTATGATTAAAAATATTGAAAACATCACATTAAAACTGAATGTCTTATCTTGGTATTCATAATCACATTCATCATTACATTTACATGAACTAGTTGATAGATATAACTGAAAGAACTAGCATATTGATATAGTACGTTGATATGATGTACTGATAGACAGATACATGCATATGGAATATCATTGATTGAAAACATAGGATATAATCATTACATAAATATAATTGATACATAATTGATATGTATTGAGGCATCACATAAGAGATCGATACAAGAGTTTTTACGAGAAAATTGGAATGAATAATTATGGAATCAGACCCGATTGAAATAGCCACAACATAAATGAAAGATTAGAAATATTTACCATTCTTTTTAACTAGTGTAGAAGAAATTAAAATATCTGAACTACTAGTCTGGTTTCATGTGATAATAGTAGAAATGCTGGATAAATGATAAGAAGTGCGTGTGTATGAATAGCTAATTAAGTTAGTCATGTGACAATGACAATGATCTGCATTACTGGTTAATAATTCACAAAGGCGATCAATCATTTTAACCATAGGTTTCATCAGTATTCATTTCATAATTAAAATATACGTTTCAATTATAAATTTGCTAAACATGAATTATATTCATATGATTCTGAAATTAATTATAGAAAATTCAAATTTGAAAATTAAAAAAATAATAATAATAATTTGAAAGTTGCATTAAGATGCAGGTTGATAAAATTAATTTTATAACCTACATATCAAAACAAATTCATTTATAATAAAATAAACTAATCCTTCAAATTAGAGTTAATGATTAAGTCTTCATTTGGGACGGCTTTTTACTGCTTCTTGAAGCACTAGTACAAAAATTTTAATTTAATTTTATACTAAAAAGTTACTTCAAGAATTAAGCAGTAAAAAAGCCGTTTCAAATGAAGTCTAAGGCTTCGTTTGGGACGGCTTTTTTACTACTTTATAAAACGGAGTTTTAGTACAAATTTTTTTATTTTTGTACTAAAACTCCGTTTTAGAAAGTAACAAAAAATCTTTAGAAGCCCAGGACAAATCTTTAGCTAATTAAGGCGAGATATAAGAAGCGCTGCATGTCTTGGCCAAACAGAACCTACATGAAATGATAACAAGTAAGATACATATAATTAAATCAACCAAGCAACCAATAATGGTTCTTATAGTATGATCGCACAAGTTGTTTGCCATGTGCATGTGAGAGAGACAATTCATTCATGCACGTCCTTCAGAGGAGAAGATATATTATAATTAAATTACTAAGTATCTTAGCAGAATAATCTTGCTTATGATATTTCATCGTAGAATTTATGTTCAGATTTTAGAAAGATAAAGCATGCTATGTTATGCTTACAAGAAAGAAACTCTCAGACTGAAAAGGAAAGAAATTAATTAAGAAAATCTCTACTTGAAGTAAAGTGTCCATGTGTCTCCTATTTAGGGTTTTGATTTCAGAAGGATTCAACTCTGCATTTAAATTTCAGATTAATCACAACGTGGCTGTCGCAACATTCTAATTCACATTTAAGAGAGCTTAATTTACTGGGGGCCTTTCAAGCCTTAATATATTAAACAACCATTTCACAAAAGTTAGCTTGGTTGAGTGTAATAAGGAAATAATTTTTATGTTATAATATTTCGTTAAGATCCAATGCACACAAAGACAGGAAAAAAAACTATGTAGATTTCAGATTTTTTACTTGAAAAATGTAGAAAAGAGAAAAATTATGAGGCTTGACCAAGATTAAATGACCCACTATGTAGATATGTTACAAGAGTTCGCTCTTCTTGTCAATTAGAAAAAATGGGATATTATAATGTATATAATATGAGTTTGTACTTTTGTGAATGTGAGGGCAAATATTGGGCATGTAATGATTAGATGATGTTAGTCGGAGATAATGATCGAATCACGATGGCCGGGTGGATAGTTAGACAAAGATATTGATGTCACAATAGTCAAATGATGACGGTCAAATAATATTGGTGAAGCTAGCTGATGCTATTACTGTAGGGCTGCTGCCTGATGCATCATCGTTTGAACGCTATCATTTGACCATCGCCACCAAACTTGAAATAACTCAAATAAATGAAATAAAGTTTTTTTTTAAAATATGAAAATTTTGAAGTAAAGTGCTTATATATATATATATATATATATATATATATATATATATATATATATATATATATATATATATATATATATATATATATATATATATATATATATATATAATGTCTCACCCCTCCGACTACCTCACTTGATTGCTTAGTCAGAAAGAAATTGAAAGAGAGGAAGAAGAGAGAGGAGAGAGAAAAACCTTTGGATCATTGTTTTTAAAGAAAATATTTTATTTCATAAAAAGAGGCAAAAGTACATGATTTACTGAAAAAAAAGTACATTCGATAAAGCCAAGAAATCAGAACAGGATGCAAGAGGCAATCTAGCGATCGACTCAGGTTCGCAGCTCCACGCAACCACCCCGCAGCCAAGTTTGGACCATCCATTGGTGACACACTTCGAAAAATAACAGCCAAGGCACCCACCAAGCAACGACTTATCACCAAGGTTGCCAACAAACCATGACAAACAAGGTGAGAAGCGTAAAGCTGCCTCATCATCGTCCCATGTGCAAAAAAAATCATAGCAACCGATACGAAGATGACAAACCAAAAGTTATTTCTTCTTAGCTTTACTTTTACTTTTTTTACCCCTGGAAAAACCCTTGGATCATGGAGTCGAGTCTGGGTTGGATCAAGTTTAGCTCGTTAGCTCAAAGACCTCACTCTTCTCTCTCTTCGCTCTGAGCGCCGACAGGGCGATTTAGGGTTTCCTTGTGGTGGGTGTTTTGGTGTTCGATCCAGCCGTTTTTCTTGCCTGGATCTCGCTGGAGGTGGTGCTTTGTGAGATCCTTTCGTTTCTCTGCCCTTTCGGGCTGTCGGGATGGCTGGGGTTCCACCTTCCAACCCTTGGGGGAAGGTTTCGGGCCTGATTCAAGGCTTAAACATGGGTTTTTTCTCTTTAGATGGAGAGGGTGCGGTTTCTTCACCTTCTCGTTTGTTTAAAGATGTGCTTTCTGCAGATCCGATGTCAGGTGAAAAAATCCCTAACTTAACTCAATCGACGTTTAATGGTGTTCCGGCTATCCTTCTGTCGGACGAAGATGTCCTTAAACTTGCTTCTCCATTTCAGTTCACCTTGGTAGGAAAGTTTGGTTTACGTAGACCGAATCTCGACTCTATTCGTAGTTTTTTCGGTAATCTGAAATTATCTAGTTTCTTTTCAGTCGGTTTAATGGATTCACGCCATGTTGCTATTCAGCTTTCTAATGACCTAGATTACAGTAGAATTTTTGCTAGAAAAGCTTATTTCATTAACAACTGTCAAATGCGTGTTCTGAAATGGACACCTTTCTTTGATGTTAAAGAGGAATCTCCTATTGTGCCGATTTGGATCTCTTTTCCTAACCTAAGATTACATTTCTTTAACCCTAAAGTTTTGCATGCGCTAGGTTTGATTTTTGGCAGGCCGCTTCAAACTGATCAGGCCACGGCTGCTAGAACTCGACCATCTGTTGCGAGAATTCTGGTGGAAGTTGATATTTCGAAAAAACATCCGAAGGAGGTTTGGGTGGGTTCCAAAGCTTTTGGATATCTTCAAAAAGTGGAGTTCGAAAAAACACCGGAGTTCTGCCTAAACTGTAAGTTACACGGTCACTCTGCTAATGAATGTTTCAAGTTGCAACCTCATCTTAAAAAAACTGTTGTTCAAAAGAGAGAGGGAATTGTTTCCGAAGATAATCAAGTTGAAATTCCTTCTGAAAATGAAGTAAATCCCGTGATTTTAGACCATAATTTAAATGAGATGAATGTTACAGTCAACCCTGTTTTAACAGAGAACCCGAAAAATAAATTCTCTGTGTTAGAAGAAATCAATGAAGAAAATGAAGTGGTTTCTGATGGCGGTATGAAAGAACCTGATATATATTTATCGATAGATTCTATGCTTAACTTGCCTAAAGATATGAGTGATCAGGGTCATAAACAGGTTGATTTGACGAATGAGCTCACTAGTGCTAAAAAAGAGGGGTGTGAGGAAGGGGAATTTATTCCCAACGAAAACAATGAATCTGACTTGTATGAGGTCCCGGGTAAATCCACAGAGAATATAGAAGATAATGTTGGTAAGCCTCATTCATATGATGATGATGGGGATTTTATTAAGGTGGGAAGGAAAAAGGGTAAGAACATCTTATCTTCGACGCCCCGTCCAACCCGTACTAAAACTTCTTCAAAATCTTTTAATGGTTAACACAATTATCTGGAACATAAGAGGTATTGGTGGCAAGGATTCATTTTTTAGAGCAAAAAATTTGTGTAGGATTTACAATATTCAAATTCTTGTTTTACTTGAGCCTTTTATTGCTAAGGATAAAATTGCTATTACTACTAAAAAATTAGGTTTCTTTGACTATTTTGTTAACTGTTCAAACAAAATTTGGATTTTTTGGAAAAGTTTTGTCACTTTAAATATTCTTGATGATTTTCATCAAGTTGTAAATGTTAAGATTTCCCTGTTAAATTTTAATGTTAAAGCTTCTTTTATTTATGCTGCTAGCACTAGCTCTGGTAGGGCGGTTTTGTGGGATCAGTTGAATAACTTTGCCATTAACTCCAATCTTCCTTGGTTAGTTGGAGGAGATTTCAATATTATTAGCAATATTAATGAGAGAAGAGGTGGTAGACCTCCTAATATTAAGGCTATGGAGGATTTTAACTCCATGATTAACAATTGTCAACTTAATGATATTGGTTACTTTGGTAATTCCTTTACTTGGTACAGAGCCAACCTTTGGCAAAGACTTGATAGAATTCTTTTTAATAATGAATGGCTTAATATTTTTCCTTTATCTCAGGTGGAACATTTAAGTAGATCTACTTCTGATCACGCTCCGTTACTTTTGAGTATAAATACTTACCGCAATACTACTCCTTCTAATTTTCTTTTTCAGAACATGTGGTTATCTCATAAAGATTTTAATAATGTTATCAATGTTAATTGGTCTGCTCCCATTGCTCCTAATAATGACATAGTGGGTATGCATAGATTGTGGGCTAAATTGAAGAGATTGAAGCAAGTTTTAAGGTGGTGGAATAAAAATGTGTTTAAGAATATTTTTGCTAATATTAAAGAAGCCGAGGAGGAGGTGAGGAAATTAGAGAATAATTATATGGAAAATCAGAGTTTTGAGATTAACCATGCTCTTCACAATGCTAAGAATAATTTGGCTAATTTGCAACAACAAGAGGAGATTTATTGGAAGCAAAAAGCTACTTCCAATTTGCTTGTTGAGGGGGATAGAAATACTAAGTTTTTCCATACTTTAGCTAATAAGAAAAGAGCTCAAAACCGTATTTTCAAAATAATGGGAGAAGGAGGAGTTACTTTGGACAAAGATGAGGATATTTGTATTTCTGGTGTGGATTACTTTAAACAAAGTTTTAACAAGGACTTTAATCCTACTACTATTTCTAATCCTTTCATTGTTCCTAAATATATCAGTGATGCTGATAATGTTTTGTTAATTAATACTCCTTCTGAGGAGGAAGTTTGGAACACCATTAAGGATATGAATATAGATTCCACTGCGGGTCCTGATGGTTTTACCACTAAATTTTTTGTACACTCTTGGAATATTATCAAGTTTGATGTTTTAGATGCTGTTAGAGATTTCTTTAATGGTACTCCTTATCCTAAGTTTTTTTCTGCTACGAATATTGTTTTAATTCCCAAAAAGGTGGGGGCTAATTTGTGGAGAGATTTCCGTCCTATTAGTCTTTGTTCCTTTTTTAATAAACTGGTATCTAAAATCTTTGCTGCTAGACTTGTTGACATTTTACCTAGAATTATTTCTGTCAATCAAACGGGTTTTGTTAAAAATAGAAGTATTTTTGATAATATTCTTCTTGTTCAAGAGTTGATTCATGATATTAATTACAAGGGTAAAGGTGGCAATATCGTCTATAAACTGGATATTTCTAAAGCTTATGATAATTTGAATTGGAACTTTCTGTATAATATTCTATCGTTATTTGGTTTCTCTCAAAGATTTATCCAGTTGATTAAAAATAGTATTGAAAATTGTTTTTTCTCTGTTATTATTAATGGTGGTAAACAGGGTTTTTTCAAATCTTCTCATGGTTTGAGACAAGGTGACCCTTTATCTCCGGCCTTATTTATTATTGCTATGGACTATCTTTCTAGAGGTATGGAGGAGTTATACAAACGTCATAATTCGCTTTATTTTCGTACTAAGGGGGGTTTGCCTATCTCCCATCTTGGTTTTGCTGATGATTTTATTATTTTTTCTAATGGTGCCATTAACAATGTCAAACTTATAGCTAAATTTTTAAACAATTTTCAGAACATGAGTGGGTTGAAGATTAATAATAATAAAAGCAACTTCTTGGCTCCTAGTAGTTTCAGCCAAGGCAAGATTAATAATATTAAACATTTTTGTGGCTTCAATTGCTCTCCTCTGCCTATCAAATATTTAGGTACTCCTATTTTCAAAGGTAGAAAACGCAATCATATGTTTGAAGATATTATCTTTGCTTTTCAAAAGAAGCTTTTTCAATGGAACTCCAATTTTCTCTCCTTTGGTGGCAAACTTGTTTTAATTAAAAGTGTTTTAAATTCTATTCCGATTTATATTTTGCATACTCTAAATCCTACTGCTACGGTTTGTTTGAGAATGGAACGGTTGATTAACAAGTTTTTTTGGGGGGCTAAACTTAATAGTAGTTGCATCTATTGGTCTTCCTGGAATAAAGTTTGTGGTACTTTAAATGAAGGTGCATTAGGGGCTAAAAACTTCTTGGATATGGTTAAAGCTTTATCTTACAAATTATGGTTTTCTTTTCGTTCTAATACTAGTCTTTGGGCTAATTACATGCATGCTAAGTATTGTAAAGATAGGCCTGAAATTTGTTGCACTTACAAGATTTCGGACTCTGCGGTTTGGAAAAGACTTTGTAAAATTAAGGGGGAGGCGGAAAACTTGATTCAGTGGGGTCTTGGTAAAGGTGACATTTATTTTTGGCAAGACAATTGGTTAGGTTGTGGTTCGATTGATTCTCTGTTAAATACTTTTACTTTAACCAATATGAAAGTTTATGAGTTTTTCGATAATGGTAGGTGGAATGTTAATAAACTTAGGGATTTTGTTCCTTGTAGCATTATCTCTGTCATTCTTGAAGTGCCCTTACAATTACAGAGTAATGATTTTATCTTATTTAAATCGTCTCCTAATGGGAATTTTAATCTTAAAATTGCCTGGGACAATTTTCGTATCAAGCAAAGTCAGTTGGTTATTTTTTCGGCTATCTGGCATACTACTATTCCTATCTCATACTCTATTTTGACTTGGAGAGTTATAAAAAAATTTATTCCTGTTAATGAGTTACTGATGAGAAAAGGTTTACAGATTCCATCCAAATGCCAGTGTTGCTCTAATAGGGAAACCTTGGATCATGTTTTTGTTAATGGTTTGATTGCTAAGAAAGTTTGGCTGCATTTTATGGGCATTTTTAATAAAGAATGCAGCTATATGCAGATGGATATTTCTAAAATGCTGGCTTTGTGGGTGATTAATGCTAAAGGTCATATTTATAATCTCATTCCCATCCTTATTGTTTGGTATTTGTGGAAGGCTAGAAATGAAGCTAAACATGAGGGTATTCGTATGGATGCTTTGAAAATTATTGATAATATCAATTATAAAGCCCTTCAACTGTATGCTACTAATATTATTTCTGGTAAGAACTTTAAAAACTGCTGTTTTTTGGCTCATTATTTCGGGATTTCTCTTAGTTCTGCTGATTTTAGAAATAGGGAGAAAGTTGTTAGATGGTTAAAACCTTGCTTGCCGTTTTACAAATTGAACACGGATGGTTCTGTGGGTTCTGAAGTTGCCGGTATGGGAGGTATTCTTCGTGACTCTAATGGTGATGTTATTTCTGCCTATGCCTCTTCTTTAAATTACTGTAAAGTTATTTATGCGGAAATGAGGGGTTTAATTTATGGTTTGGAATTGTGCCTTAAACTCAAGGTTACTAATGTTATCATTGAAGTGGATTCCTTGAGTCTTATTCAGTTATTGAACAAGAAGATTATGTGTCATCCTGAATTTATTTATATGTTGAGGAAAATTAAAATCTTGATGGAAGGTTTAAACTGCACTTTAATTCATATTTTTCGCGAAGGTAATGCTTGTGCTGATTTTTTAGCTAAGAAAGGTTGCCTCATTAATGGTATGGAAGAATTTTCGTGCAGTAATCTCCCTTAACAGCTGAAAGGTTTAGTTAGATTGGATAAGTTGGGTATGCCTTATATTCGTTCCTTTTAATGCCTTTTCCTGTTAATCATTTTGGGTCTTTAATCTCTTTTTCTCTTCTATTACTTGCTGGAAGTTTTTTGTCTCTGTCTTCATCTCAGCTGGATTGGCTGGTGTTTCTACTGGAGCTATGTTGGTTTTTCTTTTGTTTATCATTTAGTTTGGGGTTTTTAGTGATGGGGTTTTTTCTGGTTGGTGGCTTCTGGGTCTTTATCGCTGTGGTTTTCATGTTATCTCTTTTTGTTGAATCGTGGGTCCCTATTCTTCAGTTGGCTGGGCGTTCGAAGGGTGTTTCTGTTTGTCCTGGTAGGTTTGCCCTGGGTTGCTGCTTCAGGTTTTTGGTTATTCTGGATGGGGGCAGGTTTGGTTTGAGGCCAGGATCTGCTGCTTTGATGTTTCTGAGATTTTGTTTATTGCTTAACTATTCTGACTTTGGTTTGCCTGTTCTCTTAGTGGTTTGCAGGCTGTTGGTTCCTTTGGAGGTGTGTTTAATTGCTCTGCCTTTTTGGGATCGGGAAGCTGGTGTTGCCTTTTGGTTCAATGGTATTTTTGTTTTCATGTTCTTTCTTTTTCTGTTGCGTTCTGTTCTATCTTTTTTGCAGTTTTGCTTCCACCTTGAGGAAGTTTTTGTCAAAGGAGCTTGGGCTGATGGGTTACCGTTATGTCTCCTTATTTTTTGGGCACTCCTTCCGTGTCGGCTTAGAATGTATCTAGGCAATTTTGTATTTTATATAGATGGGGACTATCGGCCCTTAGGTTTTTTTATCTTTTTTATTGATTGTAGCTCTTTGAGCTGTAGCGGGCTGATGGTCCCCTTAAGGACTTGTAATTTTCCCATTAATTAACGCGTAGGCCCCTCTGAGGGTTTTAATTAAAAAAAAAAAATCTTTTATCTTTGTTTTCAATGATTTTGATATCTATAAATTTTATTTCTCATAAATTTGTCAAAAATATATTATCTCCTGCATTTATAAGCTTTTATTGTGCAAATTTATATATATTATAGATTTGATCATTCTGAATGATTTGATTTGATTTTATTGCATTTTAAATGAAGTATTAAATGATATCAAATACATGATATTATAACTCCATGTGATATCCTACTGATCTATGTGATTCATTAATTGAGAGTCATAAGGATCCTGAGATTGATTGAGAATTATAAGGAGTCGGGGTGACTGGTTCACGTGATTCAAAGGAAGTTACAAGAATTATATTGATTTAGAGTTATAAGGGGCGACTTATTGGGTGTTATAAGTGGTGGAGCAAGATACACTCATTGAATATTTGAATATTGATACTGACACTGCTACCAACACTGGACTAATATTATGACTGACACTTATATTATTTTGATGAGGACATCGTCAGCGATTTCGACACGTGTACCATCGGAGACACCGGAGATCGACGGCCACGATCAGGAGTTTTAATTTTAGTCATGTTATGTAGTAGTTTATTTTATTTTTCAATTTTTCGTTTTTACCCTTATGGGTATTTGATCGCTATTGTAGCCCAAGAGGCATTTTAGTCTATTGTTTCCTTTGTCATTTTAGGCCTATATATATGGTCATTTCTTATATAATGGGTTAATGAAGAATGAATGGATATTGAAATGAAAATTGTGTTTTGTTTCTACTTCTTCTTGCATGAGAGCTAGAGAAGGGAGATAGCTCAAGGGGAGCAAATTGTAAGGCCCACTAGTCGTTGGAAGAGTCCGCGGCTCGTGGTTAAGTTCTTTTTATCTTCTTTGTGCTTTCTTCATCCACATCCAATACCCAATTTTCACTCCGCTTATTCGAAATCCGAGCCCCAACTTCATCTCGCAATAAATCCAAGGAAGCCAACCCACCAGCCTTCCTCTTGGCCGCCGGCTACCTTCCGCCACCACCTCCTCCACAACCCCAACCGCCGGCCACCTTCCCCATTCCCCACTTAATCAAATTTTGAAAATTCAAAATTGATTGAGTTCCAAAATTTCCTAATTTGTCAAAAGCCAAATTAGGAAAGTTTTCAAATTCAAAACAATTTGAAATTCAAATTGAAAAGGATCTCATAATCTAGCTTCCTAATGCATACGTGCTAATTTGGAAGGCTCATAAATTGCTCCCACACCTCCTCTCCCTCTCTTGAAACCGCCAGCCCCATGAGGGTTTCTCCCCTCTTTGAATGGTTCATTAATTCTCCAATTAAAGCATTCATGGACACCCATTTGAATTCAAATTTCAAAATAAATTTTCCCCTAATTTCATACAAAACCTAAAATTAATTTCAGGTTATGAAATAAAACCCTTTTCCTCCTTCATGAAACCGCCGGCCCCTCTCATGCCTCCCCCCATTAACTCCCCCCATTCAAGGCATTAATGCCTATGACTTGAAATTCAAAATTCAAGTCTTTTCCCTCCCAATTTAATCAAAGCTGAAATTAAATGTCAGCTTTTGATTAATCTTCCCCACCCCTTTAATTCCTTCCAAATGCACTACTCTTAAGTAAAGAATTAATTCAAACACTTCCCCTCCTTGCTGGCCAAAATTGCCCGCAGCTGTTGGCTGATTTTTCCTTCCCAAATCCCTTCCAAAGCTCCAGGAAAACTGCTGCCCAACATCTCAATTTGCTGTTTGGAAATTCCTGCAGCAGCCCACCGACGTCGTCCAGCCATCCCGGGAGCGACAATTGATGTCCAGATCTCAGGGACAGCCCTTCTTCCTGTCTAGAAGTTTCCCTGCGCTCAATAGGTTGCTATCCTGTTGACCACAGCAAACTAGGGTGCTGTCCAACCGTCCAGAACCAGTCCTAGCTGCTGTCCTTGAGGAGATCTACTGTCGTCCAGCCGCCCGAAGAGGCTTCCATTATTGTTTAGTAGTTCCAGAAGTTTGAAGGCTGCTGCCCCTTCATTCCAGCCATCGTCATAGCTTCATAACTCCTTTTTTTGGGTAAACTCTTCACTCACTCTCTATCTTCTAAGTTAACTCTACTCGTGGTTATAATTTGATTCACAAAGCACATGTTTTATCGCCTCCGCTAAACCTAGTATTTGAATGAGTTGTGAGAGAGGCCCTTTATAATACTAATCTTATTGTTAGCATTGAAATTTCTCGTTGAAACCACTCATGTATGCAAAGTAAGACTTAGTTGACTATTTAATGATCTCAACCTCTCGCATGTGTTCAGACCTAAGCTATTTTATCACCTTAATGTTATCTTATCGTTTACATCAATAGAGGATTTTGCTTAACATTGCTCTCTAAAATTTACAAGTGCAAACTCCTTAAGCAAGTCATTTTCGCATGGATTGTCTCACATCATATTTACTGTCATGAATATTATTTAATGATATTGATCATGAAACTAATATTATTAATGGCATTACTACTGTTGACTTTTACTGTTATTGTGACTGGTTATGTAATAGATTGAGATATGATGAACTATATAAAAATAAATTGATATAGATAATCAGTATAAACAATAATTCATATATTTATTTATATAATTTATAACATATTATTCTTTTTTATCTTGCATTAATTTCAATTATAAGATTTTAGTTACTTGTTGGGCTATGTCTTCATTATGTGATTTTATATTTTTTCATAAAATGGTAAAGATCTTATGATATAAGGTTCTAGATAAGACAAAAATACAATCATGTTTCTTTCCACTATTCATTGGTAAGTTCTAGTTAAATGATTAAAATGAAGACTGGTGTAATTCTTCCAAAATAGATCATGGAGTGTGACACAACTGTCATCGCCTGACCTTCATAACTCAATTATCACTGTCGATCCACAACCTAATCATTGTCGTCGAACGGACGCTGCCCAAAGGCTATTATCGATCCTTCACTGCCCAACAACCATTGTCGAATCACAAATGTCAGATTGATGTCGTCCAACCAGTATCATCAAACCATTGCCAGATAACCAATATTTCAAGCTCTTGTCACTCAACCACAAACTTTGAAACAAACTACCATAGTTTCTATCAATTTTTCAAACTCTTATAATCATATTGTCTCCAAGTTAAGGGACAAACAAATCTTTATAATCAACAAACAAATAGTTGAATCATTTCAGTTTAGCACAACCCCATAGTTTTTGTTGAACATCCTAATCTTTAGAAAATGAAACCATCAAGGATATAAATGATACAGAGGAAAAGTGTAGAAAGCTTTGTTATACTAAGTTCATAGTCATTATTCAAGGTATTACAAATGATATATAAACAGATGACTAAAGAGTTGGTTATAATTTAACGGTACAGATTATTCTTACGGAGCATCAACGGTGCATGACTCAATAATAATGTATCTCTTTTCCAAATTTACTTCTTTTAGGAACAAATAAAAACTCATCAAAGCAATCATCCATCTCATTACTAATAATAATATATTGTCTTAATTCTAAAATTAATTTAATAAGTTCTAAATTCATCTTAATACAAATTATATGATGATCTAATTCAACATACCTATGAGGGTTCCTCTCTTCATATAGTTATGTATGCTTACTAAGATTTTATTTGGGGCAACTTTCTTACTGCTTTTTAAAACAACTCTTTAGTATAACTTTTTTTTAAAGATTTTCATACTAAAATACTACTTTAAAAAGCAGAAAGAAAGTTGTCTCAAACAAAACCAAATTTGAGCTCTATCTTACAAAAATCTTGCTTTATTCACATCAAATTATTTTATTTTAATTATCAACTTCTTAATTAATATAATATATTTTCTTTCTTTTATTTATTATATTACTTTAAAAAAAATCATACTTCCCTTACGAATTTTTTAGTACGAACAAAATTTCTTTACAACAATTAATTTTGTTTGGCAAATATATCAAAATTTATAATTGAGATATTAGAATTAAATTTTTCATGCATTAAATTTGTGTTATTAATTCAAGTTTATTAAAAAAATCTTGAAAATTCATCTTTAAATTTGAGCCAACTTAACTTTATAGCATCATGTGCAGAGCATTGAAGTTTTTTTCCTAATATTGGATCAGTGTTTAATTAATGCACTACTAACTTATATTAATATTAGCATTTCTACTTCAATGCTTATTATTTAAGAAGAAAAATAAAGAAAAATAGGAGGCTCACATTATAGGACATTACTAGTTTGATGATAGGTAATAAATTTTATCATAGGAAATAATGTTAGATGTATGTTATCATATTTATGCTAATTATATGTTAGAAAACTGTTAATGATAGATCCTTGAGAGAAAAAAAATTATTTCTATTAATATTTCATTGATGTATATGTATATATATAACAAACTTTGACTATGTATGCCGCATAGTACTGTAAATAGGAAAAATATTTGGGGTGTTTGTTTTTTAAGGGAAATATATATGAAAATTTGCTCTGAATTAAAATATTTGTGATAAAAGATAATCATATAAAAAAAAGAATAGAATGAAGAAGAATACAAAAAGCGTGATCGTATTCAATTTTATGCCCAAAATCACTTTGAATTCTTCCTCCTTTTTTATCTCCTTCCTTTTGTTATTTTATATCCAATTGGCTCACACACTCACACCGAAAAATAAATCCATTTTTAACACCTAATGAATTTCTCAATAATTTCCAAATAACTCCCACTGTCCCACATATGTTTATATATATTTTTAAATAAAATAGGTACATGTTGTAAAACTACCGTCTAGCATCTGAGAAATTATTGTGTGTAGAATCCGAATGCAATCGGATTCCAATCACCGTATACCACGTCACTGGATGCACTCCAAGGCTCAGTGCATCCAATGATGTGGCGCATAGTGATTGGAATCCGAATGCATTCGGATTTCACACACAATAATTTCTCCTAGCATCTAGGCACCATCTACTTTGTTAAAAATTAAAAAAAAATGAATGCCTCAAAACTAAATAGGACAATGTCATAGTAAGTAGCATCTAGGAGATACATATCAAATCATGAGTGCACTTATCATCTCTCGAAACTAAATTTCCTTTATCCTTAGATCCATTCTTGCTCTTATTTTCTCTATTGTTTATATGTTTTTAGTTTATTTTTTCACAACATAGAGTTATCATATAATTTATCCCATTTTTATAATATTACTTTTAAAATGTTAAATTAATAAGATATTTTAGTGAGTGAAAACTCAACAATCACTAAGGATGGATAGACAAAAAATAAAATTAAAATTTATAATGATTAAATTAAAAAGCTATAACCTTATACATAATTAGTGGATAAAAAATACTTACATCTGTACTTATGAGTTATGGCAAGAAATCATTATCTGTGACCACCTTGTTGCTCTTCCAACTCGGCGTCATTGGTACTCTTCTTCCAAGGAACTCAACACGTCTCTTTCCAAGGTTTATAAAGGCTTTTCCTAATCATATATAGTGATAAGGTATATTCGGTTATGGTGTATTGATTTGGGACATTCTTTTTTATTGCACATCCTTGTAGTGCACTATGTTCCTCTTTAGCCCTCATAGCATCCTCTCCCATGACATTATACCCCATGAGAATTAAAAAAAAATGAATCCTCTTCTTCAACCATGAGAACCATTTCAATAAAGATAGTATTGTGCTTATCATGGTTGAGGAAGAAACCATCTATAAAGAAGCACAAACCAAGCTTCCATGAAACATTTTTTTTTCAATTTACTTCATGAAAGCATTTTAATGTTCATGTTCTTCCTTGCCAAAGTAGCTCTTAAACAACATGCTACTTCTTGTTATCCTCTTAAAATCATCATCAATTAGGAACTCTTCAAAATATAACCCAAACACTAAATCAAACTTAGTAATTCTAAAGGTTGTGTTCATTCTTCCAATATTAAACATAATGGAGTATTCATCATTCTCACCATCATCAAACATCCTAAGTACTAATTGAAGAGTCAGGATACCATTGAAAGACATTTTTGAAGCATTGAAGAAGCATGCAAAAGAATATTTCTTGGCATATCCAAGGAGATTATTAACCTCAAATTGGCCTATGTGACATCAATCATAGGAGATTCGTAGAAGGAGACAAAAGGGGCAATTGATATAGCCATGGTAGTATTGAAGGCACCCTGTATGTTATCAATAAAAGATTAAACTTTATTGGAGTAGTTGATTCATATGTTGATGGAGATCTTGGGTATCATGGGCTTGGCTATATGAGTAAGAAAGATAAGCAATCACTTCTTACAAGAAGAAAAATTTCTCTTTTTCAAAAATTGGTTTAAAGGTGAAGTCAAAGAAGCTAGAGTTAGTGTATACTAATGTATAAGATTCAACACTAGTTTCTTTAATAGGAGGGTCTTTACACTTTTCCACTTTTACTGATGATCACATTAGAAATGTATGTGTGTACTTCATAAAATATAAGTCAATTGTGTTTAATATATTCAAGAACTGGAATTTCATGATTGAGAATGGGATAGGTTTAAAGATGAAGTGCCTTAGATCAAATAATGATAGTGAGTATCGAGATAAGAATTTCAAAGAGTTGTTTACTTTGAATGGGATTAGATATGAGTTCATTGTTCCAAGAAAATCACAATAGAATAGTGTCTTGGTGCCCATGAATAGAACTTTCATTGAGTATGCCAGGAGCATGATGCTACATGCTGGTCTACCTAAATAGTTCAGGACAGAGGCAGTTAATACTATTATTTATCTGATCAATCAAGGACCATCAGTTCCTTCTAAATGAGGGGTTATTTGAGAAAGCTTGGAGTGGTAAGGAGGTAAGTTTATCTCACATCAATTTTTTAGCTATTCATCCTATATTTATGATGATGTAGGATCTAGGAGTAAGCTTGATAAAAAATATATCAATTTTACATTCATTGAATCTGGTTCAAATGAATTTGGATATAAATTTTAGGATTATGAAAATAAATATGTCATTAGAAACAGGGATGTTATATTCATTTAAAATAAAATGTACAATAATAGAAATGAGACTCTTGGATATTATTTTAAATATGTTGAGATAGATGATTATGATAATTAAAAAAATAAAGCTATGAGGTGTGTTCAAGCTAATGATTCACAAAGGGTTTCTTAAACACTTGCTATAGAAGTTAAGAGATTCAACAAAATCTTAATATTAGATTAAAGTATTCTCCTTCATTATACTATATGTTACTAACAGATGGCCGTGAACCATAGTGCTATGATGAGGATATTTAAGTTGATGATTCAAAAAAGTTAGAGTAAGACATGGATGATGAGATGCATTCACTTGAGTTTAATCAGACTTGAGATTTGATAGAGCTACCATATTGGAAGAAAGCATTGCATAATAAATGGGTTTATAGGATGGAAAAATAACATGCTAGTAGCAAGTACTATAAGGTCAAGCATATAATAAATGGGTTTAAACAAAGGAAAAAAAGAGGACTATACTGAATTTTTTTCTCCATTAATGGTGAAGATGACTATAGTCAGAGTTATACTGAGCATAGTAGCAGTTGAGAATTTACATCTAAAGTAGATGGATTAAATATACTATTTTTTCATAGTGATGTTGAAGAAGAGTTATGCATGGTACAACCTTAGGGATATGTGGTCATAAGTGAAGAAGATATGGTGTGTAGGCACAAAAAGATCCTATATGGGCTAAAGTAAGCACCAAATAATGGCATAGAAGCTTTGATAGGTTTATTTTTGATAATTACCACACAAAGTGTACAGATCATTGCCATTCTATTTTTGTATATGGATGACATATTGATTGTAGGGTTAGATATAAATAAGATAAGATATCTAAAGGTTAAGTTATAAAAAAAGATTGAAATGAAACATTTAGGTTCAATAAAGAAAATTCTCAATATGAGAATTAGAAGGGATAGAAGTGTAGGTATACTGAAATTGTCTCAAGCCGAGTACATTGACAAGGTGCTAAAAATATTCAACATGAGTAAGGTAAAGCTAGTTTACACTCTCGTGGGTAGTCATTTTCAGCTATTTAAGAAACAATCACCTACATCTGAAGCATAGCAAGAATAGATGGAGAGGACTCTATATGCTTCAACACGTGAAAGTTTGATGTATGTTATAATCTATATAAGATCAGATATAGCATATGCAATAAGAGTAGTCAACTTACTTATAAGTAATTCATGCAAAATTATTTCGAGATGAATAATTTGATTATAAGGTACTTAAGAGGACCAATTAACAAAGCTATTTGCTTTGGAGATGTAGGAATTTATCTATATGGCCATGTAGATTCTGATATTACTATAGATCTTGATGGTAGGAGAAGCATACTTGATTATATCTTAACTTTGAAAAAGACTATAGTTAGTTGAATTTCTAAATTACAGAAGATAATTATGCTTTCAACCACAGAATTGAAGCTGAGTATATTGCTATCACTAAGGCTAGTAATGTAATGATATGGTTGTAAAGTTTCTTGGCAGAGCTTGGAAAGGGAAAAAAAGAGAATTTACATAGTGATAGCATTAGTGTTATTCATCAGTCCATGAATGCAGTATTCCATGTCATAACAAAGCACATCGAACTTCAGTATCATTTCAACATATCGCTTCTGAAAGATGGTCATTTATCTTTAAATAAGATACAAATTACCCAAAATTTTACAGACATATTGATGAAGATGGTAACAGTTGACAAATTGAAGTTATATGTAGTTTTAATTGGTCTTCATGAAGGATGAGAGTAGGGTGAGCCACATTACAAGTACTATTATTAGTACTACATATTGAGAGAAGGATTGTTCGCAATCAAATTCCAAGTGGAAGATTGTTAGTTTTGTGTGGAATCTAATTGTGTTGATCAATCGAGTAGTATTGTTGTCTTAGACCTCAATTCAAGTAGTCAAGCTGGCTAAGGGGTTACAGGGGGTTCCTCCCACTGCTTGGGTTCAAGTGCTTTGCAGCCTTTTTTTTTTTTTTGTGGCTCAATAGTTTTTCTCTTAATTTTAGGTTTTCCACTTAAAAAAAAAAACAACCATCATCAACAATCATCGCCTCTGCCATTTGAATTTTGTTATCTGACTATTGTTGTCTGACTACTAACATCCATGCCTGCTATTAAACTTCAGTTGTCCTCTCGTGAAATTTTGATTTTTTTTCTAACTTATAATGATGATCAGATAATTATTCCAAGTTGTGCAATTCCATCTTCTTCAATTGTTAAGAAGAATGGATTCTTGTATTTATAATTAAATATTAGATTATTACAAAAGGATCATACACCATGCTTCTTCCCCATTTAGTATTTTTCATGTAAATATTTATTATGTCACTTATAACTTCTATATGTATGTATTAAAATTTTATACATTCTCTCTACCCTTTTTAGTGCATATCAAGAAAAATTTTATCATAAACTCCTATAAAAATTAGCTCAAATTGAAAATTTTATAGTTGTAACCAAAGTCAAGATGTGCTTCTTAGGCCAAACTTTTGAGTCTTAACCACTACCAACTTCTTTCTTGATAATTAGAAGCATGGACCACATAATGGCCTCAATTTACTACTCATGGTTGATGGCACATGACATAATATCTAATGTCAATGTCATAATAATAATCATGCTATTGGCTCCCATGCAAGATAGATTAATGGGTTTAAAGTCTTCAAAGGTGGAGGAATTACTAAATGCGACTGAGCAAAAGTTGAGCTCTAGCTAGCAAGCTTTATCCTATCTCATTAATTAATTCCAAGTCATCACCTAAATGCTTTCATGGACCTTTTCATCTACCAATGGGATTCTTTTGAACTCAGTAAATTATGAAATTTATTTTGAAATTAATATTTATATCAATTTGTTATATTATATTAATTTTTAAATAAATTGAATACTTTTTAAAGTTAATTTTGATTTAATTTATATAAAAATTACATGAAATATTTATTATTTTTTTGTTATTTATATATGAGTTTTATGTACTATGTTTAACAATTTAATCACATGAATAACTCTTACATTTTCTATGATGAGGGAATAAAGCATAGTAAAATTTTGAAGTGTTTGATGTATTTAAAAAACATTATATTTAACTATTTTTTAATTACAATATAATTTTTTTTTGCTTCCAGTGCCCACCACAATCATCATCGTCTGTCGCCACCATAATCGGATATCGACCACCGTCGTCATGAAATTTATACTGTATTTAGTTTATTTTAAGCCGAATTAAAAATTAATTACTTGCAATTAATTTAAATACACCCAAATAATCCAAAAATATTTTAAATACATATCTATCATGGTTTGAACTAAATATTTATGGGGAAGTTACATTAAATACTAAGGTAACGTAGTTATATATCTAATTTAAATATGTCTGCCCTTTCACATAGCCAACAAGATCGTAAGCCAAGGAGAACTATGAATTAAAGTATATATTAATATAAAAAAAAAAGTATATACATGCATGTTCAATAATAAAAGAGCAACCAAATTAATTTCTTAATAGCATGTTCGTCATTAATCATTATCAACCGATAATAAAAGAGCAACAGCTAAGATATTTCAATCATAAATATCTAACATAAATCTTTCAAACTATTTAATCTGTGTTGATATGAGGAGAACAACCAAGTTAAACAGTCAACATTGCTTAGCCTCTGATGTTCACCATTGAACATTGTTCGATGCATACCAAATAGTGGTACCTGAGCACTTTACTTTTATTGAAAGTTAATCTTAATCTTTTAAAACATGTTTACTTTTTTGATTGCCTAGTCTTCCCACTTATAGAGAGAGGGAACGATCACGTTGATCGTTCAATATGTCCAACCTCTTACAATTGACATCCATCAGTCATTGATGTCTAATGCACGGCAAATTATTTTGTGCGGATATCGAACACTATCCAGAGACCAACCAGAATGTGTCATGTCACTCCCGCTCGATACCGCGCTTGGTACCACTCGGTAACGCTCGGTACCGCGCTTGGTACCGCACTCGATACCGTTTGGTATCACTCGGTACTGCTCAGTACTACTGACATGCCTAATCTACCAACTTATAAGAAGAGAGAACAAGTCAACTCTCCAACATAACCTAATTTTTTATGTTTCTTATTGATTATTATTCAATGCCTATCAGAGGAGGATGACATGTATCTACAAGAAAAGCGGAGGCAAATTATTCTGTGCGGACGTCGAACGATGTTCAGAGACCAACCATAATGCGCAACGTCACCCCCGCTCAATACTTGCGGCTCGGTACAACGCTCAGTACCGTGCTCGATATTGTTGACGTAGCGTATTCTGGTTCGTCTCTAAACGATGAACTGTGTTCGACATCCAACATCCATTTTTTCAGACAATTGATCTTTCTTCCAATAAAGAGAGTGACCAAGGTGATTGTCTAATATAATCAAAATTTTAGTAGTTTTAATCGACCATATGATGATGCCTATCAAAGAGTAATTTTTAATAACTTTAAATTCAAATTCTCTTAATTGCTCAATCTCTTCCTATAAGAAGATCGGATGAGTCAAATATCATTTGATCTTTCAATCATTAGCTTATGTATACCAATGATTTAAGCCCATTAAACATTGGCGCATAATACTCAGAATTCTAGTCAATTGGCCCCATTTCTTATAAGGAATGCAACCCAACCAATTGTTTGATGTTGCCTAACTTTCAGCATTTCTTATTTATTGTCACTCAATGCCCATCTACGAGTAGTGTGCAACATCTATGATCCACTAACATCTGACATAAGCCTTTTTGGTTACCTAATCTCTAATTCCATAACGAGGCAATTATGTCATAGTATCAATGTCACCTGACTTTATATATTTCTTACTAACCATCACATGATACATACTAAAGAGTGATGTTTGACATTCATAAACTACTGATGTTAAGCCCCTATCTCGTCATTCATATAAGGAGAATAATTAATGCCTAATTTGATGGCAGTATTAGTTTTGGTGAGAAACGGCGGTTCCAAAATTGTCTTTTACCAACGGAGAAGCGCAAATAAAAAGCTTCACAAATCGGTACGATAATGGAGGTTTGAAAAACACAATTTTGTAAAAGGTATGCATCCAAACAACAACTAACATTTTTTTTCACGTAAACGAAAATGGCACTAATTATGCCCAACCAAACCAAGCCTAAGTCAATCTTCAAAGATCTCCCAACCTCAAATTTCTCTCATTATTCGTTACATAATGTCTACTATAACCAACCTATGGCATATGCCATCCATTAACTTTTAACACCCAACTTCATCTTTTGATCCCTATTCCTATTAGGAAAGTGATCAAGTTGATCCCTTGATGTGGATTAATGGCTACCAATGACTAATATTAATCATATATTTCTTAATTCCCAATCTCCCATACTTAGCTTGAATCAAGAAGTGAGTCTAGTTAATTAGATTAGCTGTTCTGTATCAGATGATAATTCAATTTACTGTATATATCATAGCCCTGTATTGGGTGCCCATACCCATACCCACCCACGTAACCACCCATACCTAATGGGCATGGGTGGGTATGGGTATGCCCATGACCTCGTGGGAGGGTATGGGTCGGTACTCAATATCAGAGGACAAACCGATTTACATTACTAATTATCATATGCATGTAGTATATTACAGTAATATTTACTACGCAATGCGCAACACTGAACCGCATCGCGACCACGATAAATTTTGATATGTGGCTTGAAAGTTTGCAGTTAAAGAAAATGGCAAAAAACCTCAAAGGCCATTAATCTGTGACAAGACTGCATTCAAGAAGCGTGAAAAGTGGGTGGGCGGGTGGGTATGACATCCCACTACAGGAAAAATGCCCTAAACCGGCGGTTCTAACCGGAGGTTTTAGGACCGCCGATAGTACCGGCGGCACAACCGGCGGTGTGGCCGTCGGAGTTTAACGACGGCTGCACCGGTGATTTTGCAAATATAAACTGCCGGTAAGGGCGGCGGTCCATAAACCGACGGTAAACCGCCGGACGTCAACAATAACCAGCGGTTTACCGGCGGTGTAGACCGCCGTTGATAAGTAACTTTTTACCGGCGGTCAAAACCGCCGGAAAACAACCGGTTTAAGCCCTAATACACCGAGCCCCGCGTCTGGCATTTCATTTTAACTCTTTCCTTCTTTCTCTCGGTCGCTCGCTCTCCCGTCGCTCGCTCTCGCCTCCGCTCGTCCGACCGCCGGCTAAGAATCTCCTCCGGCCGCCGCCCCCAATCCGACGCCGCCGACGACGTTTGTCCGCCCCAAATCCGACCGCCGCCCCCAATCGGAATCGCCTCCGCTCGTCCGACCCGAAACAGTCCGATTTCTATTTTAAGGTTATTTTTTATGGTTTTTCTTTGATTATTGTTTCTTACTACACATTTGCAAGGATTAGAACTATTTTGGATGATTTAGATAGTAATATTAAGTGAACATTCATAAAAAAAAAAAAAAAAACACAGTCACTTGCATGCTTGAACATCAAACCAATTAAAGGCCGACTAGCTGTCACTGTCCGCTCACTGAAGCCCTAGACCATAAGCTGGCAATGGTAAGTACTAATTTGTTTGTACTACTTTATGAGATGGTGGAATATAAATGGGGAGGAATAAGAACAAAACTATTTATCAGATAGAGTCAAATTCTTCAGCCAGCAATCAAATACTAACATCATCTACACCGGCGCAGTATACATGAGTGAATTCCATCTCTAAGAAACAAATTTAGAACATTTTGTAGAGTAAACTCATGATAAGATGTATTTTACAGTAGATAGAAACTGACATTGCTAAGTGCATTTAAAGTGGCAATAATCTGTTATGAGCTCATAACTTTAGGTGAACTTTCCTCGAGCCCTTGAGCCTTTGCATCTATGAGTAGCATCTCAACCTCGATACAAGTAATTACCACATAGCTCATTTAATTCACTTAGGTAAGTTGCCACAAAGATGGAAATTCAAGAAAAAACTAACACAACTATCTTACTTTGTCCATAAAGAGGTTTAAGTAGTGCTGCCAGGTATTATGACTGCTTTTCTGAGGAAATTTCTTCCACTCCAATCAACAACCCAATTGTTTCAGAAACCGAGGTATTTTCAATTGATGTTGTAAAGCAATAAGACTTTTATAGAAGCTGAACTCAACAAAGAATGCTTTTCCGAACTAAGACGCTAAGCTAATTTACCTCAAATGTATGACTATCATCCTCAAAACCAGAAAACATAAGATCTTTGGATGTCCAATATAACCTAGTAAAGCACCCATAAGATCCTTGGATGTACAATACCCCAGTCATTAGTTTTTTTGATATGTCAATCCTTAGATGGAGAGATATAATATAGCAACTTTCTGGGGTTAATGCCCAGCTTTGCCTAAATTATAACATGTTTGCACATGCATGTATTCTAATAAATGTTTTCATAACTATGTAGGGTGACGTTTGCTTCAACATCCAAATGACTATCCAAGAAGAGAGATATTAGATGTATAACAGATTGTTGTCGGGTCGAAAAGGATTGACAGTTGAATTTATAGAGGGAGTTGAAACTTTCATTCAAGTTGCATCTCAACTACCTTCCTTTCAGTTTGATAAAATGTTTAGATGTCCATGCTCGAAGCATAAAAATCTAGCATTCCTCAAGCCCGATGATGTGAAGCTTGATTTATATCGTAGGGGATTTCTTCCAAACTATTAGATTTGGACATCACATGGCGAGTACGAGCCACATAGAGATGCTCATGCCGGTTCATCTACAACTTATGAAACATTTGTTGAAGATCAAATGAGTAGACCCTATGAAGACCTTATTTTTGATGTAGCAGGTCATAATTTAAGGTCAAATATGGAAGAGCCACCAAATACAGAGACACAAAAATTCTTTGAGTTATTACATTCAGCTCAAAAGCCAATTTGGAAAGGTTGCAGTACACATTTGGAATTATCCATTGCAGTGAGGATGCTAAGTATTAAAACTGAGTATAATATTCCCCGTGAGTGTTTTAATGACGTTATTGGTCTTATGAAGGAAACTAATCCAGCTGGCAATTTAATTCCCTCAGACTTGTACCGAACAAAGAAATTAGTATCCAAGCTGGGTCTCACTGCTACAAAGATTGATTGTTGTATCAATGGATGTATGTTATACTATAAGAATGATGCAGCAGAAGTTGTTTGTCGCACATGCAATGCTCCTCGGTTTAAGCAAAACTCGGGAAAACAACGTCGTCCAAAGAAAGATGTGCCATATTCCCGTTTGTTTTATTTACCAATCATTCCAAGACTTCAGCGGCTCTATGCATCAATGAGTTCAGCAGGCCATATGAGATGGCATAAGGAGAAAATAGCAAAAAGTGATGTTCTTTCTCATCTATCAGATGCTGAAGCGTGGAAACATTTTGATCGAGTGTATCCATCATTTGATGCTGAACCCCGCAACATAAGATTGGAATTATGTACTGATGGTTTTACTCTTTATAGTCAAACAGCTACACCGTATTCTTGTTGGCCAGTTATATTAACACAATATAACCTTCCACCAGAGATGTGTATGACTACTCCGTTCATGTTCTTAACTCTGATTATACCTAGACCACATAATCCGAAAGCAAAGATTGATATCTTTTTGCAACCATTAATTGATGACATCAAATTATTATGGGAAGGAGTGCTCACATATGACATATCAACAAAACAAAATTTTCTCCTTCGAGCTGCTTTACTGTGGACTATCGGTGATTTTCCAGCTTATGGTATGTTGTCCGGTTTGACCGCCGGAAACTACGATACCGGACGGCCAATATAAAGCCGCCGGTAATGGCATCACACCGTCGATTTATTACCGGCGGCTACCGACGGCCACCGGCGGTTATACGGTGGATATCCGGCGGTTTCGGCCGCCGGAAATACCGACGGTTAGACCGCCGGCGTTCCCCGGTTAAGTAACCGGCGGTCTACCGGCGACGGCCGGCGATTTTAAAAACATACGACGACTAACTAAACCGCCAGAGCACCGTCGGTAAAAAGACCGCCGGTAGGCCGTCGGTCAAATAATCGGCGGCGTCACAGCCGGAAAACCGCCGGCATTAAATCCGGTTGAAACCGGCGGTCGTAGCCGCCGGAAAACCGCCGGCTACATAAACCGCCTGAAAAAAACCGCCGGTACTAGTTTCCTACGCGATTTTTTCCGGCGGCGCAAAAACTGCCGTAAAGCCGCCGGTAGACAAAAAAACCGCCGGTTAATATAGGCTAACCGCCGGAAAAAAACGCCGGATTTCGGCGTTTTTCCTGTAGTGTCCCGAAAGTCATCATAGTTGGACATGGGTGAGCAAAGCCCGCTAGCGTAGAGCGTGGGTACCCAATGGGTACACAATCAGGACCCCGTGTAGGGCTATATATATATATATATATATATATATATATATATATATATATATATATATATATATATATATATATATATATATATATATATATATATATCGGTAGAAAAGAGAAAGATAATTGAAGAGAGTCATAAAGAAGGTAAAGTCCCTTTGCTCGTGCGGTCTTTAAAGCTGCTGGAAGCGAGGATGCAACTTTTTTTTTTTTTTTTTTTTAAACTTTGCAGGGCTGCTTTTGTAAGAAAAAACGCTGTCGAGCAGAGTCAATTAATATGGCATTTAAATTGGTGGGACCGATCAACACGATTGTTACTTTTAACTACAATCCTTCACAGTATTTGTGAATTAAAAACCTGTTATTCGATTCGGTTATGCTAATGAGTATGTGAGTGTTCATGTTTGAATTTATTTATTATTATCATGTTCTAGTTTGATTTGTGTTTGATTCGAGATTTATAGTTTATGTTCTTTTTTTGTTCGTTTAAATTAATGAGTTGTTTATGTTTGGTTCATGTTCGATTCGTTTAGTGTTTATTGAGTTTTAAACAAACAAACCTTAACTAGCTATAAATGAGTTCTACTTTTAGATGTTCATTAATTTAACAAATAAGTTTTATCGAGCCTCCTAACAAACAATTACATCGAGCATGCTCGTGAACACATTTAGCGAACTTTTTTAAATTATCAAACAAGCACGTTCATGGACATATCCAACGAGTATTCTTGAGATATAAAATGAGCAAATTCATAGACATTTATAGCTACCAAATGAGCTATGTCACTATTATGATGCTTTCTCACAAAGTCTTTTCTATAGGAGAGGAGAAGCCTTCTAATGGAAAGAAGCAATGTATGTGATAAAGAAGACAAAAGAGCTAATGGAAGTAATATTTGAAGCAACTATAACATACCGTCGATACTAGTCTTACAAACGCGAACTTGTGCGGTGTCAAGGAGAAAGATGAGGGAAGAAACAAGAGGGTTCATGACTTGAGTGCATCTAGGAGAACAAAGAGGAAAGAAAACCCAATTCAGTCATTCAAGAGTCAGGGCTTGAGCAGGGAAGAAAGTTCGGCCTTCAGCTTCAACATATGGGGAGAAAGATTAGGGAAAAATGACAAGAAAAGAGTTTTGGCCTTTCCAGCATCTATCTAAAATATAATAAATGTGTAAATTGTATTTTAGTTAACATATATTATAATATTTAATTATTTTAAATTTTATTATTTAATAATAATAATATGATTATAATAAAATATTTATATTATGTATATTTATCACTTTTATAATCAAATATTAATTGGATTTTGATCTAGCTTATTCACGAGTTCTGAATCAAACACGAATCAAGTTTTTATCAAACTTCTTATCGAGCTTCATGTTGAGCTTGTTCATGAGCATAAATAAGCAGAACACATTTGTTGTTCAAGCTTGTTTATTTAAAATATTGTTCAAGTTTATTTGTTTAGTTAATTAAATGATTACAAATAAACTTTAATTGAACCAATCAACGAATAACTCATGAAACGTTTGATTTGCTTGCAGCTCTACTTCTAATTAGCTTACGTTCTATTTAAGATTCATTTGGACAGGTATTATTTTTTATAAATGTGATTATTAAATAAATTATAAATAAGGATTTTTTTTAAACAAAATTGGTGTAAGAAAATAAATTTTTATTATAAATTAAAAAAAAAAAACAGTGAAAAAAATAATGACTATTTCAGCCTGAAAAGCAAAATAGTAAAAAAATGTATTCCAAATAAAACTTTATACAATTCATTTACATCAACAGCTGAGCAGAAAATATAACTTTATTTAATTGTTCTCAGAGGAATCACGTTGGTAATGCATAACAGTCCAAGAACAGTACATGTTTTGCATAATATTAAAACGACCTTTCAGGTTAGATAATTTGTAACAAGCAATATAAAAATGACAAAACAATTCTTTCTTTTCAAAACCACTTTAAGGCTTCGTTTGGAATGGCTTTCTCCTGTTAAAAGCAGCTTTCTAGTGTAAATTTTTTTAATTTTTAAACTAAAAAACTGCTTTAAAAAGTAATAAAAAAACCGTGCCAAACGAAACCTAATAATATCACATAAATCTTTAATAAATCAGCCTTCAATTAGACCATCACTTGAACCTAAAAATAATTAAGGTAACTGTACAATCACTTCTTTTTTTACATTTTTTGTTCTCATAGATAACACTCAAATAATCTCATTTAACACAGACATAAAGTACCAAACACCATACCTGATTAAGCTCCTGCAGCAAATCCAAGATAATGCTCATTATCTTTAATGGGAAATCTTCTACCTAAGCTTAATTATGGGCATTCACCAGAAGCAGCAATGTCAATTTCACCTGTCTTCTTAGTAGATCTGTTCAACAAGAACAAGGAATGCCTACACAGCTTCTGCACTCCTTTCCTAATACTGAGTCGATTTAATAAACCTTCAGAATCAAAATTACCATATCCATTTTTAGATCCAACTGAATCGCTCATAGTTGGTGAAGACCTTCCAGAAATGAATTCACTGTCGTCAACTTCACTTCTCTTTTCAAAGCTCCTGAAACTGTCTTTGCTATCACTGTCTGTACCATCTACTTCGTTCAGTGAGTTGTAAGCATCCTCTGCAAAGTTTGAGAAATTAAGGTCATCATCATTATTACTATGAGATTTGCAGTTAGAATGCAGCTGTAGAGCCTCTGCAGCTTCCAGCTCTCTTTCATGGAGTGTTTCTATGATTAATGTATTAAGGAAGTTCATTACTTGAACTGCATGGATCAATGCTATCAAAGGATCGGTCATCTGAAGACAGAAAAGTACGATTTATAAGTTTTATAAGCAGTGGCGGACCAAAAATTTCAAATGAGAATTTAACGGTAAAGTTCCCTAGCTATATAGAATTTTTCCCCCTGGGTCTTTTCTAGATTCCACCATTGATTATTAGATGTTAAGTTAACATTTCTGACCTGTGTCATGTTAGGAGCAAAAACCATGGCTATGCTTCGAGCATTCATCTTATTGTAATGTTCGTGCTCCACAACATCCGCCATCAAATTGATGAGCCAGTGAAGCAATGCCGCTTCAGTAGGCGGAAGCATTCTGATGAGGTGGGAGCATTCTCCTTTGGCATTGCAGTGCATCACCAGTTCTGGTGGGATGGAGTCCAGAATCCCATTCGGCAGTTCTCTAAACCATGCCTGCATATTTAAGAAGATCCAGTAAGTTGTTTGAATACTAAGGCTTCGTTTGGGACGGCTTTCTAATTGCTTTGCAAAGCTGCTATTTAGTACAAAAATCCCTTGAAAGCAGGGAAAAAATAGTGGTCTAAAGCAGTCACAAACGAAGCTTAAGGCTTCGTTAGGAATGGAATTTTATTGCTTCTTAAAGCAGCTTTCTAGTTCAAAAATTTTAGAAAGCTGCTTTAAGAAGCCATAAAAAAGCCATCCCAAACGAAGCCTAAATAAACATCTTGCACGGTATTAAACTAGACCATTAGATTAAAGCATTATTAACACATGTATACGTAGAAATTGTGTAACATAATATTAGAGGATTCTGTGTGTACAAACAAGGTTTAAATTAATCACTTGCTCAACATTTGTCAATCCATAAAGTAACGATCACAACGTCAAAGCATACCAAGCCTGATGTGAAGTCTTGGACAACCAAGAAAGAAGCCGTTCACAAGGAGGCTACGCCTCATTTGAGAACTTCTAGACTTCTATACAAGTTATCTTTTCTCTAACATTTCCTTTACATGAATTTCACATCTATCAGACCTTTATGGATACATAGTACACTTGCATACTTTGCACAAACCCAAATATCCCGCTTATTAAAACGTTCAATCGTGCTTCATTAAAAGCTAGGCCACCAGTTTATGACGACTATGGTACTGTGATTTGCCCAATAATGAATGTGAAGAGGCTATTAACAGCACTATTATTTTATATCATAATACGTTACACTAATAATTATCATTACCATTAGCCTTATGCCAACTATTTTGGGTCAGTTTTATGAATCCTCAATTTTTTTAATTGTTTATGCTAAATATGCTTAAGATGTTAGATCAACTATTCACGAATTATTTTTAACAACTACTAATAAGTTAATTCAAGTCTACGGAATTCCCCTCCTAATCTTTTGTCTCAATTTCCATTAATAGTACATAATATAACATATTACATCGATCAAGATAGTCAAGTTAGAAGTCCAATCCAGAGATCTAAGACTTAATCCAAAATAATAATAATAATAATAATAAAGAAAAATCCAACTACAAAAGCTCAATCAACATCCTAATAAACAACCCATAATTCAGAATATTTTAAAGGGTTATTTGGTTTGAAGTAAAAAGGGATGTATAGTATTCTAAATACAAAAATCTTGAAAATATTAGTATTTGGTCTGAACAAAAATTAATGCAAAGTAAAATTTAAAAGTAATTGAAATGTAGCCTCTAATTCAATTTTGGTGTATTTTAAAATCATCAAATTTCATTGATTTTTAAAATACATTGTACATTCTCTATTATTGTCACAGTCAGCCAGTAACTCTACCAGAAGCTACCACCCACCACCAAATACCATCAACATATCTTTTCCGTCTAGTTTTCCCTCCAATAATGTTTGTCAAAGTCTTATAATGCCTATAAGTATTGGCCAAAATGCTTTATAATTTTTCATTGTTGAATTAAATATTTTAGTGAATAAACTCTCATTTCATCAAATTTCATTATTTTTTTTATATTTACTTACTAGCCTCTTAAATTTCGACTCTAAACTTTCCTCACACCACTCTCACAACAGTTTCAAAGAACTCAACAAAGAATATATTAATAAGCTAAAACAACTCATGGTATCACTTGAAAAATCACCTGCATCTTCTTCTCTTGCACTTTCAGGCAAATTTACTATATCCATTGGATTAATTGCCTCTAGAAATCATTTGAGAGGAGCTAGATCACCGACTCAATAGCCCAAATCGCATGACACACTGCACTACCCACTTCATCAACTACACTTCTTACCCGAAAGATAAGAAAATCATCACTGTTGATGGTTCTCTTACTACAGTAGTAGGCCAAGGAGACAAATTCTTATCTCCCAGCCTCACTCTAAAAAATGTGCTCCACGTACTTCAATTATCCACAAACCTAATATCTATACAAAAATTTACCAGTAATCATAATTGTCAAGTCATATTTAACCTTGTTGCTTATTTCAGGACCAGGGATCGAGAAAGAAGATTGGACTTGCTAAGGAGAGATTGAGTGTACTACCTAGAAGAGCTAAACAAATCCACTATTATCAATAATAACTATCTTATGTTATCCTTATTTAATAAAAAATCTATTATTTGGCTTCATCATTTTAGATTAGAACGTCCATCTTTTGATGTCTTAAAAAATATAAATCCAAAACTTTTTTACAAGTTGGAAAATGAATATTTTCATTGGAAACTTGTCAGTTAACCAAGCATAAACGAGTTTCTTTTCCAAACAAAATCGAGAGATCGCATACCCCTTCTACCTTATTTATAGTGAAATCTAGGGACCCTAAAAATTTCCTAAAATCTTAGGGGCCCGATGGTTTGTATCCTTCAATGATGACTGCACTCAAGTCTTTTGGATTTTTCTCCTAAAAAATAAATACGATGTGAGCACTATCCTCCGATTTTTCACACCATGATCCAAAATGTATTCCACCACAATGTACCTAAATCCTACTGGGGGGAAGCCTTTCTGACTGCCACATATCTAACTGACTACATTCAACAACCTTGGGACTAAAAATACCAATGGATATTCTATCTTTTTTTACCTTGAATTTCAAACCCATAACAACCTCACATCTAGAATCTTTGGGTGCACTGTCTATGTTCACATTCATAGTCAAAATAGAGGAAAATTAGATCCAAGAGCATTCAAATGTATCTTTGTTGGATATTCATCGACACAAAAATGTGACAAGTGCTATCATCTCTCTACCAAGAAAACTCTTGTATCTATTGACGTTACTTTTGATGAACAAAAATCTTATTTCACCAAACCTCATCTTCAGGGGGAGACTGAAACTGACTAAGATGAGGAAAGTGAGCTTGCCCCTCTTAACCTTTCAGCTCCAACTCAAACCAATCCACCTAAACCTGAAATCAAATACATGAAAACTGAGAACAAAGCTATTATGGATAATACGAGATTTGGGAAAGTGTATTCATGGCATACAAATCCAAATTATGCTCCAGAGCAGATCCAAGAATCTGAACGGTCTCCTAAAAATGAGGTAAATACAAGTTCACAAAAAAAAAAAAACTCCATTGTATCGCATAACCAACTTTGTATCCTTTCATAACTTTTCATCTTCACACACAAATTTTCTAGTTACACTAAATAATATTCATATTTCTAATGGTATTTCTGAAGCTTTATATGATGAAAATTAGAAAAGTGACATGAAAGATGAAATGCATGTCCTAAAAAAGAATAATACATGGGAGATCACCGACCTACCAGTAGGGGAAAAATCAGTCAGCTGCAAATGGTCGTTCGCTATGAAATCAAAGTTGATGGTACATTAAAAAGGTATAAGGTAAGACTACTTGCGAAAGTATACACTCAGAATTATGGGATTGACTATCAGGAAACTTTTGCACCTGTGGCCAAGATGAACACTGTGAGGATCGTGCTCTCACTAGCAGCTAATTATAACTGACATCTGGAACAGTTGGATGCTAAAAACGCACTCGGGGATTTTGAGGAAGAAATATTTATGAAGATTCCACCATGATTCAAAGAACAATCTGGGTGTAACAAAGTGTGTAGATTAAAAAAGGCTCTATATGGGCTAAAGTAGTCACCTCGAGCTTGGTTTGGAAGATTCGCAAAAGTCATGCTACTTAATGGTTATCGATAGAGTCAAGGAGACCATACATGATTCTTCAAGCACTCAGACTCAGGGGAAGTCATAATTTTATTAGTTTATGTGGATTATATTAACTTGATTGTGAATGATGAAAAGGAGATAGTAATTCTAAAGAAATGTCTTGCAAACGAACTTGAAATCAAAGATCTTGATAGATAAAAATATTTTCTTGGAATTGAAGGGAACCACTCCAGCAAAGGAATCTTTATTTCACAACAAAAATACATTAATGATCTTCTTTAAGAAACATGTAAAGTAGCTTGTAGATCAGCACTAACACCAGTAAAATAAAATCTCAAATTGGGGGAAGCTAAAAAAGATCCAAATGTAGATAAAGGAGCTTACCAGAGACTTGTAGGAAAATTGATCTACCTTTTCTACACCATACCAGATATAACATTTGTTGTAAACATGGTCAATCAGTTCATGCAAAATTCAAAGCAGAATCACATGCAAATTGTAGACATAATACTACATTATCTTAAGGGGAACCTAGGTAAAGGGATTATCTTCAAAAGAGAATGTGAAATAACCCCAGAAGCATATATTGATGCAAATTATGCAAGATCACCAGTGGATAAACGATCTACCTCAGGATATTGCACATTCCTTGGAGGAAACCTTGTTACATAGAGAAGCAAGAAATAAAATGTGCTAGCAAGATCTAGAGCAGAAGCAGAATACAGAGCTATGGCCTTAGGAATATGTAAGCTACTGTGGATCAAGATAATTCTAGAAGACCTAAAGATCAAATAGGAAAGACCCATGAAGCTACACTGTGACAACAAATCAACAATCATCATAGCTCACAATCCAATTCAACATGACAGGAACAAGCACATAGAAGTGTACATACATTTCATAAAAGAGAAATTAGACAGTGGTTTGATATGTATCTACCATGTCTCATCAAAAGACTAGCTTGCAAATATTCTTACCAAGGGACTTGACAACTCTACCTTTCTGGGACTGATTACCAAGCTGAAAATGATGGATCTGTATTCCTCAGTTTGAGGGGGAGTGTTAAATCCCAGTCATCCCATGGCTAGGATAGGAATCCATGGGAGACTCGCCTATTAAATCCTAGCCGTCCCTTGGCATATTTATCCCACGGCTAGGATGGGAATCTGTGGAAGGCTCACCTATATATTAAATCTAGCCGTCCCTTGGCATTTTGATCCCACGACTAAGATGGGAATCCATGGAAGGCTCACCTGTATCATGCTGATCTCTTTCCATATTTAGATGGATGATTTAGAAAGAATTATATTAGAGCAATTATGCAATTATTATGTAATTATTTGTTTCTTTATTAATATATCTTGTATAGATCTATAAACAGGAACAAATTTGTGCAATAAAATTAAACCTTTTCCCTCTCCAATTCTCTGAATTTAACAAAAGTCAATTAAATGCAAAGGTTCAATACTTTCGATATGTAATTATACCTTAATCAGAGCAGCTAAACAGTGCAGGTCAATTCCATGTGGCACAACACCTTTGTTTAGTTCCTCTCTGGCAAGCATTTCTTGCCCATTATCTGCATTAATTCTAAATATCCCCTCTACCTAAAATAATAGGAGTAGAGGTTTAGTGCTTGCATATCCTAGAATTAAAACAAATATAAGAGCAAACAGTCAGCGGAAATCTGGAGATAGGAAGGAGAATACCTTAAGACCACCTTGTGAATATAGATGCCTTTGCATGGACAGTAAAATAGTTGGCACACTGTTTCCTCTACTATCATATGAACATTGCATGGATTCGGCAGAAACTCCAAAAACTCTGATACTGCAATGAAAGGTTATAAACAGTACGAATCAAGATCTCCAAGTAACACAGCTGAAGTTCAAGTAAGGTACGAACCAATTTTTTTAAGCATATTAGGAAGAATAAGTAATATGCACAAGAAAAGAAGGCTCCGATTAAAGCAAGAGGTGATTTATACATCAACACATATTTCACTTCAATTCTACACTGTCGATCTAAAAGAACATCACTGGCTACTTGGATAATATGTACACATTGACTAAACGCTCAGAGAATTCTCAAAATTTTAACAACGATGACAGAGTTGTCAGTACTCCGTAGTATGTGGCCTGCATTCCCAAACCCTGTGAAACTGTGTGAAAGGTATGATACTGAAAACGTAAATAAAATAAACAAATAAGCAACCAGTTTTGTGATGGCAATGCATCACAGAAGATCTAAAAGTGCATACATGAAAAAAAATGGGAAAAAATAAATAAAAAATATAGATAGCTTCACGGCTTCATCACATAAGCCTCACTGAAGAGGTTCACACATACATAACAAATGCATAATCAATCAATTGAAAATGAATGCCATAGTATGCATGTATATGCTTCCAAGCATTTATGACTCGAGGGAATCAAGTAAGGGTAGGCTAGCTTCATCAAGAGGCTCAATCCTCAGGCATTATTCTGGAAGGGTGGCAATATCAAGCTACATTACATTATTTAAATTAAGAGAAGAGGTTTCACTAGATCAAGTTATTTTAAGCCTGTTAATCCAAGAGGAGAGGGTTCATTAGATCACCGAGGGCAGCTACACCCATAAAAGGTGATGTGATGCAATTGAGAGTTACACAAGAACTTTAAAAGAGAATTAAATATTAGCACCACAAATTACTTTATCATGCATCCAAGTCAAGTAAATTAGAAGAAACTCGCGATGTTTAATTTGCTAGGTAAGAAAATACGACGATAGCACTTGGTCTTTTAAGCAATTGCAAAAGAGAACATAAAACAAAAGCTAGTAAATAAAAATCCCACGATTAATACCAAGTTGTTCACACTTTGAGACCTTTAGCACTCTCTTCCTACGAAGACTAAGTTGAGCGGCGGAAGATTGTCCACGCTAGCAAGGAGGTTGCCACTAAGATGGAAGCGCCAAGGAACGTTGCCGTGGAAGAAGCTCTTGGAGGTGGAGGAGGCACGGTAGATCGACTTTCGATAAGCCAAGTGTAGACGGAGAAGTGTTCGTCGATTGATTCTATGAGCGTCGGCACGATGCGGGCCAAATATTCTTCGACGGTATCGTCGAAATCAAATCCGACGTCGAAGAATTGTGACCGGAGGATGTCGACCCTTCCGTTGTCGTCGTACTCAAAGCCATAATTCCACTCGTGTTCGTCCATGCATCCTTGGATTGGATCCGGATGGTCGCCGCAAGCAAAATCTCCCAAGGAGAGAGGGTGGGCCGGCGGTTTAGTAAAGGGGGAGGGGAGCCGGCGGTAGAACAAAGGAGAGGGGGCTGGTTGGAGGAGAGAAAACTGAAATTTGATCTCAGTTTTTGTGAAATTAGGGGGGAGGGATTAGGGATTTTAATTTCCAATTAATGTCATTAATGCATTAATTGAAAATTTCAATTAGGGAGAGATTCTAGGAGAGAAAACTGAAATTATTTTCAGTTTTAGGAGAAGTGGAGGGAAAATTTCAAACCTAATTTGAATATCAATTAGGATTTGATAGGTTTAATGGGGCATTAATGGGATTGCTCAATGAGGGGGGCCGGCGGCTATTGCTAGAGAGAGAGAGGGTTAGGGAGAGAGGAGAGGGGAATTTTAAATTGGATTTGATGACTAGGATAATTTTAGAACAAGTCCAATTTAATTTAATTTTAAAATGGAGCTCATTAGAAAACTTTCCATATATGAAATTTCCAAATTTGGAAAGAAATTTTGAAATTCGAGATTCGAATTTCCAAGATGAATTGGGGGAAAAAGATGGAGGGAGGTGGAGGTGAAAGAAAAGAAACACAACACCGGTGGCAAGGTGGTGGACGGCGGGACTAGGGTGGCCGGCGGGTAGGGCTTCAAGGGGGAAGATGCTTACGGAAAATTCGTCTCCTTTCAACGGTTGATTTAGCTTGCGGATGATTCGTGTAGAGAAGGAGTTGATAGCATGTGGTAAATTCGAGAACTCACTAAGAGATCTCTAACGTAACTCACAAAGAGATCCACATTTTGGCACTCACAAAGAGAACTCAAAGCACAAATTTCATTCAATAATTCAATAATCCAAATACAAGATACAATGGCCATATAAATAGGCCCAAAAGAAAATAACGCGCAAAGTCTAAAATGCCCCTTGGGGCTACACAAGCAACTATTACCCTCAGGGGTAAAATGGGAAACTACGAAAATAAAATCATAAAATGAAAACTGAAGATACAAGTGAGATCAAAAATACAGGCTAGCAATCACGGCCGTCGATCTCCGTGGTCGTCTCTGATAAGCGCGCCGAAATCTCCTATCGATGACCTCATCATTCTCCCCGGGTGGGAGAGAACTCGACCCCGTCGAGTGTGTGCTACGAAAGCTCTCATATAACTCCAGCAGGTCCGGGTCCAGTCTCAGTAGCTCCTCTCGATCGATCCACGTGTCCTCTGTCTCCGGAGTTCCTTTCCAATGGACCAAGTACCGTTGGCGACCTCCATCTTTTGTGGAAATAATATCATCATCCAGAATGGTTTCAATCTTTTCCGCTCTAGGTAAGTGGGGTAAATTGGGGAGTGGAGGAAGGCTAGGGATCTCACCAGGTGGGGTCACACAAGGCTCGTTATGAAGTGGATTGTTGGGGTTTAAATCAGGACCCTCAAAGGCTACTATATCCTCAATATTAAAAGTGGGATTCATATTAAACCCTTCCGGGAGTTCTAGCACATAAGCATTATCGTTAACCTTCGCAAGTATTTTAAAGGGCCCGGCACTTCTCGCATGTAATTTCTTTACGGACCCAGGAGGAAAACGCTCCGGGCGGATCCGTACCATCACAAAATCTCCCACCTTGAATTCTTTAAATCTCCTTTTCTTATCAGCATGAATTTTATAATCCGTATTGCTTTGTTCAATTTTTCTTTTAATTTCATTGTGTAACTCATGCAAATAGGATGCAAATGCAAATGCAGACTCAGATGTTCTAGTCCTAGGACTCATGGGAACTAGGTCAATGGGCTGATTCGGCTGATATCCATACACAATCTCCGCAGGGCTGAGGCCAGTGGTTCGATTTATAGAGTTGTTGTAAGCAAACTCGGCTATAGGAAGCTTTGAGTCCCAATCCCTAAGGTTTTCTCCTACCAAAGTCCTTAGAAGATTTCCTAGACTTCTATTAACAACCTCAGTTTGGCCGTCGGTTTGGGGGTGAAAAGCAGTGGAAAATTGGAGCTTAGTCCCCATTTTGTGCCAAAGGGTTTTCCAGAAATAACTGGTAAACTTAACATCCCTATCGGACACGATTGTCTTAGGAAGGCCATGGAGTCTAACAATTTCCTCAAAATAAAGCTTAGCGATTCGGGAAGCATCGAAAGTTTTGGAGCATGGGAGGAAATGCGCCATTTTAGAAAATCGATCTACTACCACAAAGACAGAATCATGCTTTCTAGCGGTTTTGGGTAATCCAAGGACAAAGTCCATACTCACATCTTACCAAGGGCGACTCGGTACAGGTAGTGGGGAGTAGAGTCCTGTGTTCTGTTTTCGCTGCTTGGCTAGTTGGCAAATGTGACATCGCTTTAAGAGTCGTCCGACATCGCGTTTGAGACTGGGCCAGTAAAAATGGTTATCTAGCGCAGCAATAGTTTTCGCCTGCCCGAAGTGGCCTGCTAAACCTCCTGCATGTAATTCCCAAACAAGATATTCACGAAGGGAGGTTTGGGGAATGCAGAGTTTCTGGGCCTTGAATAGGTACCCATTCTCTACTACAAAATCATCCGTCGAGTGCCCATATCCCGAGGTCAAAAGGGAATAGGTATCATTAAAGTCCGGGCAGTCCTTATAGTCTTCCTTAAGGCGTTCAAATCCGATAACTTCATTCCTCATCTCTTGGGTGGTCATCAGTCTCCTACTAAGGGCATCCGCAGCTTTATTTTCACTTCCCGCTTTGTGTCTAATCGTGTATGTGTACTCCTGCAAAAACTCGACCCAACGACCATGGCGGGCATTGAGTTTCTTCTGCGAGTTTATATATCTCAAGGCTTCGTGATCAGAGAAGATCACAAATTCTAGGGGCAGCAAGTAATGTCTCCAGTACCTAAGAGACTGGATGACCGCATAAAATTCCTTGTCATAGGTCGAATACCGCTGACGGATGTCATTTAGCTTTTCGCTAAAATACGCCACGGGGTGTCCTTCTTGAGATAAAACTCCTCCAATACCGATCCCTGACGCGTCGCAGGTTACTTCGAATACTTTAGAAAAATCCGGGAGACGCATCACAGGGGCTTCCACCATTTTCCTTTTAATGTCCTCGAAGGCTTTAGTGGCAGCAGGTGTCCAATGAAATTCGCCTTTCTTTAGGCAGTCAGTTATGGGTGCCACGATGGTACTAAAATTCCTGATGAACCTCCGATAGAATGTGGCCAATCCATGAAAACTCCGAACATCTCTTATGGTTTTAGGTTCAGGCCACTCATTGATCGCTCTAACTTTCTCGGGGTCGGCTGAGATTCCTCGAGATGAAATTATAAATCCGAGAAAGGTGACGCTATCAGTGAGAAATACACACTTCTGAGGGTTCGCATATAACTGCTCTTTTCTCAAAATCTCACATACTTGTTTCAGGTGTCCCAAATGTTGGTCTACGGTCTTGCTATAGATTAGGATATTATCAAAGTAAACGACTACGAATTTTCCGAGGAAAGGGCGTAGGACTTGGGTCATAATCCGCATGAAAGTGCTAGGGGCGTTACTAAGACCAAAAGGCATGACCATCCATTCATACAATCCGTCTTTTGTCTTGAATGTCGTTTTCCATTCATCCCCTGGGCGAATCCTAATCTGATGATATCCATTCTTAAGATCCACTTTGGAGAACAGTATTGCCCCAGTCATCATGTCGAGCATGTCATCTAGTCGGGGAATTGGAAAGCGATACTTAACGGTAATCTTGTTGATAGCGCGGCTATCAACACACATCCTCCAGGAGCCGTCTTTCTTAGGAGTTAGAAGGGCAGGAACGGCACATGGGCTAAGGCTTTCTTTAATAAATCCTCGTTGCAGAAGTTCCTCTACTTGCCTTTTTAGCTCAGCGTGCTCCGTTGGATTCATCCGGTAGTGAGGGAGGTTAGGCAGGGATGCTCCAGGAACCAAGTCTATGACATGTTGAATGTCTCTGAGGGGAGGAAGTCGGTCAGGTAACTCCTCGGGGAAGACATCAGCGAATTGTTCTAACAGGGGTCTTACATTTTCAGGTACTTGCCCTTCCTGATCATCATCCACTTCCCTAGCTACCAGGGCGTACATGGGTGTTCCGTGGTGAATCTCAATGTCCACTTCTTTTGTAGTTAAGAAGTGTAGGCTCTTGTTAGGCTTAGGTGGAATAACCTTAGCTTCGCTCTTATCGGGTCGGGGCTGTGAGGGGATCAACTTAATTTTCTTCCCGTTATGTTCGAACACGCAGGTGTTCGTCCTTCCATAAATGTGGACATCATTGTCAAACAGCCAAGGGCGGCCAAGAATAATCTGACCCACATCCATAGTCAACACGTCACACCAAATTTTCTCCTGATATTCATTGAATTCGAGTGGTATAAGGCTCCTATCTTTAATTTCCATAGAAGTTGAGTTAATCCAAGCGACCTTATACGGATTTGGGTGAGGTGTGGCCTTAAGGTTGAGCTTAGAGATCATCGCTGATGAGACAGCGTTGATACAGCTTCCACTATCGACAATGACCTTACAGTTCTTATCCCCGATCTTGGTAAAGGTATGGAAAATGGCTGTTCTTCTCCAATCATCACTCGGCTTGGGTTGGGACAGCGCACATCTAACGACTTGCATGGGGACGGGTTCATCCTCCGTAAAAGAATCTTCCTCTTCATCCACATGGTGAACTGCGTTAGTATCGGGTTCCTCCTCGTCGTCGTCGACCTCTTCAATTATGGTGATCTTATAGGGGCTGGAACATTGTGAGGCAATGTGCCCATACCCATGACACCTATAACATTTGGTTCCAGAATTGGGTTTTTGGGTGTCCCGTTCTGGTGCTTTACCCTTAAGGTCGGAACGCTGAGGGGCTGGGTTAGCAGTGGGTCGACTACTGGTCGAGTTTGAGGGTCGGTTTTGAGGCTGGCTGGTGGTGGAGCGATACGGGTTGGGTCGGGAGTCGAACTGCCTAGTGTGGGAATGGGTTTTGGATTCTTCTAGGTCAAGTACCAGGCTGCAAGCGGCTTCTAGTGTGTCTATCGCTCTAGCAAACAGTTCGGTGCGAAGATCTTCCCGAAGGCCAGCTCTAAACATAGACAGAATTTGAGTTGGGGTAGCAGATTCCTCGCCGTTACAATGAATCAGGAAATCGTCGAAGGCGGAGATGTAATCTTTAACTGACTTGCTCCCCTGAGTTAGCCGATTCCACTTATCCAAGAGCTTAGGGTAGTAGGACGGTGGTAGGTATTTCCTCCTAAGTTCCTGCTTCATGGTTCTCCAATCGCTTATTGGGTGTTCTCCTCGAGATTCACGCATGTTTTCCAGATTGGTCCAGTAAAGGTTGGCTCGTCCGGTAAGCTTCATTTCAGCGAATCTGACTTTCTTCGCTTCAGAGATGTTGTACCATTTAAAATAGCTATCCATTGACTTGAGCCAGTCTAGGAAAATTTGGGAATCAAGTGTTCCATCATAGGTCGGGGCGTCGATCCTAATGTTTTTCAAAAGCTGAGCGTCATTGTCTCTCCAAGTGTTGTCATCCCCTACGGGCTCCTGAGGTGGCCTAGGGTTGCGTTGGTAATGGTCGTGAAAACGTCCGGGATCTCGATGGGGTTCATGATCGGGTCGGTTGTCTTCGCCATAAGGTGAGTGAGGTCTTGATGGCGTGTAGATCGCAGGATTCCCGTTCCGCTCGATGTTATCTAGTCGGTCACTCGTGTGGCGCCTAAAGTCAGCTAGATCGGTTTGGGTGTTGCGGATTTGCTGAGTAACAGTGCCTAGTTGTCCCAAAATAAGGTCCAAGGTGGCTTGGAGGTGTTGGGGCTCCATGGGTGAGGTCTAGGGGTTGCTAAGGATGAATTTGGGGAGGTGGACAGCAATTAAGCAAGCAGTTAAGAGTAACTGGAAGCTAAAACTGCTGCTGGAAGTTTCAGGACAGCAACTACACAAGGCCTAAAAGTCTGCTAGAAGAAGCTTGACAGCGGCTGGAAGGTGTGGACAGCAGCTTACAACTAGGAGTTAGGTAGTCAAGAGGTTAAGAGTTGGTTTAGATCACTGAACAGCACTCTTGGACAGCCAACGGAACACTTAAAAGCCTCTAACGGGTGCAGGTTTTAAGAGGGCAGCAACCTTATACAGCTAGGAAAATAAAAGGCAGCAAATGGCTAGTTGTTTGGACCTCCTAATAGTGAAAACAGTTGCAGAAATTTGTGAGACCAGCAAGGTTAAACAAGGTGTAGTTGTCTTACACACTTATGATCTAACTAAACAAAAAGGTCACACTACAATGCAAGCTAAGATGCCTTAATTCAGCTATATGCTTGCTGGAAAATAGAAAAACAGTAGCAAAACAGTGGAATAAATTATCTAAACAATGATATGCATGAAGTTTTTAAACTACCACTATGAACTAAACCCTAGGATGCGTTCTATGCATGTCAAGCATGGTAAACCATGCTCTGATACCAAAAATGATGTGATGCAATTGAGAGTTACACAAGAACTTTAAAAGAGAATTAAATATTAGCACCACAAATTACTTTATCATGCATCCAAGTCAAGTAAATTAGAAGAAACTCGCGATGTTTAATTTGCTAGGTAAGAAAATACGACGATAGCACTTGGTCTTTTAAGCAATTGCAAAAGAGAACATAAAACAAAAGCTAGTAAATAAAAATCCCACGATTAATACCAAGTTGTTCACACTTTGAGACCTTTAGCACTCTCTTCCTACGAAGACTAAGTTGAGCGGCGGAAGATTGTCCACGCTAGCAAGGAGGTTGCCACTAAGATGGAAGCGCCAAGGAACGTTGCCGTGGAAGAAGCTCTTGGAGGTGGAGGAGGCACGGTAGATCGACTTTCGATAAGCCAAGTGTAGACGGAGAAGTGTTCGTCGATTGATTCTATGAGCGTCGGCACGATGCGGGCCAAATATTCTTCGACGGTATCGTCGAAATCAAATCCGACGTCGAAGAATTGTGACCGGAGGATGTCGACCCTTCCGTTGTCGTCGTACTCAAAGCCATAATTCCACTCGTGTTCGTCCATGCATCCTTGGATTGGATCCGGATGGTCGCCGCAAGCAAAATCTCCCAAGGAGAGAGGGTGGGCCGGCGGTTTAGCAAAGGGGGAGGGGAGCCGGCGGTAGAACAAAGGAGAGGGGGCTGGTTGGAGGAGAGAAAACTGAAATTTGATCTCAGTTTTTGTGAAATTAGGGGGGAGGGATTAGGGATTTTAATTTCCAATTAATGTCATTAATGCATTAATTGAAAATTTCAATTAGGGAGAGATTCTATGAGAGAAAACTGAAATTATTTTCAGTTTTAGGAGAAGTGGAGGGAAAATTTCAAACCTAATTTGAATATCAATTAGGATTTGATAGGTTTAATGGGGCATTAATGGGATTGCTCAATGAGGGGGGCCGGCGGCTATTGCTAGAGAGAGAGAGGGTTAGGAAGAGAGGAGAGGGGAATTTTAAATTGGATTTGATGACTAGGATAATTTTAGAACAAGTCCAATTTAATTTAATTTTAAAATGGAGCTCATTAGAAAACTTTCCATATATGAAATTTCCAAATTTGGAAAGAAATTTTGAAATTCGAGATTCGAATTTCCAAGATGAATTGGGGGAAGAAGATGGAGGGAGGTGGAGGTGAAAGAAAAGAAACACAACACCGGTGGCAAGGTGGTGGACGGCGGGACTAGGGTGGCCGGCGGGTAGGGCTTCAAGGGGGAAGATGCTTACGGAAAATTCGTCTCCTTTCAACGGTTGATTTAGCTTGCGGATGATTCGTGTAGAGAAGGAGTTGATAGCATGTGGTAAATTCGAGAACTCACTAAGAGATCTCTAACGGAACTCACAAAGAGATCCACATTTTGGCACTCACAAAGAGAACTCAAAGCACAAATTTCATTCAATAATTCAATAATCCAAATACAAGATACAATGGCCATATAAATAGGCCCAAAAGAAAATAACGCGCAAAGTCTAAAATGCCCCTTGGGGCTACACAAGCAACTATTACCCTCAGGGGTAAAATGGGAAACTACGAAAATAAAATCATAAAATGAAAACTGAAGATACAAGTGAGATCAAAAATAAAGGCTAGCAATCACGGCCGTCGATCTCCGTGGTCGTCTCTGATAAGCGCGCCGAAATCTCCTATCGATGACCTCATCAAAAGGCCTCACTAAATCATCATGGGAAAATACATTGCATAGATCAATTGCATCAACACAGGTCCACTGCAAAAGAATAGGTCAAGTACATCATGGAAACATCAAACAGATCAACTACACCAAGGGCCACTTCACTTCAGCATGTTCGAAATGGTTGGAGCGGTGTTCCAGAAGAGAAGATTCATTAAGATGGTTGTTACACCTGCAATGCTTTATGGTCCTGAATGTTGGACATAAAAAGAGAAGCATGATATTAAGTTAAGTGTTGCAGAGAAGAGGATGCTCACGTGGATGAGTGTCTTTACTCTTAGAGACAAGATACAAAATGAGTACATACGTGAAAAGTTTGGAGTAGCTCCAAGTGGAAGATAAGATTAGAGAGAGTCTTCTTAGATGGTTTGGTCATATAAAATGGCAGCCTTCTGATGACGCTATTGGGAAAGTAGATGTATTAGATTTGACTTATGTTAAGAAAGGTAGAAGTAGACTTGAAAAGACTTTGTTAGAAAAATATTAAAAATTACCTTTCTTTATTAGTTTTAAATGAGAATTTAACTTTTAACTATACACAATGGAGAAAAAAGATTCATGTAGCCGACCCCACATAGTGGGCTCAAGACTTGATGCTCTTGTTCACTATACATGTGCTTACTTTTAACGCACTTGATTCTATTGTCCGTTTAGATTGCAATAAGTAGATGATTTAATTTTTATCCATCCTCTCACTAAATTTTATATTATTTTATATTCTTTTTAACTAAAAGTAGCATTCTAACTCATTCTCTTTTAATGAAATTAAATTTAATAAGAAAAAATTTAAAATAGAGGATTAGAAATTCTAGAGAAGAACATTATGTTAAGAAGAATTAAAATTAGGCTTAGTCCCCATTTAATGGGCGACTAGATGTTGACCAGATAGGCGGTAGTTTGCTAAACAGGCGACTAGCAAAAATATTTTCTTTTTAGGAAAGTCGCTTGTTTAAGAGACTGCTTGTATTAATCTTAATTTTTTTTCGGCCAATTATCCATTCAATGCCATTGGATATATATTTTTTATTTTTTTAATATTCCAAAAAAAAAATTTTGAAAAGCATATTTAATATTTATTTTATATAATTCATAATTTGAAATTTGGTACAAATTAATTTTTTAATATTATAGTTATAAGAAAATCTTAAAATTATAAAATTTTAAAATGAAATTTATATATTTCTTACATTTATTTATATAATAATTAAGAAATTTTAAGATATTAAAGTTTATTTCTTACATTTATTTATCTCCATCTTATCATTAAAATTCAGTCAATATTTAAAATTTTAAGTTTACATTTAAAGGTTAATAATCATTTCTTTTAAAATTTATTTATTTATTTAAAGACATTAAAAAATACATAATAGTATTCTATCATGCGCATGGCAATGAAGGGGCCCGTTTACATATACCCATATGGCATTCATTAATATTAGTCATCATTGGTCCTCCAAGAGCATCATGAACATTGTATCACTTTAAGAGGAATCAATTGCATATTATTGTTGATAAGTAAAATTTTAAGGATAATTCAAATCGTTTATATCTTAAGTCATTAATCTTCTAGGGTTAACAATGACATTGGATTGCCCTTTCACTGTTGAATACTTAGGTCATAAGGAACACACAGCTTGACAACAAAGAGTCAAATAGAACAATACTGTAAGGTCTGAGTTGCAAATGTCTATCCAAAAGCAACCGCTATGAAATATAAAACCAGCATAGTTGGCTCCAAACTATATTGTTTCTAGTTCTTTAGAGATTTCCTGAGATCTTTCAAAGGACATTCTGTCTCACAACAATGGTGAGCCAAGATTTTAAGAAAACTAATGAGGAATTTTCCAGCCCTTTGTTATGACGGACAACAATCCATCAAAGGGAAACTAGTAAGACACCATCGAAACCTGTATAAAAAATGCAAGTGCAATCTAATAAGGCATAACATTGTTGTATGAATCTTTGGATATTAAACCATCATAAATTGTTATTAAAATTAAATACAGAGATGATAAGAACGCATTTCAACCCTGCAGGTACATTTTGGAAGCAAGAACAAGACAGATTTATGAAGACAAAACCCCACGCAGTTGGGCTTCATTTCTTTCAGTTGAAGATTGGCATACAGTTGGGTTTAATTTCCTTCGGTTGAGACATCATCATCAGATGCTATCCAACTCAAGAGTATAACACAACGATGCCTATTGTGTGAAATATAATATTAATGTTCCGATATACGTAGTCTGGAGTAGAACAGACGATGTTTTTAAATTACACTTGTATCCCTAGTTGATGAGTAAACTACATCGATATAGTAAGAAGAAAAAATTTCAATTCATGAGGATTGGCAAGATATTCAGTGATAGTTTGAATATTACATATAAATGATTTTTGTAACTGAGAGTGTTCTTAACTCAAGGGAGATCATCAGAAGAGAAGAGAGGCAAGAATTGTTCTTAACTCAAGGCTCACACAAGTATAGGATGTCAGCTTTTGAGAAACAACATTGGGAAGTTGCAAAATAGGTGCTATGATACTTGAATGGAACCATAACCTTTAGACTAAGGAGTGAAAAATCTGATTCTATAGATGATGTTATCATTAGCTATGTAGCCTAATAATTTTTAGGATGTTGTGACGCTTAGAGATCTCTTACTGGTCGTGTATTTAAGTTCTTTGAAAATGCAGTGAATTGGAAGGCAAACTTACAACCAATTGTTGTCTTGTCTTCAACTGAAGCTGATTACATTGATGCTTCTAAAGTCATAATAGAAGCTGAATGGATGAAAGGGTTTATTTATGAATTATTTCAACTAGTGATTTTTTTATGCCCATGTATTGTGATAATCGAACTACAGTATTTCTTCATCAAGAAGGAAGTAGCTAATGGGATTACAGAGATTGTAATGATTCCAAAAAATGACAATGTATCCGATATGTTGACAAATGCTCTAGCTTCTTCAAAATTTAAGCATTGCCTAGAGTTGTTGAGGTCAGTGAGAGAATTTCAATGTTGATTTTTGTATCTACTAAATTAAGAAACAATGGTGGAGATTGTTACATTGCTCCTTTAATTTACATGCTTAGTTAATTGTGTATATTTGCATTCAGTTGTTTTGAATATTGTTGTGTCATGGAATATTCACAGCAGTAGAGAGAGATATACTTTAACGTCCTAGCTTTATACGAAGATTCAATACACGAACAAATAAAAGATAAGGGTGTAGCATTCATAAGAGACACCAGACCCCTGAAAAGGGAGAAAACCACGGGGCATTGCCCAGTTTAAATGAATCCACTAATGTTTACAGACGATTACAAATAAGGACCTTCCTTAGGGGAAAGGCCTTGACTCGATGTAGAAAATATACATTATATAGAATATATTATATGGTGGGAGTTGGAAGAATTAGTGTTGACATATTCCTTTGGTTGACAGGACCATAGTCAACGAGCGATGTTGGTTGGAAGGACTGTAACCGACGGGCGACAGAAGACAGAGGAAACATAGTAAGACGACGATGGTCGAGGAGATCGTAGTTTGGAGACGGTGGTCGGAGAGACTGTAGTCGGACGATGGTGGTCAGGGAGATCTTGTAATATCTCGTTCTCTTACTGTTCCTCTCTGAACTGGATTTTCCTCCCAGAATCGGCCAGGACAAAGTTGAGATCGTCCAGGCCGATCAGTGCATTGAAAACAGCTGATTTCTGGAGTGTTCTGGAATGATTTCTGGACAGGATCGTCCAGGACGATATTGAGATCGTCCGGGACGATCGGCACTGTTCAAAATATCGTCCTGATCATAGCCCTGGGAACGGTCCAGGACGATCAGAAATTGGTCTAATCGTCCCGGGACGATCGGGCGATCGGCCAGGCCGATCTGTGTATGATATAAGGAAATGAGCTCGTTTTGAGGAGAGAGAAAATCAGATTTTAAAATCAGATATTTTGAGGAGAGAGAAAGAGAAAGGGAAAAAGAGGAAAAGCTGGTTTTCGGAGACCGCGGAGCGCTTTTCGTCCGACGCTGCTGTTGGAGAAAGTGTAGATCTCGTGGTAAGGACTCCGAACCCTGTTTCATTTTTCGAAGATATTGTGTTTTGATCGAGTTGTGCACTGTTTTGTGTTTTCGTAGTCTACTTTTAGACGTGATTTTGATTTGACACGACTTTCACCGCACAACTTTTAGTATGTTATAGATATGACTATTGTACACGATTTGACTGTATTCTACGAAGATTTTATCGGTCGGAATTGATTCTACGCGATTTTACTTGAATAGAAAATTATCAGGACTTGATTTGATTTGGATTCTTTACATTGATAGTCTTGTATTGATGCCGTGGATATTCGTTGGTAATTTGGAGAAATTCGGAATTTGTATCTTTTTGCATGATTTTTGTGTAAATTCGATAGACTACCGTTACTCTGCCCGATTTTCGTATGATTTCTGATTTGGCTGAAACTGATAGATTGAATCGATATGCATATGATTATTGATATGATTGCTTTAATATTGATTATTGATTGATTTTTGATACTGATCACAAGTGGAACCTGGTTGAACATTGGTTGAAGATTGATGATACCTGTACAGGATGGTGGGCCGACGGACTTTCCTTTAAACATTGATTATTGATATATTGATGGGAGTCATAAGGAGTTTATTGATATGCCGACGGGCGAAAAGAGTGACGACTCTTATTGATTGAACCAATGTAAATGATATCTACAACAACAATATGGATTCTACAACAGCAACATAGCCAGTAGATTGTACTTGTTCAGTATATAGTATAGATATTGCATGTTTACTGTATTGATTTACGGATTTATTGCTTTATCGATTTCTGCTTTATTGATTTGATCGGATTTACTGTATCGTACGGATTCTATTGATTTCATCGATTGATTACCGAGCATTGATATGGACATGGATAGATATAGATATTGCATTGATAGCATGGATATGGACATCGTATATATTCATTGTACTACTGCCTACTGTTTCTGGACTGTATTGACTGCTTCGTAGATTCATTGTTTCGTATTGCTTTCCTCGATTGATTTCATTGATAGATTGTATTGATTCGACAGCATCGATTTGATTGACGGATATTGATTGATTGAGTTGATTTATCGATTTGCCTGCCGCTGCATTGACTGGTTTTATCGACTATTGATTTCCGCTGCATATACTCATTGACCATTGACTGATACGGATTTGATAGATTGACATGCATATTGATAGCATCGCCGTGCTTTGATTTCAGTTATAGGTATTAGGTGACCTGCTGGGCTTTGTAAAGCTCATTATATGTGGTTGATATTTTCAGGTCAGGGCTTGGGAGCAGGAGATAGGAATTGATCCAGATCTTCAGGTTTTTGTCTTTTGGTCGATTGATGATTCTTTTGTACTCAGGACAGGATAGTTCCTTTCTTGTATTGATAGTGTAGTTCCTGAGTATTGTACATGATGTTTTGAGATATGAATCGACATATATATTGATGTTTAAATTTTATAGATGTTTGATACATTATTTACTGAAGGTTTTAGATAACTCTGGTAAATTGTTGGAGTAATTGATTGACATTCTTTCCAAGTTTGATCTTGGGGTCGTCACAGATCTTAGTCTGGAGACTGTGGTCGGAGGGACCGTAGTTGGCAGGCGACGGAGGTCGAAAAGACCGTAGTCAGGTGACGGTGGTTGGAAAGACCTTGGTCGGGTGATGGTGGTCGGAGAGGCCGTAGTTGGCAGGCGATGGTGGTCGGAAAGACCTTAGTTGGATGATGGTTGTCGGAAGGACCGTAGTCAAATGACGATAGTCGAGGAAACCGTAGTTTGGAGATGGTGGTCGGAGAGATCATAGTCGACGGGCAACGGAGGTTGGAAAGGCTGTAGTCAGGCAACGGTGGTCGAAAGAATCGTAGTCGTGCGACGGTGGCCGGAAGAACCGTATTCAGGTAACGGTAGTCGGGGAGACCGTAGTCTGGAGACAGTGGTCAGAGAGACCATAGTCGACGGGCGATGGAGATCGAAAAGATCATAGGTGGTCATAAAGACCTTAGTCGGGCGACAGTGGTCGGGGAGACTATGATCGAAGAGACCGTAATCTACAGAAGTTCGCCAACAATCTGTGGTCGAGCGTAAGTCCAGCGACACTGGGTGGCCGGACGAAAGTCCAAAAGTCTGACAACAGTCGAAAGTTGGGCAAAAGTCTGGCGATGGTCGGGCGGTGGTCGAGCAAGAGCCTGGTGACAAGAGAGATTTCAGATTTCTCTTCCTTCTCCTTTTCTCTTTTCCTCCATTCCTCTCTTGCTTGGTCCCCTTTAGTGAAGAATGAAGGATCTATTTATAATTTTATGTGAGTAGCATGACCAGTAAATAGGGAGAAGATCAAGGAAATGTTGGGAGTGTTTTGAATGGACGAGCAATATCGACTCCCTTGATCATGGACAATTTATCAAGTATTTAAGTGTTTTAATGATGTCAGAATTCGGTGATCTCGGCCTCATTTTATTCATCTCGTCAAGCCGCTTGATTTGACTTAAATGTATGTCATATTTAATTTGGATATCATTTGGTCATCCAATTTATGCTTTGAACCTTTCAAATATACTTCAAATCTTTGATTTGGACGGGCTCGATTGGATCGAATTTAGTGTCGTTGGGTTTGTATTTTCAAGATGTTCAGTTTGACTATAAGTTTGTTGAAATCGAATTCCAATGATTCCGAATTTAATTTTAGAAGTTTCCAATTCAAAATTGCCTCGAGATTCATGCTTGATTAAAATAACTTTTTGATGATATATCAGTTGTCTTTTTATTTTTAAACATCGAAGAATGCAGAGTCTGAAAATATGTGTTGGAGCTCTTCGAATGGTTTTAATGCAAAATTATAATTTCCAGGTAATTTCAAGGCACGGCCGCCCTATATACATGAACGTAGACCTTCCATTGGGATCGTAAATCAAGTAAAATACCCTTAATCGTGATTTTAACATGTCTCAAATTTGGCGTGATAATTGGAGCACAAAATCTCAAAAAAAAAAAAATCCAAAGCTTTTGAAATGGCTCGAAGTTGACTGTAGAGGCACCATTGGGCCTTGAAAGTGTCAAAATTGAGTCCCTAAAGTTGAAAAACTATTCTTGGGACACCCAAATTGTCCAAATCGGATTGTTCAAGCCAAAAATCGGGCTCGGACCAGCGAAGGTGGCCGAACTGGCCGGCCGACAACAACCCCGGCGTCACCAGAGCACATATAATGCTCACCGCATTCTTTTTTTTTGTCGCGACATCGCAATTAAAAGAGCACGCACCCCTTTGCGAACATGAGTTGGTAACCGATTATAACCAGCTGTCGGTTATGCCATTTTTTTAAGAATGTTATTTTTTAAGAATATTATTATATATATTTATATATATAAAAGAATTTTTTTATGAATATTCTTTTTTAAAGAATATTCCTCCCAAAATATTATTATTCTTGAAAAAAAATATTGCTCCCCTTTCCCTAATAAATAGCCTCTCTGGAGGTAGGGGAAGGTTGCACCTTTTCTTCTTCCTTTTCTTTTTCAGCATTCTTATAATAGAGGCATTCCACTATATTGAATAGGCAGCATCCCATATCAGACTGTCAAGTTCAATGCCTCTCTTTATGTAAAAGGAACCTTCTCCCTCAAACTTTTTCATATATTAAAGGCGTTTTTACTGTTTTTGGAGAGGAGGCGCCCATTATCTAACTTCAATGCCCCTCTATGTGTATAAATGACTTTTTCTCTCCTTCCACCTTCTTTCCCATCGTATTTCTTTCCATATTAAAGGCATTCCACTGTTTTTATATAGGCGGCATTCCCTATCAAACTTCAATGCCCCTCTTTGTGCAGAAGAAGTTTATCTTGTAGTTCACCTTCTTCTCCCCCATACTTCTCATACTAGAGGTATTGCACTGTCTTGGATAAATGGCATCTCTTATCAAGCTTAAGTGTCCCTCTTTGTGTAGAAGGAATCCTGACGAGAGATTATTTTCTCCCTTAAACTATCCATGATAGAACAAGATTAGTCACCTCCTATATGAGAGGATGATCCGAAAAGATCTAGCAGTAATAACGCCCGGGAGGAAAACCAGTGATTGTCAGCAAACGGGTAGAATTTTGAAGATGATTCAGTAAAAGTTTGGCAGCGGCCAGGTGGAAATTTGGCTGCGATCGGCGATTAGGTGGAAGTATGGCGGCAATCGGTAGTCAGCAGTCAGCAGTCAAAGGCCGGGCGAAGAGCTGAAGGCGCTAATTGGAGGGTGTGCTGCTAATAGTAGTCGAGCGAGGGACCAATGATGTTTGATATGAGGTGAAGGGCCGATGATGGCCATCAGACAAAGGGCCGATGATGGCCATCAGACAAAGGGCCGATGATGGCAATTGGCCAAATTTTTGATGATATATCAAATATAATGGTTATTTGCATAAATCTGCCTTTATACAAATACCTTGGGGTTTAGCTATAGATAGATCCCCCACCATTTTATTCATGATATTCTAATTCATTATCTTTTTAGTGAATTCATTCTTCTCTCTCCCTCTCTATCTCTTGCTTTTTTTAGTTTTTCTTGTTACTGACTTCAAGGTTCTAATGAAGAACCTGATGTTTCATCTACTACTGAGAAGGAGATGTGACAGAGGTTATGTCATTGATTGATTGATGGAGATAGCTGGTTGCATAAGGCATGAGAAATTATGTTCTTAGAAAGGTTTTAAAAGGCGAAATCGAGAATCAAAGCGTTTTTTCTAAGCGAGGCAAGGCGGATCGAGGCTTAAACGTCAAACGAAAAAAATAAAGTACTTAAAAATTATAAATAATTACAAAAAATAACAAAATATTAAGTCAATTATGAACATGATGATTTGTTTAAAGATAATATTACTGAAACACAAGATTCAAAATAAACTCGTTTAAAAATAAAACACGCTCTCATGATCAAGACCCAAGACAGGCATTTTCACTTATATTTAGTTTTGTATTAATTAATGATAATTTTGTTTTGATTAAATGCCCTAAGTATTTAGTAACACTGTTACTTTATTTAGCTTACTGTACACGTACCAGTATCCTTAGCAATGGCATTTTCACTTATACAGACATCAGCGGCAAACGGTTTAAAACGATGGCTGGAATTGTTTAAAGGAAATAAGATTGCTGCAAACTACTTATTAACATATATAAGTACATATAAAGCTAGGGTCTAAAGAAAGCATCCACTTTGCTGAATTTAGGCACTCGAGAGACAGAACAAAAAAGCTGCGGTTATGAGCTAGGCCAAACGGAAGAAATAAGAATAACAAGGGAAGGAGAGCAGGTTAATTCATTCCTTACAGGAGAGAGAACCTCATATCTATCTTCATTATTGTGTATTGTTCTTTGTTTGATACAATGAAAAAATATCATAACTTAAGTAATTTGTATTTGATAAAATCAATATAAAATCAAACTCAATGAAAAATACTATTTTAAATGAAAATAAGAATCCATAACTACAACTATAAAATTAACATTATCAATCGACGAACAGGAGGTAAAAATGCTACCTTTGCTGTAGCAGGCGGGAAGTAGGCAAACAGGAAGCAAAAGACGAAAGGGAATTAGGGAAATAAATTGTTACCTTCGCTGCAAGGTGCGTCAAAGTCCACCAGATTGTGGTTGTTGAAGTCGTCGAAGTAGTTGGATTTCAACACTCCTCAGTTCTCACATGAATAACTCGCAGGCAAAAAGTAAGCGAAGAGGAAGCAAATGATGAGAAGAAAGATCGTCACCTACACTACAATCTACGACATTACAAGAAGCAGAACTCTAACACATAGAAAATGAACCTGCAAAACCGCACTAAAGGAAATAAATCGTTACCTTTGCCTCGAGGTACGTCGAAGTCGACCGGATTGTCTGTCACTCACATGAAGTAGACAAGTCCTACCGTAAATATTATACTCGACTCCATCTCTCGGTGGTATATAACAAATAAATTGAGGTAGCGCCTCAATACGCCTCGAGGCGATAAGATTTGAGGTGTACGCTTCGTGAGAAAAAATCGCACGTTTCGGCCAAGCCATCGAGGCTTCAACCTCGAGTCGCCAATGTTCCGCCTCGACTTGAGGCGCCTCAATGTGTCCGCCTCTTTATTCCATGGTTCTTAGCAGAGGTTTTTTAATCTCTACTGATTTTATGAACCTGAAAGGCTATTGTGCCTTTTGTGAAGGGAGATCCAGGAAGAAGCAGATGCAGAGCTAGAGCACAATGGACGGGAACTTCTCTGGTAGATATTCATTGAAATCGCTTGGTAGATGAAGTTCTTGAATGTAAGGAAGAAGGATTTGCATTCAATCTTGTGAAGGTTGCAGCTATGGCTCTTGAAAGTGAAGAATATAACATGAAGTTAATAAAACAAGAAATTCCTGAAGTGGAATTGTGAAGAACGGAGAGTTTACAATCCTGAATTGATTACTGTTCATTAGGCTAGACTTTTTCTTGACAAATGCTAATGTGTTAATCAAAACTAGAAGCATTTTTCTTCTTCATCCACTTTTACTACATAGCTCTAGAAGTAATATCGATGTTTATATCCTTATTTATTTTGTATAATTGATTCATAAAGCTTAAACTTATACACCTCTAGGCATCAATTGATTTTTAACAGAACAAATAATTCTAAATTACACATCTATTAAAATTGCACAGTATACACTGAACCTAAGCTTGATTTGTTGGGCTTCTTTTTTCATGAGAGAGGTTGAGAAGATACTTCCAAAAAGTAGCTTTGTGAAGCATCTTCAAAACTTCTTTCATAGTTTTTTGAAAATATTTTTTTTGGAAAAACCGTTTTTTCTTGACCCATAAAAGGCAGACATGCTTGGTAACATCTATTTGCTGTCACAAAGGAAGTACAATAATATTATAAAATGAACTCGTTTTTATACTGCTCTTAAGCACCTTGCCTTCTAACAACTTCAAAATTATCCCGACAAAAGCCTCACTAATTAGAACAATAACGCCTGAAAATAGCAACCTCAAAGCACCACCGCTCTTTGAATATCCATCTTCAGTATCTCTAAAAGGTTCACCATAATGTTGATCCCTATGCAATAATACAGTGACTAGGAACTGTTTCGCCACTCCACAACTACTTATGATAGTCCCTGCTCCAGCATTCATTCTTTCATAACTTCAACATATTTTGGAGACAATTTTTACTTTCTTAATGCATGAAAAATTAAATCCTGATCTTCTTGAACATGTGATGTCGGCAAGGCTTGCATATTCGGGCAATTAATTATGGGCTGAAGTTGGCTAAATGGGCTTGGTCCATTTTCCTTGGGCTGATTTGGGTTTGGTTCATGTGGGTTTGTGATGTGGACATCGATCAGAGGTTCAAGCATGTGTATCGCCGGAGACAGCGCAGATCGACGGCTACGATTCAGAGTCTTTATTTTTTATTTATTTCATGTTTTATTTAGTTGGCATTTTTATTACCTAGTTTACCCCTATGGGGAGTGTTGTCTTATTGTAGCCCAAAGGGCATTTGAGTACTTTTATTTCCTCATGTTTTAAGATCTATTTATAGGGGTCTCATGCTTTGTAAAAGCTAATGAATATTTGAATGAAAATTGATGTTTTGTTTCTACTTTTCTAGCATGAGTGCTTGAGAGGAAAGATAGCTCAAGGGGAGCAAATCGCAAGGCCCACCAGTCGTTGGAAGAGTCCGCGGCTCGTGGTTATTTTCTTTATCACCTACTTCGTAATTTCCTCAACCGTTTCTCCCTCTACCACCCCAAGAAAACCCCTACCCAAGCCTTTGTTGCCGACGCCCCCGGAGAAACCTGCCGCCGGCCACTTCCAAGGCCACGGCCGGCCACCTTGCCGGCGAATTCTCCCACCTGTCCGATCCTCCCCTCCGCATGCTTCGATTTTGAAATTTGAATTTCAACTTTCAAATTCTTTCCTAATTTGGAAATCCAATTTAGCAAAGTTGCTGAATAAGTTCCAATTTCAAATTAAATTAAATCGGAGTCTTTATTTTTATTTCCACGTCATCGTCCTAAAGTTGGAAACCTTTCCTCTTGGATTTCCCTCTCTCTTCCTCTTAGCATGCCGCCGGCCCCTTAGTGGGAATTAATCTCATTAATTGCTACTTAACTCCCCTTCCCCCAAATTTGAAATCAAATTGATTTCAAATTAATTTCCCACCCTTTCTATTCAAAATCCTGAAATTAATTTCAGGTTTTGAGTTTAAAACCTCCCTCCCTCCTCTAATGAAACCGTCGGCCCCATATATGCCTCCCCCTCCTTAAACCCCCCATTAATTCCCCAATCAATGCCTTAATTCCATTTGATTTGAAATTCAAAATTCAAGACAAATCCCTCCTAATCTAATCAAAACTGAAATTAAATTTCAGTTTTTGATTAATCCCCTCCATAATTCCCTAACACTTCTCTCCAACCCTAGCCTTTTCCCCTTGCACCCGCCGGCCTCCCTTCTTCTTCTTGCTCCCGCCGCCCCATCTTGCTTCTCTTGTGAATTGAGAAGCCAAGGAAAGGAGACGACGACGCCTCCCCTCTCCATTTCAATTATGCATGGCGGATCCCGAGCTTGATAGCGGATTCGTGTACGATATCTACGGCGACGTCCACATCACCCGTTCTGAGTTCTTCGACGTCGGATTTGGATTCAACGACACTATTGAAGACTATCTGAATCGCATTCTTCCTACTCTTGTGGACGTCATAGACGATCAATATCAAGACTACGACTGGATCATCCACGGTCATCCATCCCCGCCATCTCCGCCACCGTCAACCTTTCCGTGGATCAAGGCCATTGGTGTTGCTACCGTCTTAGTGGCATCGTTGAGTTTGTTAAAGACCTCCCGCTAAGCCCTACTTGAGTGTGAGTGAGCAAGGTAACTCGTTGTGAACTTTCTAGACATTAGCCGTGGGATTCTATTATTTTCCGCATTTGCTTTATTGTGATACTTTTGGAGATCTATCATTAATTGTGTCTAAACAACTAGTTTGTAATTGCTTATCATAACATTTTGACAACGAAAAATTCTTGAACCTTAACCTACGATACTCTAATCTTACATTGGTAAACTTTGTGATTCTTAATGAATTTCATGTGCAATCCTTGAATGTATCACATCATTCTTGGTATCAGAGCATGGTAGGCATGCATGACATGTTAGAAAAACATCCTAGGGTCTAACCTTGCGTTATAGTTTAATTTTGCATGCATATCATCGCATATATATAATTTTATTCACTGTTTACATTGCTGTCTTTACAATTCCTGCACGCATTTAGTGAGTTTTGGGTTAGCATTTCATGTACCTAAGTGCTATCCACACTCTAGACACCTAACCCAACACTTAACGCATTTATTCAAACATTGTAGTGTGTTGTCCAGGAAATTTCTGCATCATTTACCTGCTGTTAGGTGAACCTAACCTTGGATTAGGGTGCTGCCCAAGCCTTAGCATCCTCCCTAAACACCTAGTGACCTAAACCCTTCTTGAAGCTTGCTGTCCAGTATTTTTTCTGCACCTTATAGCAAGTCGAGATGGTGTTTTCTCTTTGAAGAGAGTTGTACCTTGCACCCAATCTTCATTAGGTTTCACTTGACACTTTTCAATGGACCCGATAAGACTCCAAAAGAGCTTAGATAACATCGTTAACCTAGTGGGAAATATGACTAGAATTATGACGGAGAAACCCGTTGACTATCCCCACTCTAATTACATGCCCCACTCAGCTTATCACCCGAGACTTGAGCCTAAGCCTCCACGACCTCACTTAGAGTCACATTACCGTTTACCTACCTTTGATGGTTCCTCAAACCCTTACTACTTTAGGGAATGGGCTAGACAAATAGATGACTATTTTGAATCATGTCATATCCCTGAATCTCACCAGATTAGCATTGCTAAATCTCGCCTCAAAGGTCAGGCTCTTCAATTTTGGGCAACATTGGAAGATCATAAAGAGTCTCGCGGTGAGTACACTACTTGGAAAGACATGAGGCGAGACCTTAATTTAAAATACCGACCCTCTACTAGTGACCGTCATCTAAAGCAGCACACTAACTATTTCATTGGGATAACCCGTGGACCTTACTGTGGTCAAGACCACCCACCCATTAGTATCATCCGGGTTGCTGCCCCACCCTATAGGTCTTCACCTAACCTTGATGGCCGACCCTCTACTGGGTCTTTTGTTAGACCAATCTCTTATGACTCCCCACTTGGACCTACTCCTAGCCATCCCAGTCAACCTTTAGCCTCCCCAGTCCTTGACCCTGCAAGCATTATTATAATAAAGAAAAACATTAAGAAGAAGAGGTTCCCTGAACCTGAGGCTGAGTACATCCATTTCGTGGATGCTAGTGATATCACTAATAACGAAGAATTCTTCGAGGATGAAACAGAAGTGATTGAATCAGACTCCCAGAATGACTTAAACCCTGAGCTAGGAAAGTTAGAACCTGTAAACGTCGACACCTTAACCTACCCCGATCCTAGTCTCCTCGAGGATAAGTCTTTGGACAAAGTATGCCGGGATGATAGGAATATGATCTTGGAAGAAGCCAATCTGGCCTTGGACACATTGTATTTAAATTTGGAAGATCCTGATTTAGTCGTATTACTTACTGAGTTGACTTTGGAGAATCTTGATGGTAATAGTCTCGAGTCGGAAGTGGTTCAACGACACTTACTACCTGATTTAATTCCCGATTTAATTGACCCTAAACCCATTTATCCTGATTCTATTGAGTACTATGAGTTCGGATGATATTGATTTGGGTCTGAAAGTTTTTGAGCCGAATTTGAGTAATGAATCTCCTTTTATTTTATTGGAGTCTAGTTTAGGAGTGACTCATCTAGAGTTTTAACAAGTGTGTCTTTCTTGATTGGAATTATCTCTCTATTCCTCGTACCGACAACAACCTTAGAGAGAATCTTAGCCCATGCTTTAATGTCACCACTCTAACTGTCGTGCCCACTTCTGATAGGAATACCTTACCCCATTTCTTGAGTCTCATACCTGCTGGTAACTCTTTGGACTATCCCCTTATGGTAGTAAGTCAGGACCCATCTTCTTATCATATCCATGACTCCTCCAACATGTCCTCTTTAGTCTTGTCCTCCCCTATTAAGGACCCCCCCTCTCCTAGTTGGATGAATTTGATAGATTACACCGCTACCCCTAGGAGACTAACCTCAACCCTAGCTGAAACTCTACATGGAAGTGTCTTAGTATCTAAGGACGTCTTTATTGCTCCCTCTAAACCAATTCCCTTAAATTTGGAAACTTTAAGTCCACTCATTTTATGTTTAACCCATCGTTATGCTTATCTATGTGTGCTTGCGAGTTTGTGTGTTTGCATGTTCATTTCCTGTCAAGTTTGTCTCTGTTTGAAGCTTTGGTGTAAGCCCCAAGTCTTGTCATTCATCATGCTCATTGGATTTGTCGCATCTGCATTCGCATCTCATCTTCAAGAATTGCACAAAAAAAATAAATAAAAGAATTCAACAAAGTAATACTCACTATAAGATTGATGCTGATCGTAAGAAGAGGTTTAAAGAATTTGAAATTGGAGATTTTGTTATGGTACGGATTCGTCCGGAACGGTTTCCCCAAGGAGCCGTTAAAAAGTTACATGCTAGAAGTGCGGGCCCCTTTAAGATAATCTTGAAAGCAAACAGTAATGCTTTTGTGTTAGACCTTCCTGAAGGCTTTAATATGAATCCTATGTTTAATGTTGAAGATTTAGTAGCTTTCGAGAGACCCGAGTTAACCCTGATATTCCACTTCATAAAAAGCTTTGTGAGAACTCACCTAGTGAGATCCCCAGCCTACCTCCACTCCCCAATTTACCCCATTTACCCATTGCGGAGAAGGTCGAAGCTATACTTGACGATGAAATCATTTCCACGAAGGAAGGTGGACGCCAACGGTACTTGGTGCACTGGAAAGGGAAGCCGGCGACAGAGGACACGTGGGTGGATCGAGAGGAGCTGCAGAGTTTAGATCCAGATCTCCTAGAGATGTACGAGAGCTCTAGAGACTTTTACTCGACGGGGTCGAGCTTTATCCCACCTGGGGAGAATGATGTGGACATCGATCAGAGGTTCAAGCATGTGTATCGCCGGAGACAGCGCAGATCGACGGCTACGATTCAGAGTCTTTATTTTTCTTTATTTCATGTTTTATTTAGTTGGCATTTTTATTTCCTAGTTTACCCCTATGGGGAGTGTTGTCTTATTGTAGCCCAAAGGGCGTTTGAGTACTTTTATTTCCTCATGTTTTAAGACTTATTTATAGGGGTCTCATGCCTTGTAAAAGCTAATGAATATTTGAATGAAAATTGATGTTTTGTTTCTACTTTTCTAGCATGAGTGCTTCAGAGGGAAGAGAGCTCAAGGGGAGCAAATCGCAAGGCCCACCAGTCGTTGGAAGAGTCCGCGGCTCGTGGTTATTTTCTTTATCACCTACTTCGTATTTTCCTCAACCATTTCTCCCTCTACCACCCCAAGAAAACCCCTACCCAAGCCTTTGTTGCCGACGCCCCCGGAGAAACCCGCCGCCGGCCACTTCCAAGGCCACGGCCGGCCACCTTGCCGGCGAATTCTCCCACCTGTCCGATCCTCCCCTCCGCATGCTTCGATTTTGAAATTTGAATTTCAACTTTCAAATTCTTTCCTAATTTGAAAATCCAATTTAGGAAAGTTGCTTAATAAGTTCCAATTTCAAATTAAATTAAATCGGAGTCTTTATTTTTATTTCCACGTCATCGTCCTAAAGTTGGAAACCTTTCCTCTTGGATTTCCCTCTCTCTTCCTCTTAGCATGCCGCCGGCCCCTTAGTGGGAATTAATCTCATTAATTGCTACTTAACTCCCCTTCCCCCAAATTTGAAATCAAATTGATTTCAAATTAATTTTCCACCCTTTCTATTCAAAATCCTGAAATTAATTTCAGGTTTTGAGTTTAAAACCTCCCTCCCTCCTCTAATGAAACCGTCGGCCCCATATATGCCTCCCCCTCCTTAAACCCCCCATTAATTCCCCAATCAATGCCTTAATTCCATTTGATTTGAAATTCAAAATTCAAGACAATCCCTCCTAATCTAATCAAAACTGAAATTAAATTTCAGTTTTTGATTAATCCCCTCCATAATTCCCTAACACTTCTCTCAAACCCTAGCCTTTTCCCCTTGCACCCGCCGGCCTCCCTTCTTCTTCTTGCTCCTGCCACCCCATCTTGCTTCTCTTGTGAATTGAGAAGCCAAGGAAAGGAGACGACGACGCCTCCCCTCTCCATTTCAATTATGCATGGCGGATCTCGAGCTTGATAGCGGATTCATGTACGATATCTACGGCGACGTCCACATCACCCGTTCTGAGTTCTTCGACGTCGGATTTGGATTCAACGACACTATTGAAGACTATCTGAATCGCATTCTTCCTACTCTTGTGGACGTCATAGACAATCAATATCAAGACTACGACTGGATCATCCACGTTCATCCATCCCCGCCATCTCCGCCACCGTCAACCTTTCCGTGGATCAAGGCCATTGGTGTTGCTACCGTCTTAGTGGCATCGTTGAGTTTGTTAAAGACCTTCTCCCGCTAAGCCCTACTTGAGTGTGAGTGAGCAAGGTAACTCGTTGTGAACTTTCTAGACATTAGCCGTGGGATTCTATTATTTTCCGCATTTGCTTTATTGTGATACTTTTGGAGATCTATCATTAATTGTGTCTAAAAAAAACTAGTTTGTAATTGCTTATCATAACATTTTGTCAACGGAAAATTCTTGAACCTTAACCTACGATACTCTAATCTTACATTGGTAAACTTTGTGATTCTTAATGAATTTCATGTGCAATCCTTAAATGTATCACATCAGTTTGGTCTACTTGGGAGCTTGACGATTCTTGGTTGCTTGGGTTAGCTGTTCGGTTCCTTGCCTGTTGGGTTGTTCGGTTTCCTGCCTGCTGGGCTGTTCGGTTCCAACCCGCTTGGCTGTTCGGTACCTCTGCCTGGGTCCCTCGTTTCCTATTTTTTGTCATGATTCCTGGTTGTGGTTGTTCGGTTTCTGGGAGCCTTAAATGTTACATTTTTTTTCCTTTTTGTTGGTTGGCTGTTTGGGGCGGTTGAGACTATCTTTTGGTCTCTCTTTTGTGGCTACAAAAGGAAGTGTTTTGGGATGTTGTAAAAAGGTTTTTGGAGATGAATATTTGGAATATATAACCTGTGGATTATCTAGCTTGCGAGCTATCTTCTTCTCTTCTTCTTCTAATTCGTCTTAGCTTTCTAATCTCCTTCTTCTCTCCATGGTCTCCACTCCATTTGTATCGTTCTTCTCTAAAACTATTGTAAGTTTTAAGTTGTGTTGTGTCCTGTTTTATTATAAGTTATAAGTTGTGTTGTTTTTTGTTTTAATATAACTTGTAGGTGGTTTCTATTAGAAGTTGAAAACTTTGTTATGTCCTATTTAGTGTGTTTTGTCATTTGGAAGGAAGGCAAATCAATTTTAAATGCAATCTTAATTTGATGTGAAACTACTAGGAGTTACGTTTAGAAATTAGAAAGAAAGTTGATTAAAGCTTTGCTCATATAAATTTAATTCTAGTACGTAAAAGAGAGTTACGAATTTGAAATCTTCAACTTGCTTAGGCCAAAGACCTGCAATAGAGAATAACCAAAATTATTCTTTCAAAGTTCAAGGTAATATTAAATTCAAAGTACAAATAACATAATCCAACGTTTAACAATGAGAGGTTCACTTCAAGGGCCTTCTGCAACTACTTGTAGGCTTTAGCGGAGAAAGATGAACCATACGATGAAAGACATTACCACTAGAGAGACGGCGCCGAAGAACTACGTTGGTGGAGAGGTAGCCGATGGAGATGAGGGTGGTGGGTGGCCGACGATGATCCAATCGTAGTCGGAAAATTGACGGTCGATGACGTTTGCAAGGATAGGGAGAATTCGATTGAAGTAATCTCCAAGTGTGTCGTCGTGTTCAAAACCCACGTCGAATAATGGAGATCGTAGAATGTTGATATTACTGTCGGCGTCGAACACAAGTCCCTATTCAAGTTCGGGATCCGCCATTCAACATTGAAGTGGAGATGGGAAGGAATCGTCTTCTTCTCCTCTTGGCTTCTAAGTTCCCACGGGAGGGAGTAGGGAGAGAAGGTGGTGGGAGAAGGGGGAAGAGATGGGCCGGCGGTTCAAGAGGAAGGGGCTAGGGTTTAAGGAGGTGATTAGGTTGAGTGTGGATGGAATTTAATCAAAAATCTGAAATAATTTCAGATTTAAGTCAAATTGGAGGGACAACAATTTGAGATTTGAATTTCAAATCTCATGAGATCAATGACATAAAGTAGCAATTAATGGGAATTAACCCAAGCATGGCCGGCGGCATAGAGGGAGGAGAGGAGGGAGTTAATTCACAATCCTGAAATTAATTTCAGGATTAAGTAAATTGGGAGGGAAAGTTTATTTGAAATCAATTTCAATTTCAAATAAGATGGGACATTAAGGGAGCAATCAATGAAGGAAACCCCTCATGGGGCCGGCGGCATGGTGAGAGGGGAGAGGGAGATTAGGGAGGGGTTAGGCGCTTTCCAAATGGGTCGATGCCACCTAGGATGAAAAATAATAACTCCATATGACATGAGATTTCGATTGAATTTGATTCAAAACTTTCCTTTTTAGGAATTTTGCAAATATGAAAAGTTTTTGAATTTCAAATTTTGAAATTAAAAAATCGGTAACTCCTTTATTTATTGCTAGGGCACAATCAAGGAGCCATTATGATGATTGACATCTTCATCATGGCTTGGGCAAGGTGGTGACCGACGGCCAAAGGAGGAAGAGGGGGCTTGCCGTCGGGTTTGGAAATTTCTTGATGGAGCTTGGGTTGTAGTGGAGGAAGCTAGTGGGTAAAGTGGTGGATGATGGGATCTCGGGTAGAGCTTGGCGTGGGGAGGAGGAAAACAAGAGTTGAAGAAGAAAACAATAAGATAAAATAAACCACGAGTCGAGGACGCTTCCAACGACTGGCGGGTATTGCTTTCGCTCCCCTTGAGCTCAATCACCCTTCTCTAGCTCTCATGCAAGAAGAAGAAGACAACATAAAATTTCATTCAAATATTCATTAACCAAATACAACAAATGAGACCACTATATATAGGTCTCCACTCATGAAAAAGAAAAGTACGAAATTGCCCTCTAGGCTACAATAACAAACAACTCCCCACAGGGGTAAAAATGGAAAACAGTAAATAACTAAATAATACATCATGACATCTGAAATCAAAAGTAGAGGCGCTGAATCGTGGCCGTCGACCTGTGATTCCGTCATCGATAAACATGTCGGTAGCGTCTGTCGATGTCCTCATCATAATTTGCTAATATTTTGCTTGCATTAACATGTCTTCTAGAAATCAATTAAATTTACATAAGACTCTTTCTTCAGCACTAAACCAGAAGCAATTCATAAAAAATTGAGAGCCAAATGGTTTATAACTGAAGGAGCAAACTAAAAAGGCAAAATGAAAGGCAACAATGCCCAAGTAGAGTAAATCACAAAATTAACTACGTAAGAAATACCATGAAATTCATAAATTGCAGGAACCTAAATGTCCATTTTTTTAGCCACCGACTTCCTCCTAGAACTGGAAAATTGTGCGTTTATAGATGCTCCAAAGAAGGGGAGCACTATCAGTGCCCTCTGCAAAGAGCAAGATTAGTAATCTTATAAGCCTCTTCAATGCATCTACAATCAAAGAACACCTATCAAAACTTTGATTTACGATGTTGAATTCCTGTTACACATTTTGAATTCCAAAACTTCTCATAATAATTTATTCAATAAGCATGTGACCAATCTACCTTGGAACCCAAGAAAAAAATTTGCGCAATCCTTAAAAAAACAAAAGATAAGTAAAAGCAGGTAGCAGTGTGCATGACCATATTATTCATTGGGAAAAGCATCAACATAAACGCACCTGGCGCTGGGAACTTTGCTCGGGACATCGGGTTGAAACTCCACTGGCAAACCGAGAAACCCTTCGAACCTATCAAAAGTCACATGGGAAACGTGCCGAACGTCTGACGGCCAGCCGATGTCCATGCAAGCCCCGGCCCCTTCCTCGCCGGCGCCGAGGCTGCACATGGCAAGAGACCTCTGCAACGCCGCCGTCGCTATTTCCGATATGGAGAACTGTTGACCCCGTCGGTCTATGCTGCCCTTGTCCGTTGCCGGTATGGTCGGCGGAGACGCGATTAAATCGGCTCCACACTCGCTTTCGCTCTCGCTCCCGGTGTCTTCGCTCTCGGCCACAACAACGGAGGCGCGGTGGGAGAGCGGAAAGGAGAAAAGGTAGCCAAGGTGGAGCTGGAATCTGGCCATGAGTAGAACTCAGACTAGGGTTATGGTTTCACATGGCAATAAAAGGAGGACAAAAGGATCGTTCGTTGCGGGAAGTTAACGAGAAGATAGGTTAGTTGATCAGCGGTAGCCGTGGCAGTGGCGGTGGAGGTGGAGGTGGAGGTGGAGGTGGCGGTGGAAGAAATGGAGGATTTGGTAGCTTGACTGACTATATCTAAGCAAATATTTTTTAATAGGAAATTTAAAAAAATGATTAAAGGGATAGTTTCATGTTAAAAATGAGTTCATGAGTCAATTCAGATCAGACCCGTTTAATAAAGGCACCGAAAATCATCTTAAGTCCCAATCATTTTAATAAATGAGTCGACTTGGATCCGAATTTTTTTATTAAATTTGAGCCCATAGATGATTTATTGATGCCCCTACTACTTTGGCTTCACGGATTCTTTTTGTTTTGAGGATAATTTAGTTAATTCTTTAAATTTGCATTTAGTAAGTTTTAAGAATCTAAGTTTTAAATTATTTAACATTATAGATTTCTTATGTAGAATTTAGTTAAACGTTGATAAATTGTTACATATAGCTAAAATTTTGAGGTATGTTTCAGACCAAATGACTAAAAACAGAGAAGAAGAAGAAAGAGTAGATGGAATTATTTAGCAAAGTTTAGAATGAGTAAAAGAGAAGAGTAAGATTTTATTTGGAATAAATTTTTTAATACTTTCACAAGTAATTTTTTTATAATTTTTTTTAAATATTTATATTAAAATTTGTTTTAGAAAATAATACGTAGCATAAAAAAATTTTAGTACAATAAATTTTTATACTACAAAATTATTTTTAAATATAATAAAAAAATTATTCCAAATAAAATTAAATAGATCAAAATGAGATGTGTTCATTCACAATTACTCACATAATACTAGCACCTTCCACGTTCACGTGAATATAGACCTGTCAACATTGGACCCGACCCGAAAACCCGACACGAAAATTTCGGGTTTGGGTTGACTCGAACCCGAAGCGGGTGGAGTTCAGGTCCTGAAAATCGACCTGTTTGCAAAACCGAGTCGGGTTCAAGTTGACCCGGGAACCTGGGCATGACCCGGAAACCAAGCAAAACCCACTGCCTCGCGCGCCGCGCTGGCTGCCCCACTGCACCGCGCCAGCATGCCCCGCCTGCCCTCGCGTCGCTGCCTCGCCGTCACTCATTGCCCCGCTGCCGCACCGCCGCTCGCCCTCACGTGCCCTCGCGTCGCATCGCATCGCTGCCTCGCCACGTCGCCCTCGCGTCGCTGCCTCACCGGCACCGCCGCCGCTGTACCCTTTTGGCCTGCCGCTGCCGCACCCTCCTGCCGCTGCAACCTTCCGAAACTCAAAAAAATCAACTTGAAGCGAGTCGGGTTGGGTTGACCCGAACCCGAAGCGGGTCGGATTCAGTCCAGAAAATCGACCCGGTTGCAAAAACAGGTCGGGTTGACCCGAACCCGAATAGTGCCGAATTAGTTCCGGAAATTCGACCCGAACCCGACCGTTGACCCGAAATTGACTGGTCTACGTAAATAGCAGAAATAAGAAAAAGTGAAAAACTGCACGGTGCAGAAAATTAGCATAACTTAGCATCTTACATAAATGCAAATGGCATGAAATAAAGAAAGAAAGAGAGAGACTTAATAATATGAACAGAAATAAAATAAAATAAAAGTTGGAGTTTTTTTTTTCTTTTTTATCCTTCCTATAATAGAACATAATCCATATGTCTGTTGCTTAACACTGTTGAAATACTTAGTATTAAAATAATCATTTGATTTCAATTTACATATTTAAATATTGTTACACAATGTGTATAATGGCTAATGAGTTGATTGAATCAATTGGTTAATATCAGTCTAATAAATTAGTCCAACATATTAATTATAAGAAAATTATAACATAATTATATTGTATATTTCAATATTAAATAATCCTAATTATATATTTAAATATTATAACATTTAGAATGTTTTTTTCTGTCCATGAATAATTGTAAAGATTGTTTGTTGTCATTGTCAATGGCATAAGGTTGGAAAGGAGAGAGAATTTTTAAAACATCAATAATAGTGAAGTTAGGGGTGTGTGATCGAAACAAGTAAGATTGTGAGTCAGTTCAAATTTGACTAGCTAATCATTTCGAGAGTCAAGTTTGTCGAGCCACAGGTTAGAGATTATATATTATAAGAGCTCGAGTTTGGCCCGACAAGGCTCGTCAAGCTGGCTCGATTAATATTAATCAACACAATAATGTTTTTTCATGAATAATAATAAAGATTGTTTGTTGTTATTAATCAACCTAATTAATTATTTTTATCCAAATTCAAAATGAATTTTATTTTCAAAATTGATATGTCACCAAAAATCGTCTTGATCATGCATGGATCTCAATATAAATATGAATCAGAAATTTCCAAAATTAAAATTGGAATCTTCCGAGCTCTAATTTCAACAAACTTATAGTCGAATTGAACATCTCGAAGAGATGAACCCAACAACTACAAAATTAGATAATCCGAGCCTAAATGAGCCTAAATCAATGGTACAAAGTATACTTGGAGTGTTTAAAATATTAATTGGATAATCAAATGATCGTCGAATATGGCATGCTTATAGTCAAATCGAGCGGTTCGACAAGATGAATCCAATGAGCCCAAGATCGTCCATTTCTGACATCATTTGGTCACTCAAATGCTTGATAAATGCTCCACACTCAAAGGGATCAATAAGAGTCGTCTATTGAAACACTCCCAACATGCCCTCGATCTTCTCTATATTTACGAGGCATGCCGTCCTAAAAAAAATATAAATAGGTCCCCATTCTTCACATGAGAGAGGGCAGAAAGAAGGAGAAAATTTGGGGAGCCCTTTGCCACCAACCGTTGCCAGAGTTCTTCCCAACCGTCGTCGGAGTTCTTCCCGATCGTCGCCAAAGTTCTTCCTGACTGTCGTCAGAGCTCTCTTGTCATCAATCACCACTGGATTTCTTACCGAATGTCACTGATGTTCTTCCCTACTGCCTACGAAGTTCTTTACGACCGTCGCAGGAGTTCTTCTCAGCCGCCATTGGAGTTCTTCCCAACCACCGCCAGATTTCTTTCTGACCGCTTCCGGAGTTTCTTACCGACTGTCACCAAATTTTTTATCTGGCACTCTCTAGAAATTGGGAGATTGATGAGGATCAAAAAATGGGATAGATTGAAAGAGCTACCAAAATATTATTAATAGAAGCATTCTCCAGGGGATTGAATAATTGTTATCTTATTGATGACATTACTACATCAATTGCCAGACTTATTTCAGAGTTTATTCCTGCCTACTGAATTTTACCAATAAATCAACCATCCATTTTATCTAGCATGCTCTTCATTTTTCTAATATTTTCGTTGGGTTCATCTCTTTGAGATGTTCTATTCGATTATAAATTTATTGAAATCAGAGCTTGGATGATTTCAATTTTAATTTAGAAGTTTCTGATTCATATTTATATTGAGATTCGTGTATGATCAAGGCGATTTTTGATGATATATCATTTGCCCCCTTTTTTTGGATGTTGAAGCTTATCGAGTCCATATATATATATATATATATATATATATATATATATATATATATATATATATATATATATATATATATATATATATATATATATATATATATATATATATATATATATATATATATATATATATATATATATATATATATATATATATATATATATATATATTCCTTGAACTAATTGTGACTGGCAACTTTGGTTAAAACCTCAAATGTGGTTGTGGCCAAGATAAATTTCTCTTGCATTTTCTAACATCTAAGACAATGCCAATAACAATCATTTTTTCACAAATGCAAATATTTCAAAAAACTCAAGCTCTATATATAGTTTCCAACTAGACTTCTACTCCTTAGACATTATCTCAATCTTTATATCAAAAAGATAGTAACAATCTAAAGATAAATCATTCTTTACCCTTGATTTGAGATATATGCGGCATTCGCCCCCTCCCAATCGAGGAATAATAGATCACAAATTATTCGATTTGACCTCTTCCACACATGTTTAAGTCATTAATCAACGTTCTGACAAATAACCTTGGATAGGCCAAACATCCATAGTGGATTCTCTCAATCTCTTCCACATAACATCATCGAGTAAAGCTTTGACAAATAACCTCGGATAGATCAAACATCCTTGGTAGATTTTCTTGAATTCTTTCACACATGTTAATGTCACATGGTAAAGCCATGACAAATATTTTTGATAGGTCAAACATCTTTGGTCGATTCCCTTGACCTATTTCATACAGGTTAACATTAGTGAGCAATGCCTGAAAAATAACCTTGAATAGGTTAAACATCCTCGAATAAATGTGCTTAGCGGATCCCATCAATCTATTTCACATATATTAATATCAATAAGAAACACATTGACAAATAACCTTAGACAGGTCAAACATCATTGATGGATTATCTTAATCTCTTTCACATGGGTTAAAGTCATTGAGAAACACTTTAACAAACTACTTTGGATAGGTCAAACATTCTTGGTGGATTTTCTCAACCTCTTCCACATAGGTTAATGTCAGCGAGAAACGTCCTTACAAAAAATCTTAGATAAGTCAAATATCCTTAGATAAACATCCTTGGCATCTTGGTGGATCCCATCGACCTCTTTCACATAGAATTTTGAAACATCTTTATCAACTCCTTCAAAGAAGAGTTAGAGACCGTTAGGCCTCCACTCTGCTGACATTGTTAGAGTGTCACTAGACAGTTGCGATCAACATAATATTTGACCCCTGCATCAAATTATCAGTTATCTGCCTCTGTCAGCATGCATACCTTCTATCTTCAGCAAAATGCAACTCGATCATCATCATTAGCTCACTGCCTGATCTCCAACATTGGAATATCACCTAACCACTTCCAATAGACTTTCAATGGCATACTAACTAACTCCGCATATTAAAGGATTGACTTATGATCATCAGATCTCATCCCAATCATTAATCATTGTCAGACTTTCTCATGTACTTTGAACAACGTCAAATCTCTTCATGAATACCCATCATCATCAAACCTCTGCTCAACTATCGTTAGATCACTGCCAATATTCTCTTTGATCCCCATCAATATTCTCTATCAATCCAAAGGAATGCTTGGATCAACACAAGAGAATAATGTTTTGATCCCTGCTAATAATCCTCGAGCTACCAATCCAAAGAGATGGCTTGGACCGACACAAGAGGCTCTGCTTCTCCTCTTACCGCAAGGTGTATTTATAGGTCAAAATTCAAGAGAAATTCAAGCCTCGTAATTATAATTATCAGTTCAAGCAGTTAAAAAAATATGCATGTATATATTTTCGGACTACGCAAGCTTCAACGTCGGAAATAGGGGGCAATTGATATGTCACCAAAAATCTCCTTGATCAGGCACAAATCTTGATATAAATATGAATCAAAACATCTAAAATTAACATGGGAATTATCCAAGCTCTAATTTCAATAAACTTAAAGTCGAATTGAACATCTAAAAGAGAGGAATCCAATGACACCAAAATCAGTCTAATCCAAGACCAAATGAGCCCAAATCAAGGGTCCAAAGCAAGGGTGTCAAAATCAAGTTTTGGGTTAAGGTCGGGTCAAACTCGGAACTGAACCGAATTCAAACAGGTTGACCCGAAACTGACACGATTTTGTAAATGGGTCAAAAATACAAACCCAAACCCAACCCGGCAGGTTACCGGGTTGACCAGACCCGACACAGTTTTGTAAACCCTATCTTGCATCAACGGCTGTAGGTGGGATGGTGGGACTCGCATTGACGGTAGGAGGTGGGATGGTGGGGCTCGCATCGACGGAAGCTAGCAAGATGATGGGGCTCACATCGATGGAAATAAGCGGGCTTGATGGGACGGCGAGCTCGTGTTGACGGTAGCAATAAGCAAGATGGCGGGACTCACGTCGACGGCAGAAGGTGCGCTCATAAATGGCGGATCTTGCAGATGGACGGTAGCCGGGGGTTTGCGGATGATGGATCTCGCTAACATACGACAGATCTCGTGGATGATGGATTACTACGAGATAATGTTATAGTGGCACGACACTCAAGTTCTCGATGGAATGAATCACGGATATGACAAAAATATTTTTCCAAACGGCTCGATTTTGGGTTTTCGGGACAAACCCAGCCCATTTTTTCAATCAGGTCAAATCTGAGAACCCGAACATAACCCGTTTTAAAATCAGATCGGGTCTAACCCAAAATTTTTGGGACAAGTTCAAGTCGGGTTTTCATGTCGTGTCGAAGTTTGACATCCCTAGTCCAAAGCATATTTAGAGGGGTTTAAGCATTAATTGGATAACAAAATGATCGTAAAATATTGAATGCTTATTGTCGAATCAAGTGGCTCGATAAGATGAATCCAACAAGCTCAAGATCAACTATTTCTAACATCATTTGGGCACTCAAATGCTTGATAAATGCTCCACAATCAAGGGGATCAATATGATTCGTTTATTAAAACAGTCCCAACATTCCGTCGATCTTCTCTATATTTATGGGGCATGCTACTCTCAAAAAATTATAAATAGACCCCCATTCTTCACATGAGAGGGGGAAAGAAGGAGAAAATTTGGAGATCTCTTTTGACACCGACTGTTGTTGGAGTTCTTCCCGACCTTCTCCAGAGTTCTTCCCGATTGTTGCCATAGTTCTTCCAAACTGTCACCAGAGTTCTCTTTCCGTAGACCACCCCCCGGAGTTCTTCCAAACTGTCACCAGAGTTCTTCCCGACAGATAATAGAGACTTGGAGTTCTTCTCAACCACCGTCGAATTTCTTCCCGACTATCGTCGGAGTTCTTCCCGACCTTAATTGTAGTTCTTCGTAACTGTCGCCAGAGCTCTCTTGCCACCGACCACGGCCAGAGTTCATCTCGACCACCACTAGTCTTTCACCTGTTCGTTGACTACCACCAGACTTCCAGACATCTTCCGCACTATCCAATCTATGGTAAATCCACCTTCTCCAAGTAAAGGAGTAAATCAAGCTTTGTAATCCATTCAAACTTAGTGAACATTTTCATCTAGGACAATCCCCATGGGTTTTCCCTTTTCGGGTTTTCCATGTAAAAAACTTATGATATTTTTCTCTCTCAACTGTCTATTGGTATGTTAGATATACGTATGTTACTAAGACGCTTTATTTTCTTACTCTACTATCGCGTATATTCTCGCTCGCAACAGACAAAATGGTCCGTTAAACAAGTAACTTGCTTCGACATGACAAACAAGTCCCGCATTAAACGAGTGAAAAAAAAGTTTTAAACAAAATAATCATAAAATGATAAAAAATAATTCTCAAAACTTAAGTTTTTTTTCCAAAATTTGTGCAACATTAATTTTTTTATCTTTCCATGAGTATTTATTTAAAAAAAAATTACATCTGTGTGACTTGTTCCTTTAACAAGCAACTTACTTGCTACATTTACGGACTACTTTTGTTATTTTTAAATTTTATTTTAACATATTTTTTTTATTTTTTTAATAATAAAGATATTTATTATACCTATTTTTTAAATTTATCCCACCAACAAGCTCTATTATTTTATTAGAGCTAATTCCAAGGATATCAGAAACAAAGCATAACCGCAGCCATATTGCTCAGACTTCACCGGCAATTAATTTTTTTTATATAAAAAATATTCATTATATATTTAAAATATTTTGACCTTTGAAATTAATTTCATATTTGATAGAAATAATCTTACTTTTTCATTTTATTAAAGCAAATTTAAATTAAACATTTCATAAAAAAATTAAAAAATAGTGAAAAATCATACTCCATTGATTAGAGAATAAATTTATTTCTAAATTCAAATCATTATTTTATGATTTATAGCTCCCATTTTAAAAAAAATTATAACAATTTTTAAAAGAGAGATTTACATACATATCACCATATACTATTATATTTACATATTTAACACTTAAAATTCTATTATTACATAAATACCACAAATAGTTTATTTTTATATCAAATATGAGTGGTAGAAATGAAATATATATGGTAGGAAGGAAATATGAGTGACATATTTGATATTAGAATATTATAGGGTGGTATGTATGTAATATTAAAATTTTTGATGTTAGATAACGTAAATAGGATGATATAAAATGGTATGTAGGTAAATTTTATTTTTTTAAAATTGTGATGACGTCACAGAGTCCTTCAACAACATTTCGTTGATTGTTAGCGTCATTCGTTGATTTGCTTGTTGAATGTTAGTTTGTAGTTGATATACCTTTTTTTTAATTTAATTTATATGCATTTTAATGTAAATAAACTATTTATAATTTAGTGATTTACCGAGTTTAAATTCCTTATTAATTTTTCTAATTATACTAAACTAACCAACTAATTTAGTTAAGTATTATTTCATACTAATTAGCCATTGCCTTTAACATTTTCAAATAATGACAACGTCAGTCTCTCAACAATAATTGACCGATTTGATTGTTGAATGTTAGTTCATAGTTGATATACCTGATTTTTATTTATTTTTTTAAGCATTTTTGTGAAAATAAAGTCTTAATATTTGAGTGATTTATGGAGTTCAAACCCACATTATTTCCTAATTATAGTTGATAGCAAAAGAGTGTATTAAAGGCTTGTTGAATATGCATGAAGTTCATATAATAATCGGTGTTCTTGTATGAATCAAAATTTTTATGGCTACTGGAGGAATATGTGTCAATCATATATCACGTAAAAGATAATTTTAACTAGTAGTAATGTGAAATTTTAGATTTGTTAGGGTGGAGGAGGAATTTCTAAAGGAACTTCACCATGATGACCAGGGCGAATTATTACGTCCGGTCACCGGACGTTCGAACATCCAATCCAGACGCTCCACTTCATCCAAATACATTGTGGCCCGATGTATTTGGGTGACGTTGCGCGTCTGGATTGGTGTCCGGACGAATCCGGACACCGAAAATAATAATTTGCCGATGATCAGGAGCCTCACAGCTTTGATGTATGGTTAACCATTGGGTAGCAAACTTTATCATATTGTGATGAAATTATCCGTATGGCAAATTATTGTAAGTATTAAATAGCTTGATTTGAGTTTGTTGCTCCTCTATCCTAAAAAATAATTCACTAAAGTTGAACTTACATGAGCTCGACCAATTGGATTATGTCCACATTGATTGAGAGATTGATACGTTAATTAATAAGTGTTAGAGCGGAAATCTTCATTGTTGTCGCCATTATGTCTATCAAGCATTAGATGAATTTTTATATGATATTGGGAATGACTCCCCTCAAGCAATAACAAATGACTGTATGTTAGAATATTCATAACATTAGAGCAAGAGATTAACATCTTAACTTTATATGAAGATCTAACACACACAAATAAAAGAACTTTTATATGAGACATTGGAGTTTTTATGTAGAAAAATTGGGAAGGAATAGAACCACGGAGTCTAGCTCAAATAAAGTGATCTACTATGTAAGTAAAATTACAAAATAATACCCTTCTTCTCAATTTGTAGAAAACGAAATTACAAACATTAGCTTTGTCTTCTATGTTTCTAGTAGAGATTTTGAGAGAAGTAGTGGAGGGTGATGACGATGATGTAGAGATTATGATAGGGCAATAAAAGTAGATGATTTTAGTCAAGAGTTGATAGTTAGATGATGAAGATCGATCGATGGTGGTTAGATGATAGCAATTGTCGTCAAACTATAGAGCTCTAGTGCTCTTCATATCTCTAAACTCTCTTTATTTTCATATTAATTATAATGTGCATACACCGAAAATCGTTCAGAGATCAACCAGAATGTGCCATGTCACCCCTTGCTAGGTATTGCTCGGAACCACTCGGTACCACGGCTCAATACTACTGACGTGATGCATTGTGGTTGGTCTTTGGATGACAACCTTCGTCCGGTCTCCGCACAAAATAATTTCAAATATGGTTTAAGCTCTCCCTAGAAAATTTTTAGAGTTAACAATTTTTTGTATCAAAAAATTATTTTAGAATGCAACAAAAAATTGTCACAAGCAAAATATTATTCTAATGATCGCTTTGGGAAATGGTGAGCAGTGGATAAACCGTCATTTTCTGATCTTAAAAAGACAAATCTCCTTCAATAACTCGATCATTAATCACTTATGAATAATCCAATCCATTTTCCATAAACTTTTGCATATGATTGTTTAATATTGGTTGGTGTGCATTTAATTATTTAAATTTAGCAATCATATGCGCATTAAGTACTTCTATGTTTTTGTTTTTTAGTGGATATAGTTCACATCCGAGAGCTTTATTGGATCCCATTATTGTACAAAGAGAACATATTCAACGAGCGATATTTTTATACTTACAATTCAATATATTTTTATTCTTTTAATATATTATCTATTTTGAGAATATTTTTATTTTGATGTTTGGCAAAAATTATTTTACCATATAAGTTTGTGCAGTGTTATTATCCTTTATGTTTTGAACATTCTTAATAGCTTAATAATTCATTCAATTTGGTTGTTTCGTTGTGTTATTGCATCTATAGAATCAACTTAAAAATAAGTTAACGTAGTCGTAATTGAAGATTACATTATTCATTTTATTCTTAAAATTGATAACTCAGTTTAATATAAATTATACGCCCAATTCATCTTTCCTACTAAGCTTTTTCCCCCTAAATGATGGTGGTTGGAAGGTTGTAGTCGGGTCACAGTAGTTGAAGGATAGTAGTCGGATAATAGTTATCAAATATTATAGTTGGGTGATGGTGTTCAAATGATTATAGTTGGGTGATAGTGGTTAGAGGACTATAGTCAAGCGAAGGTGATTGGAGGATCATGTTCATGTGATATAGGTCAAAGGATCATAGTCTGACAAAGATATTCTGATGATCATAATTGAATGACTGTGGTCAGATAATCATAGTCGGGTAATAGTGGTCAGATAGTGATAGCTAAGATTGGGGTGTTGGTCTAACAATGGCTACAAGTTTGTGGTATAACAATGGCAGTTAGGCATCTGATGATGGTGGTTTAATGATGACCATCAGGTGGCGGTCTGAAGGTGATCAAATGAATATGGTTAGTCGATGGTCTAAAAATGGTAGATGGGTTGTGGTTTGATGGAGACAGTTGGGCAGTGATCCAGCGGTGATGCTCGGGTGGAGTTTTAAGATTCTTCAAGCCTTTAAGCTCTATTGAATCTCAAGCCATCCTACACTCTCCTTCTTTATGTAGAGAGTAGAGGCCTATTTATAATTTTTTTTAGAGTGTCATGCCCTATAAATATAGGCAAAATTTTGAACACTTTATCGGATGTCTTGTATATGTTCCCTCAACTATAGACTATGCTTTCAACTTATAGACTATGCTTTCAACTTCTAAGTGCCTTAATCATTTCAGAACTAGATATTTTGGGCTTGCTTTATTCTCCTTATCAAGATCCTCAATTTGTTTATAAGCATGCGAGATTTTAAGAACATATTAAAACTTTGCTACAACTGCATATGCTAAAATATATAATACATCTTATATTTGACTACTTTATATCAATATAAAGAGCTTAAATATGACTATATACAACACCATAAAATGTACTATTGAATATCATCAGAATGCCATCCATTTACATTAAGCAATATTAGGTATACTTTTTATTTAAAATTGAGAGTTCAAGCCACCAAACTTTGCATTAAACTTCAACACTTCCATTGAAAGGTGAAGCATAGTGCTTGACTTTTATATTAAACATAATGATATTATTAATGTAAAATGACTCAAATTGTCTAACACTTTTTTCCATCACAACCCTAGATTATATGAGACATAAGCGAACATTTGCATGCATAACAAAATAATTCAAATGAGTTGATCAGAAAATAGAGAATGAAGTAAAAACAACATTCTCAAGCTTGAAGTTTCTTCGAAAACTTGATTAAACTTATTCTAAAAGTCACTTGATTATTATTCTAGCATTGATCGAAACTTTTCGAACCTTAATTGAACCATTTTCAACACATCGATCAAAGCATCTTAAATTATTGTTTGATCATGTTTTCAATATAGAAGTTTTAGATAAACTTCGAAGAATATTCAATAATGTGTTGCAATCTTTCGAACAATATCAGAGCAAATAATAGGCATTGTTCGAAGTTGATTTTTTCATATCCAATATTTCATACAATGTATACTATCACTAATATTTAATGATAATAGCGGGCTAGTCATAAACAAAGATTGATACAAAAATGTTGTATTGAAAATTTATCTTAAAATCATCACATAAGAATGAAAATTGTTAGGGGCTGTTTGGTAGCATGATTTAGGCCTGATTTGAGGCGAATTTTAGCGAAATCCATCCAAATGGCCTAAAATGCAAAACCAAATCTCACGGCAAACGAAAGCCGTCGTAGACGGAAAATTCCGTCTTTTCGTGCTAAATCCCGGATTTCGAAATCCCTTTTTTGCCGGATTTATGAAATCCATTGGCTCGAGAGGAAAAGTCCCCTCGTTAAATCCGCTCTATAGGCAAATAATTACATGAGATTTAATAAGATTTATTATAATGTTACCAAACAATTTTCAGGATTTCGACCCCTTAGGATCTTCGAAATCCACATTTAGGGATTTACAAAATATTACTTAAACTAAATACTGAGTGCCACCAAACAGCCTCTTAGAAAAAATAGCTTTTAGAATAAGAAGAGCCAATCAACTTCTTAAATGAAAGATAATTTATATAAATTGGAGCCCCGTCTTGAATTATGAGAATATTTTCATCCAAACGAAATTTTAAGAGCATACGAACGCAACATTCCCTTAGAAAACAGGAAGAGGATAAATCGGGAAATAGAAAATTAGAAATTTCGGTAAAGGACGCCGTTATCCCATTCCGGCGATCGGTGGAGAGAGAAAGGACCTACTACCGTGGAGATCTTATCACCTTCTTGATGGCCGGGTTTAGCGGTGACGAGACAGCCCCTTTCTTCGGCTTCCTGGGCGCCGCTGCCGCCCTCGTCTTCTCCTGTAACATACTAGCAGCCTTTTGACTTGATTCCTTCCCCTAGTTTTGGATCTGGTCCACTGAGATCGATCTATTTATGGCGTTTGCAGGCATGGGAGCCGCATACGGGACGGCAAAGAGCGGCGTGGGAGTGGCGTCGATGGGTGTGATGAGGCCGGAGCTCGTGATGAAGTCGATCGTGCCTGTGGTCATGGCCGGAGTGCTAGGCATCTATGGTCTCATTATTGCCGTTATCATCAGCACGGGGATTAACCCTAAAGCAAAGTCTTACTACCTTTTTGATGGCTACGCGCACCTATCTTCTGGTCTGGCCTGCGGTCTCGCTGGGCTTTCTGCTGGTATGGCCATAGGCATCGTTGGTGATGCTGGAGTTAGGTAATTCTTCTAATCTTAGTCTTTTGATTAATTGATTGTGGTTTGAATCCGAGGTAATTTAGAAATGGGCTGGTTAGTTGTTGATTTCGACGCGTTAGGTTATTATAGTTGATATTATGCATCGTCCTTGGATATCTTCAAAATATTCTGTCGTAGTGGCGGCGGTTCTGTTGGCTCCCTCTGGTTGATGTTCAACTGAGGATAATGGTGGTTTTGAGAAAGATGATACTCATTGTTGTCTAATGCCCTTTTCCCAGGTATATATGATTCACCCTAGTGATCCACTAGATAAACACGGTCTCAACGAAAATGATCATAAGCTTGAAGTTCCTAAATTTGGTTTATTTTGCATCGAGCACAAAAAAACTACTTCAAAACGAATTGATAAATCCTGAACCTTCACTGTATGAATTCTTTTGCTCACCCAAAAATCTTGCTCCTATGTAGTTTCTTTGAATTGCTCAGCAACCATCCTGCAATTTCTAAATTACCTCAGCTCTCTACTAACTAACATAGAATAGTACATCTATGAAGCATGCTTACATTGTTCATGGAATGCATGCATTTGCAGTGGTACAATACTAATCCTTTACATCTTCTTGAATGCTTATTAAGTGATCCTTAAAAACTTGATGTAAACTTAAGGAAGGCATTAATGTCCAATATGGTGAAGTGATGATGGTGGGTAGAAAGGGAGTCAACTTATGTACAATTTTTTTAGAGAGAAATTCTTTCACGTATGTCCTGTTCACTAGAGGATTCCTGTATTTATTTATAGAAGAATGGGTACAATGTTATAAGAAACAATCGAATAAACTTACAACAGTCACTAAATATGAATGATTTTTCAAACATTAAATTTTTGTATGCTAACACTCCCCTCTTAAGCTAGAACATATATATCAATTTTGATCCAACTTGTGTTAGCATATGTTTAGAAAATGGATATATATATATATCCAATTATTCTTCAATTGCACATGAGGAGTGATAATATTCTTTTACAAAATAGTATTCATAATAAAATAACAATCAACTTCGATATGCTTAGTACTTTCATGAAAGATTGGATTGTTATCAATATAGAAAGCGGCTTGATTATGATAGTTTAAATTATAAGTTGGGTAATAGAAAAATTAAATTCCTTAAGATAGATATCAAATGTAATTAGCATCTTCATAAGCTTTCAAGAGGTATCTTAATATATTTTGAAGTCTTAAAGACAACTTTCCAATGTGGATCTAGTGACAACCTTATATATATGCTTATAATTTAGAATTTAATGTTTGAATTACTTTATTCATATATCTCACAAAGGATTTATATGTGATAAAATAACTATTTTAGGTAAATCAATTAATTTGACTGCTAAAACATTGATTCTAATACATTAGCTCCCATCTAAATAAGAAAATACTAATAAGATAATAGTTATACAGATTAAATACAACAACTATCTATGTTGATTCTTATAACTGTCTTCTATATAGAAAGCACTATCCGACATAAAATAACATTTTAACTTTCTAATTTCATAAGATATATTTTTTAAAAATTTCTGTTTAATGAACATGCTTTCTTTTCTTTCCTTAAACTTTTGCAAAACACCCAATTATCCCTCTTCTTAATCTATTTTTTCGTTCCTTTATAAATCCTTAAAACACTTATTTTAAAATTATTTCCTATACCATCAATAAAATTCTTAATATTTTCTTTTGATTTATTCATACGTCAAATATTATTCTTTTTTTGCAAAATCACCTCTTCTTGCCTCTTCTTCACTTAAAAAATTTAGCACACTTTCATAGAAAATTAACAACTATTTTAGGGTTTATCGCTTCGAAAAAATAGAATAAAATTAGATTAAACTTTACCTTTATTTTGAAAGAGAAAAGAAAACCCTAGCTTTTGATTTCCCACCATAATTGTTCTTTACTCGGCTTCATCTCTCTTGATCGCATTCTAGTGCTCTATTCATTAATTGCATGATCAACCTCACTCATGCATGCGCTCGTCACTATTCTCGGCCTTCCTTGCTCCATTGCTAGTAACACCAACTAGCATTGTAAATTATTAAAAAGATTGGAAAGGTTGCAACTGTCCACCCAGCTTTTATTGTTCATCTTTAAATAATTGACTCGCAAGACATTTATCTATGGTTATGCAACACTTCTTTTTAGATCTATCCACCAACTTAGTCCTTTGAGCTTTTGATCTATTTTATTACTTCATGGATGAATTGTATATCTAGAAAAATGTGATCGCTATATAAATTTTTTCCTTATATTATTAGCATTTGAAACACATGTTTTGCATGTGTATCTTAGTAATTCATACTCATTAACTTTATAATCTTCTAAATATCTTGTCTGTCACTAAACTTAATTTTTTTTAAAGCTAGCATTCTGAGCTAGTGAATCATGTGTTCTTTCTTTCAAAGTGGATTGAACTATCAACTTATTCAACATAACAAAACTTTCATCATAGAATAAACTATTGATAAGTTTAATATATCCATATTTATAATCAATAGCTCCTCTTGAGCAAGCAACCAATTTATAGAAAGAAGTACGGGGTTTTCTAGGCCTGACTTGGTATTATAGGAGGTTTGTTGAGGGATCATCTTATTTGCTACTCGAGCTACTTCAACCTTTTCATATATATACTCATTTTGTAATCAGCCTCTAAGTGTAAAACCACTCATCCACCTGAGCATCCTCATCTTTGCAACTCCTAACTTAATTTTATGCTTCTATTTTAATGGTCAATATTTTGTGCCATAAATCATTGCAGGTCTCACCACCATCTTATAAATTTTTTCCTTAAGCTTAAGGGGTACTTTTCTATAACACAACAAACCTGATGCATTCGTCCACTTCAAAATTCCAACTTGAATCCTAGTAATAATATCCCCATCTAAATGTCTACATTCTAAAAAGAAATTGTCTTGAATGTATGCTCGATAGGTGTTGTTACTCCACAAATTTACTTTCATTTTAAGCATCAAGCTGAAAATATAAACCCTATTGCTAACACTCTTAGCTGACAGTTAGCTGATGAGGACATCGCCAGCATAGCAAGAAAGAACCTAGAACTCACAAAGAGATCTAGCTTCTCCTACGAACTCACTAAGAGATCGAGGAGGGTGAACTCACAAAGAGATCATAAGTAAAAAATATTTTTTTCATTCATCAAAAACTGAAATTACAATGCATGAGGCCTCATATAAATAGGCCAAAATGAGAAAATAAGAAATGACACAAATGTCCTTCCGGGCTACATAAGCGACTAAATGCCCCTAAGGGCAAAAGCGGAAAAAAAAACATCAAAATAAAATACGCTACTACAAATGATAATTTTAATTTGGATTACTTTGTTCAAATTGCTCTCTATAATTTCCTAAAGTAACTCCATCGCATGTACGTTTCACATCACTAGCTTTGCTAATTACTCTCCAAAGTAAATTGATTGGTTTTATTGCTCATAGAATTGTATACATATGATGATAGTGTTTCCTAGATTTGGGAACAATGCCATCAGCGAGAGCATTCTGATATTTGCCACATACAATTGTAGTATCCATTTAAAGGAAATCAACAACAACTTTGTATTTTAAGGACTTCACTATGCATGTGCATAGTGCAAGATTTACATGCAGCCCGGTTAGCTATACATGAGGTGTAAAGGATAATTACTGCAGTTGATGAATGTTTCTTTTGGCCGGGAATGTGGAAAAATTTCAACAACTTCGTACAATAGTGTTGTTTTTTGTATATACACCAAAGGTCATACTCAAAACACCAAACTCTACACACCTCTACTTATATCCAACATCATTTGGCAAGACATTAACATTTATTTCATGCTGGACTTATCGATGAATCAATGAAAATGAGATTCATTATTCATTGTGGTTGATTGCTTCTCCAAAATGACACATTTCATACCTCATCAAAAGATCGGTGATGCTCTAAATGTCACTAATCTGTTCTTCATAGTGGTTGTTCGATTTCATGGGATTCCAAAAACCCATTACATTAGACTGGGACATCAACTTTATCAGTCATTTCTGACGAGTATTGTGGAAGAAGTTTGACACATCCCTTGCACTTAGCAGTTCCTATCACCCTAAGGCAGATTGGCAAATATTGGTGGTCAATCATATGCTAGGCTTAATGATTCGAAGTCTTATAGGTGACTAACCAAAGCAATGGGATTGAACATTTGCTTAAGCTGATTTTTTCTTTAACAATATGATCAATCAGTCCACAGGTTCATCCCCTTTTTCTGTTATTTATACCAGACGCTAGCCTCTGTGGTCGATCTAATTAAGCTCCCAATATTCGTTTTGCATAAAACAACCGAACAATTGGTAGAACATGCACTTCAATTGCAATATAAAGCTAATAGAAAACTCGAAGTGTCCAATGCCAAGTAGAAAGAGCTCTCCCTTGATCACGTTCATCATCTAAAAATATTCAAACAATGGTATCTTGTGATGATCCACCTCAATATACATCGATATCCTGTTGGCAATTACCATCAACTTCAAGCAAGTAAGATCAATCCCTTGACCGTAAAAAAATAAAAATAAAAAAGACAATACCTATATGATTGATTCACCTGATCGCTTGAAAATTTCAGAAAAATTCAACGTTAAGGATATATTTGAGTATAGTCCACTAGACCAGGCCACTGTTCTAAAAATGAACTCATGGTCGAGTTCCTCTGATGATGGAAGAGATTGATGTGGCAGCTATAGCTAAGTAGCCACTACATGCCAATACCCCACCCTACCACAACAACAACCATTACACTTTATTTTTTTCCACCTCTCTTCATCTTTTTTGATCCACTTTAAGTTGTTTATCCTTTTATTTTGTCCGAAGTATCACTTTTTTATTTGTTGGCTAAAGGGATACTAGTAAAAGATGGATAGAATAACATAGGAAGAAACGAAGAAATATTTTTTTTCCTGTTTTTCTTTCTCGTTTCATTGTTTGCTGTGAGCTCTGAGTGATTTCGCCATTCATCCTCCTTTTTTTGACCTCACTCGCTACTTCATCATCTATGCTATGTATTTCATCTTTGTTTGCTTTTGACTGATTTATGTTCGTGCAGTTATTAGTTGTTGGCGTGCTAATGTTTTATTGCTTACATTTGTGAACTTGGTTCAGTATTTTGGTTCTTGATTCAAGCTAGGATCATTTCTGCTTTTTATAGGTTGCTGGCCCAAGAAGCTTCCATAATCAGCATTCTAACTCCACCGACTAGTACCTATTATAGACTCGTTTTACTGCTTATTATTGGTTTTCTCTTTGTTTAGGCAAGTGATTTTGGCCACTTCAAATTTGCTCAATTTTTCTTCTAATTATTTGCAGAGCCAACGCCCAACAGCCCAAGCTCTTTGTTGGAATGATCCTTATCCTCATCTTTGCTGAGGCTTTGGCGCTCTATGGCCTTATTGTTGGCATTATTCTGTCTTCAAGGGCTGGGCAATCTAGAGCTGATTAGAGCAGGCAAACAAAGGAAGAGAAAGCCTTCGGTTGCATCAATTTGTGAGTGTCCGCTCTGTTTCTTCCTTCTGCCATTAATTCTTCCTTGGTAATGTGACACACTTGTATGCCCTCTAAATATTTTGACTGGCTTTCTGTATCTATGTAGCATTCCTTCTTATCCATGACAGGATTAAGTTTATATGCGAATAAATGTGAGCAAACTGTTAAATTGAATTCAGTACCTTTCCTATTTTGTAGAGACACATTCTAATTGTTGATATGTACCATCCTTTTGGTATGATCTTTTTCTACTTCATCGCGTGGTGTTGAGCAGTTCCCTTAAAATGAAGGGTTAAAAATAATAGCTAAAAACTTGAAAGCCTATATGCCATGGATTCAGATTTTGATTTGAAGAAATATGCCTAAAAGAGAAATAATTGTTCTGAAAAATTTCGCCAGCCACCTTTTCTTCTTTACATTGTAAAACCTTATTATCTGTTTGGTTTCTTGATCTCTTTCTGCCTTCTTAGTTTCTTTGTTCATCCCATAAAATGGGGGAAAAACACTGTAGAACATGAATGATTGGAAGGAAGTCTTGTTCATTGAAAGTTGATTTTTCATACCAAAATATAGTTAAACTTATCACTTTCATTATTAATTAAATCCCTTGTTCGAATCTAGTTGCCTTCATAGGGAATGTTGTATTACTAGTGCAATTATAGCAAGAATACAAATTCTAGTAATAAATTCAGATTTCTAATTGAAAATTGTAGCAACATTGAAAGATTAATTATATATGAAGGCCATTGAAATGTACAACAATATCCTAGGGTTCTACTTTTTTTATCTGTCTGTCACTCCTATGGACGCTTGAGACCAGCTCCACCAAAATTGTGGTGCTTAGCTCGGTCTGGGAGCATAATCTAAGCTGTAAGCAATAGAAATTTAGAATATCAATCACTAGGATTAAAAAAAAATTTCATAACATATTTAATGGTTTATGAAAGATGATTACAATGCTATGCAGAGTAACAATATGGAGTACTCTAATGTGAATAAAAATATAATAAATTTGCACATAATATGATGATAATTATAATGACATAATATTAATGGTGTATGTGAAACATGTTAAATCATTGTCTCAAGTCAAATTCTGGACCTAGTGCCTAGGCGTCAGTGTTTTTTTTTTTTTTGAGAAAATTTGGGGCCTAAGCCCATTTCATTCCATCCAAAAAGAATACATGAAGAAAGATTGGCTATTACCACAATCTGCCAGTAGTATCCAACAAAAAGCTATCAGCATAAAAAGGCTACATAACAAAATAAAACCCATTACATACTATCAGCCTAAGCTGCAAAAAATCAGAAAAAACAGAAAATTCTGTAATAGAAACTAAGCCACTCAATAGTCAACGCCAAAACAAGAGCCGCAGAGACAGAACTGAAGAGACAAAACTGGCAAAGAGACATAAAGATCAGGACCACAAAAAAGAGCTCCCAAGCCTGTAACAAACCTAGACTCAGATATAACATATAGAGATCTCAGAGCATACACTGTTCCTTGGTTGCCATTAGGCCGTCCAAGGGAACCAAAAATCGGGAGCTTCATCATCGTCCAGGTAGGCTTCAGTAATCGATCAGGATCAAATGCAGTGACAAGGCCGAGAGATAGAAATAGAGTCAGGCAATAGGATACCTGCCAACTTACAATAATTCCAATAGTTCCAATGAATTCTCCCATTTTGCTGTTTTCTCACATATGTTTCTTTTTATGTTATACAACAGAGAAGAATAGCAATTAAAAGAATTTCCAAACCTCCTACCATTCCTCTCTTTCCAAATATGATAAATAACACAACAAACGTTCACAAAAAAGAAGTTTTTAACCTTCACATTGCCTTTGTAATGAACTTTTACCCAATCAAATACCTGCATAATAGAGGGTCTGAGAAGAAAGCTTTTCATTCCAGGAATTAAAGCAGTGAGAATAGAGAATGTATAGGAACACTCAAAGAACAAATGAGAGACAGATTCATTATAGGAGTGGCACAGGCTGCAGGTTCCAGGAACCATAATGTTTCTTAAATGAAGTGCATCTGCAGTTTTTTAATCGTCAACTAAAGCCAACCAAACGAATACCGAATGCTTTAAGATGTTTCTTTTAGCCCAAACCATTTTATGCCAAGAGCAAGTCTGAATATTGGTGGGAAAAAAATTGTGTCACCACGCAGATTTGATTTCTCCTATTTTGTAATCGAAGACTGCATTAAGAATAAAGTACAATCTCGAGAGACTGACACAATATTCTATAATGGATTCAATATCAAAATAGGGTTTTAAAATTTGATATTTCTATAATCAAACACAATTTAAAGAATAACATATTATTTCGAAAAATAAACATGAAATTCTTAAGAATGTGTTTAAAAATAGAAATAAGCTTTTTGAAAAATTTATTCATTCTTTTATTTAGATATAACAAAGAGAATATTATATCATCTTGAAAGACGAACATAATATTCTTCAAGACATCCAAAATCAAGAATGAATTTTATAAAATTCATCATTTCTAAAATTAAATATAACAAGCAATAAATTATATTGCCTGAAAAGACAATAATAACATACTACGAGCATACTTAAGATTAGAAATGAAGTTTTTTAAAGATATCTGCATTCCCAAAGATTCTTCCCTTGTTTTATATGAATAAAACAAAGTTTATTTTAGTCTGGAGTTCTCAAATCCCTAAAGGAGCAAGCTCCTATAGTTAATTACATCCTAGGAGGAATGCTCCTAAGAAAACTCTCGATTAAAGCAGTGATTTCATATCCTTTTGACTACAAAGTAGAAGACAAGGAACAGAAGTAAAGATTTTCCAAGGAGAAAGCTCAATGTTGAACATTTATTAGCGAGTCAAAGGATGAAAAGTAGGAGGTGTCGGATTCTGAAAAGCTCAGAGACAACCTCAATCTATCATATGTTGGGCTTTACATTTTAGGAGAAAATTTTATGTTTAAGTTGACATTTTATTAGAAAGTTGGGATTTTATTCCCGGAGGGCGAGGACTTAAGATCTAAAAAGAATCTGCCTCAGAACTTAAATCTAATTTGGGTACTACAAATTAGTGACCCGAACCTAACTAGTGAAGTGCAAATCTGGACTTACCCCGGCCTGGATTGGGGAGCCAGCTAACCACCTAGGCGCTTTAAAATCATATGTCCAGTCTCTTATGAAAGATGGGTAGGGATATTGTTTAAGTTTTAAGGAATTGGGGCTGACATCTAAGACAATTCCTAATTAGCCCCTCAACTTATGTAGGGTGATAAATGTCTAGAAATGCAATTAATATTTTAGACTCTTTTTAGTTTGTATCTAATGCAATGCATGCTAATTGACTCGAATACATAAAATGATAATGTAGCAGTTTAAAAATTTAGGCTTAGAAAATAGATTTTTCCCTAGAGATTGCACAACTTCCCCTTGACAGAACTGCACCCTCATAGGTCAAGTGGTCTGCCAGAACCCGCAGGCGGGGAGGTGCCTAACAAGGAAGAGAAAGTATTAATATGCTTATGCTGACTCTCGGCGGTCCCGAGCTTACTTCTTAGATCGTTAGAGTTACTATGTGAGCCTAAAAATTTTTATTTAAAATTACAAGTATAAGAATTTTAAGCGTACCCTTACGAAAAAAATCTCTCCGATTCGAATCCAGGCTAAAACAAAATACGGCATGCAAGGTCCTAAAAAAAATCTACTGCACAAACAATGTAAACAATCAATTTTAATAATCCAAATATAATGTCCAATGTCCAATGTCCATATTACACCCATAATTTGCAGAAAAGTAAAGTGGCCGGACACCACTGACAACAAACCCGGATTCTAATCCTAAGAATGACGCAAGTGATTTTTTTGAAATAGGATATACTGTTCCTTAAATCTTCATTTCTTCATCTTCTTTCTTCAATCTTCTTGTTCTGTCTTTTCTTCTTCTACGAACTTCTCGGGTCCGTCGGGTTCTGGATATCCAAATGAAAAGAAACTCATCCCTAAGAGGGGTATTTTCTTTTCTATTCGGATATTGAATCATCCTAATTTGGCTTTCCAAATAAAAGAGAATAATCCTTTAAGGTATATTCTCCTTTCTTTGGATTCCAAATTGGATGTAATATCCCACTTTCAAAAAATCACTTTCACATTTATTGACTCTTGATATATTATATTTACATTACATTTCATTTCACAGAAAGGGAAGAAAAATCTAGTCCACCTGCAAGGTTATCCTAAGCAATTTATAACAAAAATCATCCCACGCAGTTATATATATATGCAATTGAATTTAAATTATTAAGCCACACTTGGCCACACTCTTCTTCATTTGGGGGCTAAGCAGCTGAAGCACCTGTAGCATTTATTTATTATTAATTAATTAGCCCCTCTTTTTCTGTCCTGCATGAGTGTGGCCACCTGCAGAAAATCATATTAACAATCCAGATTGCTCCTAGCCTATGGGTAATCTAATCGTCAATCAAACCAACACAGAGTGCAGTAAAATTAAATAAACAAACACACCAACATTTTACAACCAGCATGCAATAAAACTCGAGAAAAAGCCTGTCACAGTGCAGTAAGGAAATAAACACCGGCCTAACTTAAAACTAGAGTCAGTTGTCCTAACAAACAAATCTAAGTGTGTGCAGTAGGCTGTGAGGTTTTGAAATGTCCTAAGTCAATTATTGGCTAAAGCTTTCTAATTGATTGAATTCTAATTTAAAGATATTTACTAATTCTAAAGTGAGATGTCACTAAATTTTCTATGTTATAAGTTTCTATCCTAAAGTGTGCATGCTTCCTAAGTCTAGATTTTCTAAGACCCGGTCCTTAATTTTTGTCCTTAAGTGTCACTACTGTTGTATAGGGTGAAATTTTTGTTATTACTAACCCTTAGGACTTTGAGCGTGTGTAAAAGAGGTTTAGGGATCTAAAATAAAGCAAAAAAAAGTAAACCTAATTAAATTGAAGTTACTACATGGACCTAAATGAATGATTCACGCATACCACATCAAGGGGCCCCTAAAGGTTTTCTAAGTTTAGAAATACTCACAGTCACCGGGGGCTACGACCCGGTGGTTTCGCCCGTAGCACCTCTACCCGGCTGGATAGAGGCGACTGACATCATTAGCTCCTTGTACTTTTGTCCATTCGATCAGTACCGTTCCTCGTAGTTCATGCAAATAAAGAAAAGAAAAACAAGGAAAGCAGGGATTAGAAAGCACATTTAATAATTAATAATAAAATAATTGAAATTTAATGAAAGTAAAAGACGTACCTTTCTTCGGGCTTGAACACCGGTTTGATTAAATGTCTTTTGAACTCCTTTCACTTTCAACAGCTTACTTTATAATTTTTTTTTATTCACTTTCACTCTTCTAAACTTACACAATTTCATAAAACAAAAATTTTACCTCTTACACTTATGCACATTTTACCGTTCCTAAAATCATACTCTACAATTTTCTTTATCAAAAAATGTTTTTTTATACACTCCAACATTCAAAGTACATTTCTATATATTTTAAACTTTAACATAAACACTTTCCAAAAATACATAATTTTTTACCTTTAAAACATATACTTTCACTTTCCAAAAACCCAATATTTACTTTCTAAACTCTACACACTTTTACCTTTGCAAATTCCACAAACACTTCTTTCAAAACATATACAAATTTATCACATTACTCTTTCGAAATACATACAATTATTTATCCTCCTACATCCAAACATTTGTTTTTTCATTCTTATACCAACTCTTAACTTGCACATAAAGAAAACTTGATCATATTGAGATGGGAATAGTGACTATACAAAACAAAGAGATTGTAATAACTTGTTTCATTTTACTGTCAATATCATATTGAAAAGAAAGACAAAAAACACATTAACTGATTATGGGAAATAACCATTAGTGAAGCTTACACAAATGAACTCAAGAAATCCTCACAGATTTCGTAAGGATTGAACAAACTATTAACAAAAGTCTAGCATTTTGTTTCCCATTATTCCATTGCTACTAAAGATGACAACTCAAAACCTCTCAAAAATAACAATGCAAGATATAATATGATTATATAAAAAAAAATGTAGCCATTCAAAACTTTAAAGAAGAAGAAAAATATGAATTCAACAAAAATTTTTATCTGAATTTCATAATTAACAAAACAAATATGAAGATTTTCAAAAATTGATTCATGATTTTGAGAAAATAAGAACCATTCAAGGAGAAGAGATTAAAAAAGAGTAAGAAGAAGAATTTAGAGGAAAGAAGATGAATATGTAGAGGATATACCCAAGATTTAGAAGATTTCCGGCGTGCAACTGCTGTAGGAGCGACAAAGGGGGCTTCGTGTGGAGAGGAGGCTGATTTCGTGTAACTTGAAGAGGAGAGGAGAGTGGGTGTTGGGGTTCTTTGCGAATGGGGAGATTGGATGAGAGGAGGGGCTTGGACATGTCATCTATGAGAGGAGGGAGGCTTGGATGTTTTTTTGGGTTGAGGGAGAGTGAGAGTGGGTGGTTATGGGTTGAGGGAGAGGGAGAGTGGGTGGTTATGGGTTGTTGCTGAACCCTTTGACCGTGGACCGTTCTTTGGACATTTGAAAGCCTTAATGATTTCGGAATTCTGTGATCTTGGGCTCATTGGATTCGTCTCGTCGAGCCGTTCGATTCGAGTATAAGCTCGTCAAAATCGGAGACCGTTTGGTAACTCAAATTGCAGTTTGAACCTTCCAACAGTGCTTTGAGCCCTTGATTCGGACTCATTTGGGCTCGGATTGGGTTGATCTTGGTGTCGTTGGGTTTGTATTCCTTAGACGCTCAGTTCGACTGTACGTTTGCTGAAATTGGAGTTCATATGGTCTCCGAATTAATTTTTGAAGTTTCCAAACTTGATTTTGCATCGAGATTCGTACTCGATTAAAATAATTTTTGACGACGTATCAATTATTATTATATATATACTTGTGACGAGTCAAAACGGGTTAATCGGAGCCATTGAAATCGAATTCAATTTGAGTTAATTTGATTTGATTGGTGAGTTGTTTTAAGTCCAATGATATATCAATTTGATCGAATTCGAATTAGATTGAGTCGATCGACATCGACGAATCATAAATCGAGCTTGATTTCAGTTCGTTTGGAGTTGAATAAAAATTGGATTGAATGGATTTCGATTCGAGTTGAGTGATAGGTTTGAGTCCGTGCTACGTCATTAGGTGTCCACCTAAGGGAAATCCTGCGGGTGTGACATCTACACTAGGCTACGAAAACCTAGGTACTAGAGTCGATTCTGGGAAAAATTGACCTCGAATAATGAGGTCAACAAATATCACAATAAAATTCCTCAATGAAGCTTTTAAATTTATAGATGCTCCTGTTTTTCCATAGCAAACAAGGTCCAGCTTCCCCAATAGTATTAATACCAGCAACTAAATGTCTCAGAGTCAGAGGAAGGGAATCAGGAAAAACCCACTGTGATCCAAAAATTAATTCATTCAAGGAAAATTCAGGGCAGTAGTCCATAGAAGAGCCCCCTAAATACTCAGAGATAGTAACATTGTGAAACCAATGATCCCATATAAATGAGATATGGGCATTCTGAGTGATTTTAAAATTAAAGCAATGTTTAACTTCAGCAGCAGTCTTACAGATAGTTTTCCATAGTTTAGAGGCCAAATTCGGAGGGGGTCTCCAAGGGGATTTATAATGATAAAGAAGCCAAGAGGAGAGAGGCGAGGGGCAGTTGTACATCCTGAAAATTACAGAACAATTATAAGCAAATTGCATAGCAGAGATGGATGGGATGCCAAGACCACCCTTGTTTTTGGCCTACAAATTTTATCCCAAGATACCATATGAAGCTTTTTAGCAGTCATAGAATCACCAAAAAACAAAAACCTAGAACTGGTTTTCTTGATGAATTTGTAAACAGATTTTGGTAAAATGGAGCCCCTGATCCAGTAAGCTATGGTATTTTGGATAGTGAATTTAATGTAATGAAGTCTTCCCGCAAAAGACAAGAGGTTTGCCTTCCAACCATTCATCTTCTTGTTGACATTCTCCATAAGAGGCAAATAATCTTCTATTTTCAGTTTATAGAAAGATAATGGGATGCCAATATAGGTGATTTTGTTTACAATGTTGTGAATAGATAAAGCTTGACAGATATCCTGGACATTTCTCTGATTTCTAGGAAACATGATAGCACTTTTTTTCATAATTTACATGAAGCCTCGTTGTATTAGCAAAATCCTGTAGAATGATAGCCAATTTATTGCAATTCTCCATAGTGACCTCCCCAAAAATTAACACATCATATGCGTATAACAGATGAGATAGAGAGTACTTATCAAAAGAGATGTCTCTAAAATCTCTACTCTCCAAAAGATTGGATAGTGCATCCATAACTAAGCAAAATAAATAGGGACTGAGAGGGCAACCCTGTCGAAGCCCAGCAGTGGTAGAAAAGTAGCCCTCTAGTGCACCATTAAGCACAATAGAAAAATTAACATCAGTTATACATGCTTTTATCCAATTTATGAAGAGGTTAGGAAAACCTTTTTGAATGAGTCTAGCAAGCAAGAAATCACGGCTAACAGAGTCAAAAACCTTTTTGATGTCCAGTTTAGCACATAAAAAATTGCCTCCCCTGCTCTTACCAGCAAAAGAGAGAATATCACTTGCAAGCAGAATATTGTCAGTGGATACTCTAGACTTGACAAAGCCCGCTTGATTATCCATGACAATCAAGTTCATCACCGGTTTCAGTCTTTCAGCAAGCACCTTGGCAACAATTTTGTAAAGAGCATTACATAGTGCAATTGGTCTGTAATCTGAAATAACAGTAGCATTTTTGTGTTTGGGAATAATAGCCAAAGCAGTAGCTTTAACACCATTAGGCATGTAACAATTTTGAAAGAAAGACCTAATTGCCCTACAAACAGAGGGACCAATAATATGCCAAGCAGACTTATAAAAGAAGAAATTGAAACCATCAGGGCCCGGTGCTGAATTAGAGGAACCCAAAAAAACAGCCATTTTAACTTCCTCATCCAGCACTAATGAAGAGAGACGGTGGGCATCACTTTGAGTTAAGATGACCCCAGCGGGAAAACAATCTAGATCCAAATTTGGAGGGGGAATGGGATTATAAAGACCTTGAAAAAATTGAATAAGGGAGTTTACCACTTCAGATCTAGTAGAGGCAGGATTATTAGCTAGAAGATTAACCACAGAGTTAGAACAACCTCTTATGGTTCTAATTTTAGCATATAAAAACTTTAAGTCCTCCTCCCCATTCCTAATCCAGTTCACTTTAGCTCGCTGAATAATCCAAGAGGCATGCATGGAATTGAATTTAGCTAACTCCACATTGATCTCCTTAAAAGAGAGATTAAGAATTGAATTATTAGGATCATCCTGCAACTTTCCCATCAAAACCGCTTGTTCCTTGTTCAAGACATCCAAATGCCTAGAGATACAGGAGGAAGATGACCAAGCCTCTTTTTTAACTGCACCTTTAAGCTGCTTCAAGGTGTTACTGAAGTGTGTGAGAGGGTTCCTAGTACAGGGAATGGAAAAAGCCTCAAGAAGAATAGCCCAGTATTTGTCTAATTTAGACCAGTAGTTTTTGAAAAGAAAGCGGTGGTTCACTTGTACATTCATGCCAGAGTGTAAAATGATAGGACAATGGTTCGAGCAGGATGGACTTTGGAAGGAGCAGTAAGAATCAGTAAACATATTCAACCAACCCTCATTCACTAAAACACGATCTAGTTTTATATGAATAGGGTTAATAGTGCATTGATTAAACCATGTATATTTAAAACCAACAGAGTGTAAATCCACAAGACTATTACTAAAAATCATATTATTAATATCTAACAATGCAGATTGAGTAATAGAGGTACCCCCAGATTTTTCAAAAGCATACCGACAGCAGTTAAAATCACCAATAAGTGTCCAAGGGAAGTCGGCATCAGGGGCCAACTGGGCAATAATATTCCACAGCTCTTTACGGTCAGTAGAGCTGTTAGATGCATAAATAGCAGACAGCTGAAATAGAGGTTGGTTAGCAACCCAAATAGTCCCAGAAATTACCTGGGTTGAGATGAAATAAGGCTTGAAGATGAGTTTAGAGGCATTCCACTTGACCCATATCCGACCTGAAGCAGATAAGGCAAAATTATGGCAGCTTGCTTCATTCACAAAAAGAGAGTGAGAAGCATCAAAAAAAGGATCAAGTAAAGATTGAGAATTGATCATGTTCTCCAAAATGCAAACCAAGTCTAGCTTGAAGGATTGAATAAGAATCTTGCAACACAGCACTTTATCATGGTGATTAAAACCCTTGATATTCCATGCAGTCATTGGTGGAAATAACATTAAGAGTTTGAGTGAGACTGGGTTTTTTTGTTCTGCTTCCCCCTTGCAGGATTTTTTAATGCCGCACTGGCTTGAGACTGCTTAGCCTTCTCCGCTATTTTTGTTTGACCACCAGCAGAGGAACCCAGTTTCCCATCCATGCCCCCTAAATCTTCAGTATGATGAGTTTGTTCTTCCTCTAAATTAAGGACATCAAACTTATTTGGAGAAGTGATATCTTTTGGCATAGAGGATGATTTAGTGTTCTGAGAGGTAGACGAAGAAGAAATGGCCTCATTAGGAGAGTTAAGATTGGGAATCCCAGACACAATGGCGTCTTCATTAATCGGCAAATCACTTGAAGGAATATCGCCAACGACACTGTCAGTATTAGAAGTGGGGTTTTTAGAGGTTGGAGAATGGGGTTGGAAATGCAAAGGTTGCCCTATAGCATTGGTGATTATGGCAGTGGGTTGTGTTGAGGTTTGCACAATATTGCTATGAGGAGCAGGTTGCGCAGCTGAAGTGGACGGGGGCCTAGAGAAATTCTAATTTCTAGAGTTGTTCCTGTTACGAGCCTTCCTACTGTAGCTCCTACCACGAGTAACAGCATTATTTTTCACTAACTCTTCGGAATCAGATTTGGGTTTTTTCGGACAGGTAGATGAGAAATGCATTAAATACTTACAATGTTCGCAAGGATGGGGGCTCCATTCATATTGGACTTTCAAGCTTACCACATCACCATCTAAGGAAACTTGAATCTCCTTCGGATAGGTGGCTTGGTTGTCAACAAGAACACAAATGCGGGCGTAGGTGAGCCTGGTCTTTTGCTCCGTAAGCTTATCCGCAGCCACCGGAACTCCAATCTTACTGGCTATACGAGAAATGCCCTCCGAATTCCAGCATGCAAGGGGCAAGTCATGGATTTTCACCCAGATCGGAACAGATGAAAATTCTTCCTTTTTGGGTTTGAACTTGGGATGCCATTTTTGAAGCACGAATGACTTCCCCAACAGGAACCAGACGCCTCTCGACCAGACCATGTCAAAATCTTCTTGACAGGAGAACCGAAGAAGGAAAAAGCCATCGTTGAGTGAAAGTAACTGCAGCGAACCTTTTAAGCTCCAAGTCTTGTTAATAGCCCCGAACAGAGCCTCATAAAAAGGCCTGCAACCGATCGAATAGCCTACCAGGCATAAATTCCATTCTTCTCCACCCTTACTCAACTTATCACACGAGAAGGGGATAATTTCAAGCTCAGATGGATGATGAGTAAAGTGAAGAGCTTTAGGAGCTTTATTATCTGGAGCAAAAACTTGGCTCCAGTTCCTCGGGAGAGAGTACGAAAGACCACCTGAGGACGGGCCAAGAGGAGGAAAGTCAGAAGTACTGAGAGAAGCTTCCATAGAGAGGAAGAGAAAGGAAGTCCTCCGGCCACGCCGGAGGAGGAAGACGGAGGAGAGGTCAGCAGCAGATGGCGGCGCGGGAAGGAAAAAACCCTAACACCCTCTAATCATAAATTTAAAAAAAATATATAACTTTTTTTTTTAGGCGTCAGTGTTGTTATCCAAATGCTGAGATTAGGTCCCGAGTCCCAACTCTTGCATCTATAAGCGTAAAATTGCTGACTTAAAATTTTATGAAATTTATTCTTTTTTGGGAAAATCTTCATGTTTGTTTGTGGAAAATTTTAATGTTTTCTTGTTGCATTAGCTTTCTTTTGAGAGAAAGCATTAGCTTGCTATTTATTTTATTGTCTAAAAACTAGGATGAAGTGCAAAATGAGATTTGTTATAAATGGAGGATAATTGTAGTGCCAAAAATCATTTTTGATAAATGAAATTCCAGTTGTTCTTCCGAAGTTTAAAGCATTTTTTTTTTCTAATTGAGATTTCTAATTTTGCCAAGGGGGGTTTCTATTTATTATCGTAATGGAATTTTCATGCAAAATCAAATCTTGGTTATTATCATATTAGAGTTTTCTAATCTTCTGAAGATGGACTCTTTGAGACCGTTCTTTAGTTTTATTCTAGGCCTTAGTCACAATAGAATAGTAGAATTTGAAGAGGACCATTGGGAGAATGAAATGGTTTATGGTGAGTCAGAAAAAGAGGAATTAGTATGCCATTGCTATGAACTAAGGAGATAGTACCAAGGTTTTAGCGTGAAGGTGGATTTTAGATTTTACAGGATGACAACCATTATGATATTATTGAATGGATGCATACTGTTTAAAGACCCTTCAAATACAAAGAAGTCCCCTACAAATATGAATAATATACGGAAGCTTTAAGAAAATAAAATTTTCAAATCAAAAGTAAAAAACAAATATATTTTTTATTTTTGAACTTTTAGATTGTTTTTAACTTTTAAGCAAAATTTCAACCAAAAAATTCTCAATCACAACTTTTCTAAAGATAAGCAAAGTAAACCAAAGTTTAGGAAAATAAATGCAAGAAAATAAAGAAAACACAAATGAGATTTTTATAGTGGTTCAAACAAAATCAACTTATGCCCACTACTCTAAGGTCATCCTCTTTGGGTATTTCATTAACTAATGCTCCTTTGACATTCAGCTATGTGAAAAAACCCTTCTCCCTTACCAGGTGAAAAAAGACATTTACAGACTCTTCTGACCTTGAAGAATCTCCTCCTTCAACCTCACGGCACGACGTAGATGTTGCTCCCTCATGTTCCTTGTATGGAGGAGATGTCAAACCCTCCTGCTCCTCACACGACGGAGATGTTACTCCCTCTTTCAGATCCTCATTATGGCGGAGATGTTGTCCTTCAGTTTTTCGTTACGGCGGAGATGCCGCCCTCTAGCCTCCTCAGCTAGTAAGTCTTTCACCTAAAGACTTTTTCTTAGACCTCTCCTTGAAAAGCTCCACAACCACAATATAGAGGATCCAAAGTGCAAGCTGACAGGAACAATCATGTAACTCCTTCACACCCCTTGACATTCTCAAGGAAAATACTCCCTCAATGTCACCTTCTCTCTCTCTCTCCTAAGTGGCTTGAACACCCTCTTACAAGCAAAAAATGTTCCTCTCCTTCTCTAAAGCTCTCCTTGAAAAAATGTCCCCAGCTACTCAATCTTAGACCCTCAAGTCTTATGATATTTAAATAGTTTGATTTATTTAAATTAAATCATAATTTTCAAATTAATTGCTATGATCTTAGTACGATGCTCATATCATACATTACGATTAGTTCAATTTTTGTTATCGATCATCTTGTACGATGCACAGTTGTACAATAAGATTAGTTATAATTCAATTTAATTAAACATTTGAATTAATTTTTGTTTTAACATATCGTTGAATACGATTGAGATTGTACAATACGATTAACAAAAAAATTCATATATTCAATTTTTTATCCCCCGGGTGAGTGTGTGATCGGTTGTTTGACCAACATACACCTAATACATAAAATGACTCAAGAAAAGAGAGAACGTACATACTATATTGCAAACTGACTTTGACCTTAACGTTGTGCTATATTGAGTATTGATTCTTCAATTCAGCTCGGTGTATGTCCTACTTGAAATAGTTCGTGACATACAAAAGAAACGGGCAATGTATGTAAGCCAAGAACAAGTAAATAATCACACCAATAATGTTTGTAATCATCAAAATGCTAAGTCGGACTCTTAGATTTAAACAGTTTGTACACCTGATGTCCCAATTAACATTGCTATATCTTTGGTTGAAGAAGCAACTCGTGGAAATGAAGATGAGGAAGAGTCAGATAACCCCAAATAAGGATGAGGTGATCTATGCAGTTGAAGGAGATTTCCTTGTTGTTTGTCGGGGGTTGACCTGACAAGAACAAAAGAGGAGGATTGATTTTAGCACAATATTTTCCATACTTGCTGCATCGTACATAAAAAAAGTACGTGATGTTTTTATTGATAATGATAATTGCGAGAATATTGTATCCATGAAGATGGAAGGGAAACTGTGTATCCAACCCCACAATAATCGCAAGTCTCTTAGGTTATTGTGGTTGGGGAAATGAAATGAAATAAATGTGACAAAGATATTTGTGATTCACTTCTCCGTTGGGGAAAAAATTTTCCACGAGCAGGCTTAGTGCGAAGTTATTCCTATTTCTGGGCAGATTTCTCCCTTGCTACAACAATATCAAGACGTCCTCCTATCCTAGATACTCACAAGATAACAAGAAGGGTAAGTAGAAGCTTGGAACCATCAGTGATAGGCCAACCCCACTGTCTTTCATCGAAGTCAGGTGTGCCCCTTATTTTTTGTTATTTTTTCAGCGTTTAATCAAGCATTTAAACTCCATAATTGTGCCAATAATCGAGCTGTTGAAGCTTATCAAGATGTTTAGGATGATTCATCTCCAAACTAGAGAGAGTTACACATGGTAAATCATTAACACGAGCTAAATTTTGGATTGGACGCATGGAGTTAGTTTTGCTGTACAAAATCCTAGACATGTCGAGTAGCCACGTAACCTTGGCGACTAGGCATAGGGGTGTCAATTTTGGGTCACGGGTCGGGTTTAGGTCGAACCCGAAACCGACCCGACACTATTCGGGTCAACCCGAACCCGACCCATTTTTTAAAACATATTGGTTTTCTGGACCCGAACCCGACCCGCTTCGGGTCCTGGTCAACCCGACACGACTAGGTGCCAACAAAAATACTAGTTTTATGGTCCAAAAACGGGACAATTGCCGCTTTTCGGGTCAAAAATGGGTCCAAAACGGGTCAATCTCAGGTTGCCGGGTAAAAAATGGGTTTTTAGGTAAAAAACGTGTCAGTTTCAGATCAAAGGGTCAACACAAACATGACTCAATTTTTGAAACAGGTCGAATTGTTGAACCCACACCCGATCCACTTCAGGTTCGGGCTGATGCTAACACAAAATTTTCGGGTCGTATCAAATATTGACACCCCTAACTAAGAGAGAAACAATAAGCTTGCTATTTCTTTCTTTGTCCAGAACATAGCAAGGAGAGGGAGATGAGATCTATTATAAATGGATGATAATTATAATGCCAAAGTCTATTTTTGATGAATGAAATTTCAATTGTGTTTTCTGAAATTCATAGCACTCTTCTCACCATCATAGGGAGTTTTAGAATTTCGCTAAGATTGATTCTTCATTGTTGTCATAGTGGAGTTTTCAAACGTGTCAAAGATTAACTGTTCATCTCTCTGTGCTTTCTCGTTTTGCGCCTTAGTTATCTCCACCATCAATATGACAATATAAAGATCAATGTAAAAGTAACAATAACATACTAGTATGTGATCACATAACCATCCAATCATTATGAAAGCATGCAGCTTAGTTAAAATTCAATATAAAATTGATCTTACAAGAGAGAAAGATGATTAGGATTTTTCTAGCCAGTCTATGATCATGCCTAAGCACCCTCTCGTTTAGGATTTTATTCTAATCACTCAGGGTGGAGCAACCATTACTTCTGGCACCTATGTAATCCAATGCTCAACAAATTCTATGCTAAGAATATATTTTTCCAAAATGTTAGTAGTATTTGGTTGTGGCTAAGATTATTATCAATATTTATAAGTACAACACAATCTTTACACAAAAGTTTGGGCTCAAAACTCAAATACTAAGGCTTCGTTTGGGGCGACTTTTTTACTGCTTCTTAAAATGATTTTTTTAGTATAAAAATTAATTTTTTTACTAGAAAGCCACTTTATGACTAAAAAAAAAGCTGTCTCAAACGAAGCCTAATTAAGATATTGAGAGATGATAGCTTTTTACACGAATATTACTTGAGAAGATTTGAAAAATATGTGTAGTTTGAATATGCTTTACGAATAGTACAAAAAGAGCTGAAGATCGGAAAATTTATGAAAATCGAGAGTTAAATGATGGGTAGGGCTCAGTAAAGACGATATTCCACATGGATGAACAAGATATCATTCTCATCCATAAATGGGTGGCTTTGGTGTAGTGTCTAGAGCGGCTATGAGTGTACAATGGTTCGCCAGCGTTGTTCAATAACTTTTTTGCTTTACGTATCAATTTATACTAGATACTATGAAGGATGGCAGAAGAGCTGCACATTGTCAAATAATTTTTTTTTTCAGAGAAATACCATCCAATTCTTGTGTCTTCCACTTACAATTTGTCTTCCACTAACAGAATAACCATCCATGTTTTTGGAGAAATTATTAGGTGTGGAATTCGGACGTAGAGCTTTATTTGGACTCCAATAAAATGAGGACACGTGTATAGTACACAATGTGTATTGACTAGTACATACTGTGTATTGGCCAATACACACTATATATATACTGGTTGTGTATTGGTTAGTACATAGTGTATTGAGTCGTACACATTATGTACTGGTTATGTATTGGCAAGTAAACAATATGTATTGACTAATACATACCTAATACACAATGTATTATAATATATAGTTAGTACACAGTGTGTACTAGCTAATACATATTGTGTACTATACACATTACATCATTTTATTGGAATTCGGACTTAGCTCTATATTTGGACTCTGCATGTAATAATATCTCATATTTTTAGTTATTTCCGTACTCTTAGATTTTACATCCAACTACAGTTTGATTTCTTTTCTCTTACCTCTCTCTCTCTCTCTTTTTGTTTTGAGAGAGTTATGTTCGATATTTTTAGGATTTTTTTTTTACCATCTTTGGAGTATTTATTTTTACTGTCTTTGGAGTGTTTCTACTTCCCTCTATGTTTGAATTTTTTCTTTTATCAATACGTTAAACTAAAGCTCTTAATTTTAAAAAAAAAAGGTACGTTTTCATGATCAACAAATTGGCATATATATGCTTTCACTAACCTAAAAGGCATAATAAAACATATTAACGGTCACTTGCCTCCATTTTGGGGCCCCAAATGTTTGGCATCCCAAAGGACAGCTTCACCAGACAAGGCAAAATATATTGGCCCATTGACTCCTTATTGTCCAAAGTAATAATGCCTATCCACAACTTAAGCGATGCCTGTTTCTTCATGCCTAAAATTATATAATTTCTTTGGCGCTATGTATAAGTTTTTTATTTTTTAGATATCTATGTCTTCTTAGAAAAATATTAAAAAATTTGATCGGATTTGTTAGATGCTCTTAATAACTGGACTTAGGCTTCGTTTGGGACGACGGTAGTAGAAAGTTACTTTAAGAAACAGTAATAAGTTGTCCCAAACAAAATCTTAGACAATACCTTGAGGGAGGTAATGTTGATCCATCTCAACCCAATGTGATTGGACTTGCATGTTGCATTTAATGCTTTAGAATTAAACCTGGTCCATCCCAACCCCAATTTTATAGAGGACTATCTTCATAGTTAAAGTCAAATAAGGAGTACTTCTAAAGAATGATATTATATGTAAGGTTTTGTTGATTTTATATGTTGTATGATTGATCATAGTGAATCTATGAAAGCCATGAAGATACTTCTAAGAGAACCATATAATGACAATAGCTTAACTCTTAGCCCATTTTCCATTGAATCATAAGGTGTTTAATCTCAGAAGGCCAACTATTTCTAAATTTTCATCTGCATAATTTAGTAGAAGCTTGATGTTCAAATTTAATGGCTAAACCGTCAAAATGGATTGAGAGTTACTAAAAAATCTATTGAATGTTTCACACAAAATGGTGTAAATCAAGATTAAGATAATGAGGCAATAGAGTCTAGATGAGACTTTTTTACTCAAGGTAGAAGAATGGGCTAGGAATTGTTGTAGATTGGGTTCAAGGAGAAAAAAATAAATTCTTCAACTAACATATTCCTAATTAACTATGAAGAGTAGCAACAAGTTAAGAAGAGGTGAAAATGACATTCATTTCCCTTATGAGAAATATCATATTTAAGCATATCTCCAACCCCATATAGTGTGCTAAAATAACTATATTTTTAGCTGGAGTGGTAGTTTAAGACCCACCAATAGTTAGTAACAACAAATAAAGTTAGTATACTAAAGAAAAATCTTTTTGAATATGAGATTAATTCAACGATAAGACTTTGGCTTCCTTAAAATAGGAAAACAATTCATTGCAATAACAAAGAGAAATGGCTATAAGGTATATCTTAGGTAATTCAGTCTTATGGTTCTTCATTATCTGCATATGATCTTTTTTTTTTTTTTAGGTGCTCATTTTATTCGGGCTTTTAGTTTAATGTTTTTATTTAGTGGCCGTGGTTATTGACAAGAACTCATGCTAGTGTATTTGGAAATGACTGGTTAGCATTAGCAGTAGGAAAAGGACCTGACTGGACTGAGTTGAAACTCCAATTGTCATCGAGGAAAAGATAAGGCTTGCGGTAAACTAGTTGAGTGAGGGGTAAGCCTAGACAACTGAAATTCTCCTATGTCTACTATGTCAGGTACCCAAAAAGAAAGAATAGGTATGCAAAATAAAGACAGATTGAAACAGAGCAAACATAAAGAGAATTCTATCACATCCCTAAAAACCAGTGAAATCAAATAGTATGTTGATTTAGTCTCATCAACTACATAACATCACTCTTAGATACTACGTGCCTTCTGTCTCATGCTTCTACCCAGCTCGCATGGTTCATCGATTCCATTGAAAACTCTCATTTGTGGAAGCGGAGCATTGTGCAATGAAAAGCGAGGAATATCTCTTCTTTCAGTTTATTCACTGATATGAAATGAAATAGATCACAAAAATCATGGTCGGGAAGGTCATAGTCACAAAATCCATTGGAATGTATATTTTATATATCAGAAGAATCCGTTTTTTGTTATTAATTGATTGGAGGAAAAGGAGTATAGGGCTGATCGACCTTGCACTCACCTCTTTATGGTAGTCGTGAGTGTAGCTTCCTTTTCGTAGTGAGCTATTGATCTCTGATCTCTAGGAAGCCTCAGGGAAGCAAGAACTTCTCCAGGTTGCATACTCTTCAGTAAGTTTCACTACTAATGGGAAGCTATTATTCCTCTCATTATCCTATTCCGCCTGAACAACGAACCAAAGGGGCCTTCAATACATTCATGTGGGGCATTTCTAGCACCTTACACACTTTATTGAAAAGACGATAATCACACGTAGGCATTGAAATTGAAGAAGCCTTATGTTTCTCCATTAAGTACCAATGAGAAAAGAACATCCATAAAACAAATATAAATTCATTTGATGAAGATTTGACAGTCCTTTTTGAGAAATTCTAATGAGGACTTAATGCTATTAACGCATTCAAAAGTCTTCTTGAGGTCAATTTTAAGACATAAAAAAATTCCTAGAGCTTCTAAAGGTAAATTAGCGAATTTCCTCATGAGCAAGACTATATTGTCAATAATGCCACTATCTTTTATAAATGTAGGCTGAATTTAATGGATGGATTTCACTAGCTGGGACTTTGTTTATGACTAGATAAAGTGTTACATAAGGAGATGAGTTTATAGTTTAATGTAGAGTTGGAATGTTTTTTCTTGGGAATAAGTGTCATGAGGTTATGTTTCAGCATATTAGGCATTTTGCTAGAGTGAAATAAGTGGTGGATAGCAAGGAGAATTTATATTTCAGTATGAGCAAAAATTTTGTCGTGAAGCCATATGAACTAAGGGTTTTGTCAACATTGATACTATGGAGAGCATAAATAATTTCTTCATCTAAAATAGGTTGGGTAAGGTTTTGGGATAAAAGGAAACTATATGATAATGACACTTGAAATTTTAGTAAAATGTGCTAATAGAAAGACTTGGGGTGTTATAAAGGTTGTTGAAATAATAAATAATCTCCCTAGTCATTTATTCAAGAATATTCATCATTTCATGAGTACTAAAATATTCCTTGATGTGGTTGGAATTCTTCCTTTCCTTGATAGACTTATAGAGAAATTTTATGTTTCATCCCCCTTGGATTTAACCTCTTGTTTGACCTATGGACTTTCAAAAGAAAAGGTGAATACATGTATATTGTGGGGCTATTTAGCTTCAATGAACAAAGATGGGTTTGAGGGATTGTTTTGAAGCTAATTAATGATATTCTATTGGCCTTGCTTGAGAGAGGCAATCAAATGGATGAGGAAAGTACCATTATTCCTATTGATTTTTTAAGAGATCTTTTCATAGCTTGAATTTGTTATAAAACACAAAGATAGGGTCACTAAGAACGAAAAAAAAAAAAGATTTTACCTCTTCAATTTTGATCATGAAAGTGTTGTTCAGTCTTGTAATTCTTGAAGGTAAATATGTATTTGATATGTAACACCCCAAAATCAAATTTAGAATAATTCTTTATTTTATCTTCTTAATTAATCAATCAAGGCTTTTATAAATCATAACAAATAAATCTATATAACGTGAAAGTAATTAATAATTATATACATCAAAATATTTCACTATATTCCCAAAAATTAATATACAATAATTAGTAAATCAATACAATTATTATTCTACTACAAACTTCTAACTAAATAATAAAGGAAAATATAAATAAAATCAAAAGAAAATATGATGATCTATGTCAATCTCACTGCAATTGGTCCTCTAGCTATATCTTTATTGGCTTGCTCTCCTCTGAGTCTAGATCCTGCCTCTTATCGTTGTAGTAGACAATAAACCATCTGGTGCCCTCGTTTTCCATAACTAAAGCACTGTCAAGTCATTAAAAAACATGATCTACTATGTCTCTTACCACATCGGATACACTCTAGTACAACCACACTTTACTCAAATGCAGATCTTCTCTTGTTGTCTGAAATCTACCCCTTTTCTCACAGCTCTCTCTTCTAGTTATATCATCTCTCGATCTCTTCTTGCTCATATCCTATATGAATAATGGAATAGCCAAGTCATTCTCCATCAGTCTTGCTCTCTCAACCAACTCTGAAAACTCTTGAATTCTCAGTGGTACTAATCGATACCTTAATTCATCTCGTTGTCCTCTCAAGAATCTATAACATTTCTCCTTTACTGTACTGATCAATTGTGGTGCGTACCTTCCCACTGCAATAAATTTGGCTTTGTACTACATCACTGTTCTATCCCCTTGCTTTATTATCTCCCAGTTGGGTACCATCCTTAATTAGGCCCAATTGTCAACTAATTGGTATCAGTCTTGATCTTTCATATTAACAAACCTTCCATCTAGCCTCCCTTACGTGCAAGTATTATATTATTGTCAATATTATGTATGAAATACAATAATTCATAAAATACATGAAAACTATCAAAATTATCTACTATGCATTTACTTCAAAAAAATCATATCTTCTAATTTAACTGGTGATGAAAATGCAATATATTCATGTCAAAATGATCATATTGATAAGATTTATTACATATCAAAATTTATGCACTGAAAGTTTTATCAATACAGAATTATTCTCATTTTTTGGTAATAAATATACAAATTTGAACGAAAAAATATCTAAATAATCAAATTATTGAAATTAGAAATAAGATAATGATTTCTTATAACGAGACATACAAATTTTTCAACTGGGCTGAATAACAAAAATCATTCTATATCCTCCAAACTTTATCTTTCTTTTTCTCTCTTATCTTTTCCGTTCATGTTTTCTCCTCTTGTTTCTATTTCTCTGGCTTGAGGAATGAAATGGTTTTTTTAATAAAACATGTGAGTGGAGAAAGATATTTGGAATAAAACAATATAATACTAATACAATTAAATACTTTAAACAGTTTTTATTATAAAATTTATATAAACTTTTTTGGGGCTTTAAAACTATTAAAAAAATATCTATAAAATAGCTTATTTCATTTCAAAAATACTGGGAAAATTGATTTGCAAAATAGACATGTAACGGATCCAAAATTCTTGTATCGACAAGTGTTAATTTTTTCAGGATTTGCTTCAATGCTAAAAAAATTACAACAAAGTTATTATAATTGAAGCATAATAATATCAATCTTAAAAAATTTGAGATTTGTGCTTATAATTACTCTTAAAAAATTATTTATTTGAGTCAAACTACAAGCAATTATAATCTCCTTGCCGTAAAAAATATTGCTCTCAACATTTCCACAAATAAAATAAATTGAATTCATAAATCTGTTAAAACAAATCAATATGATTCAAAACAAATATCAAACTAATAAATCAATTAAAATCCATTCAAAATCTCCAAAATAATGCATACAATCAATCATAAGTTCATTCAAAACAATCATATTCCAGCATATCATTCAAGCATAATATACTATGCAAATTATTAATCAATCAATTCAAGGATTGAAAATTCTATCAATGGATCCTCTAGGCGCATTCCTATCATCATTCCGTATCAAACTATAATCTTTGGGTTATACAAGTGATAGTGTTAGTGTAGCAAACTGTGTAGATTTTATTTGACTTTCAACCACTCTTCTTCCATATGTCTTGCTCACAAATCCTTCACTATATTCTTTAGATTCCATGATGGCTAAAAAGCCGAGCAATAACTCAAACTCACAAAAACTTTTAATGCAAGGATAAAAGAATCAATATGAAATGCTCGATCAATGAAATCAATGGCATTCAATATAATCAATGGTTAATTATCATCAATAAAACTAAGAATGATCTATAATAAAAGCATGGAATATTATAATGATTCTAGGAATTAATAGTAGATATAAAATTCAATCAAATAGTAAAAAAATTATGCATAAATCATTCATAAATCACTAAAAAAATCTATCTCATCTATTTATATGCATCATATATTCATGTATTATCTATTCATCCAATACTATATGCTGTCAATATACATGTCAACGCTATCAGTGCTATCAATATATGTATGCATCAATATATGATTTATCAAGATACGACATTTAACTTTAATATGATATTTTAATCCTTTTATCTTTATTCATTTCATCATCATCATCTTTGTATTATTATCTTTATCATTAATATTTGGGTGGCTTTCAATAATTATTAAGAGTCATCACCCTTTATCCGTTGGCGTAATCAATCATCAGTTGCAGACTACATTGGGGATCACAATACAAACCATCTTTAAAGGAAATCATATCGGGCTACCCTCATGTATAGGGTATTATATTTTAATAGTCAACCCATTTTATAGTGTTAACAACTAGTATTTCTTGCTTTTATTATCAATGCTACATTTATTTATATGAAATAAAATCTAATATGCAATATTTATAAAATACAGTAAAATCTATATAATATCTTATAGTTTCAAAAAATTATAACTTTTGTTTCATTTGGTAGAAATTGATAATATTATAGTCTATGTTGCACCGATACACCTATTTATGAAGGCGTGTTGTATCCGATCCACCGATACGTGTCGGATACTCCAAAGCCGTATCCAATTAAAATACTATTTAATTTCAAAAGGACGCGCGTATCCGATACGCGTGTCCAATGAAAAACAAAAAGAAATCCGAAAAAAAGACGTGTCGTATTTACTTCCACGGTTGCGAGCAAGATTTTCTCATTTTCGAGATGGATTTGAGTCTCTTGATCATATGAAAATATTAAAAATTATTAATCTTTCACTTGATGAGCCTGAATTAGAAGCTATGATATTTATTGAAGATGATATGGAAGTTCAAAGACAAACCAATGAATAAGATAATTATATCATTCATTCTATTGAATAGTTGAAACTTCATGTGCTAGATAATTTATGTTTATGCTTTTGTTGTTGTACTAGACATTTAATACTTACTTATATTTTGATATTATAAGTTATAATGCTACAAATGATGTTGTTGCCATTTTTTTTATAATTTCAAATATTATATTTTGATTGCTTTCTTAATTTTTATGTATGATTTATAAATTATAATGCCGTGTCCGTGCCGTACCAGTCTCCTGTATTTTTAAGAATTGACGTGTCCCGTATCCGTATCGTATCGTATCCGTGTCGCCGTATCCGTATCGGTGCAACATAGATTATAGTCAAAAAAATTTATAAAATACATATTTATCGTATATAAAAACGTTACATGGTAATGCTTTAGATGTGGATAGCAAGGACACCAAATGATTGATTGTTCACTACAACGACAAGGGACGGGATCTAGATTCATAGGGGAGCAAGCTAGGCAAAGTTATAAATATATGGCCAATTAGGGTGAGATTGATAGAAATTCTCAATTTTTCTTTTGATTTTGTTTATATTTTTCTTTATTATTTTGTAGTCATATGTTTATGATATAGCAGTAATTGTATTAATCTCCTAGCTATTGTATATTGATTTTAGGAATATAGTTAAATATTTTGAGGTATATAATTATTAGTTGCTTTCAATGGATATATATTTATTATTATGATGATTTATATAAGTTTTGATTAATTATTTAAGAAGATAAAATAAATAATTCTTTCAAATTTAATTATGGGGCATCACATAATAGACCAAATTTTTTAAGATTTAGATAAATGAGAGTGATCTAGGGACATAGGAGCAAGGATCTCAAAGGAAGAGGAGGGGAATAACTCCAATTGTAAGGAGTTACAAAAAGTTTGTCTAGTTTACACAATATAGGGCTATTAAGCAAAGTCCATCAATTTTCTATGAGGGATAGGATTTTCCACAAAATTATCAAGAATGGAAATGAAACTATTAAAGTCACTCATAGCCAACCACCTAAAAAGATGGGAAGGATATGTTGTATAAGGAATTCTAGAGGATCTTTATTTCCCAAGCTCATTTGATGCATAAACACAAGCACAATAAAATTAAAAGCATTAGATACTTTTCTCTCCCCATGGATGAGCTGTGAGGATAAGATGATTGGAGAAAAAATAATGTGCTAATCATTATACTTGATCCAAATCCTTTAAAAGTCTTCTCCATAAAAATTTAAAGAGGAAAAAGGTTTTGGCAAGAGTAAGGAGTTAAATGTTATCTTTGAGCTTTCACTGTGTTTAACTACTTCGAGAAGTGATTAAAAAAAGGGGTGTTTACCAATGTCATAGCCGACCATAAAGAACTCCAATTCCTTTTGGCTAGCTTCTAATTCTTTAGTAATATTTGTGGCCTCTTTAGTTCCTTCGAGATAAGAGCGGCTGAGCGGGAGAAACTTTTGTTATTTTTTTGCAGGTTGCATAATGTATCTTTCTTGTTATAGGTGAATTTTTTGGTGTTCTCTCCCTAAAATCCCATGGTTTATATTTAGCATTTGATGTTATGGCAGATCAATCCCAAGGTGGAGGGGAGAGAGGTTGAGGATGAAGATATAAGTGGGAAGAAGCAACTCTAGAGATAGATCATCATAAGAGGAGAGAGATTAGCGAGATACATCTCTTGATCAAGTATAGCTTTGTGATAGTTATATAAAAAAAGTGTTGAGTTAAGCGGAGACAAATAGTAAAAGACATAAATCCCTCCAATAAAGAGTCAGAGGAAGAAATTTAGACCTTAGAGGCTATCAATGAGACAAAATACCAGAGGAGAGAGGAGATGCTTTTGCTAAACAAGAAGAATTTCTATTTTCAAATATTTAATTTTTTTTAGTAGGACATTTTTACTAGTATTTAATTCTACAGCTTTTTATCTGTATTGTAATTTATAACTTTTAATTATAGCAAAGGCTATTATAAATTTATCATCCCTCTCACCCTTTTCCAACAAAAAAAAATAAAAAAACATTTTTCGTAAAAATGCTTTTGTACTCTGCCTGAAGCTCAGCTTCTCATAGCTGATAGAGCCGGAGAAATTATTAGGTACGGAGTGCGGACGGGAGAACCGTCCGCACACTAGTATAAAATCGCGCTCGGTACCGTTCGGTACCACTCGGTACCTCTGGGTACCGCTTGGTACCCTGTGTCTGTGCAGACGATTCTCACCTCGTCCGCACTCCGCACCTAATAATTTTTCGTGATAGCCGCGCAGAGTTCACATGCACACTATATTTTCCAGTCAAAACTTATATTTTTTTCAAGGACACAGAAGTGACCGCAATCTGCTTAGAAATAGGAAATAAATTTAAATATAGAACAGTTAATTTTTTTCTTTTTAAATCAACAATAAAAAAGGTCCCACAACAATCCCTGATTTCCTTCTTCTGATCTCAAATTATTGACATCATACCTCTGATGAAATCTGCTTCATCTCATCAAGAATCGCGCTCACCATTGACGGACTACCGTTTCCTCCCAAAATCCAACGGCTACTTTCCCTGCCCTTGGGGGCGTCTTCCTTCTTCCCTCCCTGTCTGGCGGGTGAAAGCTGCCACTGCAGGCTTCGCCGGACCCTCCTTCCGGCGTGGATGCCAAAAAATGGTAATAATAAAATAAAATAAAATAAATCTATCCAATCAGATAAAACATCAAATGACGACGAAACCAGTAATACGATCGTGTCGTCTCGAGCCTCATGCCGGGGAAGGGGAGGGAGGGGACGTGGTGGGCCCGGCCGATGAAGGTATATCGGGCCCCACCCTGCATCCCTCTAACATGAACACGACGTCAGCCATGGGGGGCCGGTCGCCGGCGCCGGGAGTCGTGCAGAGAAGCCCGACCTTAATGCCGAGAAGAAACTCCTCCCACTCCGACGATTCCGGGTCCAGCTCAAGCAACCCTGGCACGAGCAACTCCCCAACCGTCCCATTCTGTAGCTGCCGTTTCACCCATTTGACAATATCTTCCTCTTCTCCGGCGAACATTCCCGGCCCTTTTCCCGTCAGCAGCTCTAAGACCACAATCCCGAAGCTATAAACGTCACCCTCCTTCGTATCCAACTCATCCGGCGCCGCGTAACCTACTGATGTGGAGGCCCCCGTCGCCGGCGTTGCCGCCAGCAGCTCAAGCCCGAAGTCAGACACGTGCGGCTCAAAGTCAGCGTCAAAGAGGACGTTTTGAGGCTTGACGTCGCCGTGAACAATGCCGGAGGTGTGGAGGTGGGCGAGGCCGCGGGCCACGCCGAGAGCGATGAGATGGCGCATTGGCCAGTTGAGGACGTGCCCGTCTTGGTGGGACGCTTCTTGGAGAAGCGTCGCTAGGCTGCCGTTCGGCATATAGTCGTAGACCAGCAGCCGGGCGTCCGGCGGCGGGCCGGGGTAATATCCTCGGAGAACCGTGAGGTTGCGGTGCTTCAGTTTGGCGAGCGACTCTGCTTCTTTGCGAAATGCTGTTTCTGTCGCGGCTTCATTGAACGAGTTAGGCAGGCGGAGGATCGACAGCACGGCACCGTCGTTGTAGCTGGCTTTGAAGACCAGCCCGTGCCGGCCGCGGCTTAAGACATTCTCTTCGTCGAAATTTCTGGTGGCTTCCAGCGTCTCGGCGTAGGTGATTTTGTTTTTGAACATTATCAGCTTCGGCCCTGTGCTGTTCTCGCCGCCGCTGCTTGACCCACTTCCACGGCCAGGGCTGCGCTTCTTGACGCCGTTTCGGAGGTCGAGAAAGCGCCTTCTGCATCGCATCATGGCGAAGATGCAGCAAAAGCAGAGGAGGGCGAGGGCGACGGCTGTGGCCGCAACCAGGCCGATTAGGAGAAACAAGCGTTCTATCTTCTTGCGCCGTCTCTTCCTCCGCTCTCCGGCGCATTCTGTATCTAATGGCTTCCCGCAGAGGCCGGGGTTGCCTTCGAATGCGGACGGGTCATCGAAGCGAGAGCTGAGTGCTCCAAGGATTTCACCCTGGAGATTGTTGTTTGATAGGTTCAGATGCAGCAGGGCGGGCATTAGAGAGAGACCGGTTGGGATCATGCCTGTCAGATTATTTGTTGAAAGGTCGAGCACATGGAGCTCGGAGAGGTTTGAAATTGAGCTTGGTATTTCGCCGGAGAGATGATTCATGTCCAGCCGAAGAAGCACCAACGAAGAGCACCGCAAGATTTCTGGTGGGATTTTGCCGGAAAGAAGGTTTCGGCCAAGGTCGAGTTCCACCAAATTTGACAGTTTTGAGAGATCAGGGTAAATGGCGCCGGACAGTTGGTTGGAGCGGAGATCGAGAATGGTTAGATTGGAGCAATTGCTGAGCTCGGCCGGAATCGTGCCGGAGATATGGTTATTGGAAAGCGAGAGAATTTGCAGTGACGGAAGGTAGCCGTAGGTTGTTGGTATGGAGCCAGAGTAATAATTTGATGAAAGGTTCAGCTGCTCTAAGCTCCAGAGGCTACTGAATCCTTCGGGGACATTGCCAGTGAACGAATTGCCTGCCAAAGAAATCACCTGAAGCGTCGGTAGCCCAAAGAGCTCTACTGGCAGTTCGCCGGATAGATTCTTCTGCTCGCTGATGTCCAATGTCCTCAAATCAGACAAGCTTCCTATCATCGCCGGAACACTGCCGGAGAAACTGTTGCAGCTTAAATTCAGGTTCTGAAGTTTATGTAGCCTCCCGATCGTTTCCGGAATCTCGCCGGTAAGCGCATTGCCGGACAAGTCGAGGAAGGTTAGGTTTCCCAGCTTTGTGAGATCCTCTGGAAACTCCCCGATAAAACGATTCCCAAAAAGAGAAAGCGTTTCCAGCTGGGAAAGTTTGGCAAGGCTCGCCCAAATCAGATCAGAGAATCTGTTTCCACCGAGGTAGAGATTCGTCAGACCAGAAAGCGTCCCCAAAACCGCCGGCACCTCGCCGGAAAATCGATTCTCTTCCAAATCAAGCACTTGAATCGATTCACATTCTCCGATCTCCGCAGGAACAGGGCCAGTCAAGAAATTATTTCCTATCCTCATCTCACGCACAGCCGATAACCGCCCAACTTCTGGCGGGAGAGGGCCGGAGAATGAGTTGCCAGAAAGGTCCAAGACGGCCAATGTCGACACATTGAAAATCCATGCCGGGACTTGGCCATGAATCCCATTCTCTTTGATATCCAGTACTTGAAGAACACTGGAAAACGCTGCAACATTAGTACTGTCCTCTTGCGCCAGCGCCATGTCTGTGAATGCATTGTGCCCCAACTGCAGTATTCGAAGATGCGTGGCAGAGGCCGCGGATGAATTGAATACGACGGAGAAAGGAATGGAGCCGGAGAGGCGGTTGCGTGAAAGGGAAAGGATCTGGAGAGTCGGTATCCCCGCGACCGCGGCAGGCAGAATGCCGCGGAGATTGTTGCCTTGCAAGCTGAGATAAAGAATGGAGGAGCAATTAGCAAGCACGGCAGGAATCGTTCCTTCGAGAAGATTGTCATCGAGGCGGAGGTAAAGGAGGAACTGGAGCTGGCTCAGCCCCGCCGGAACGGTGCCGCCGAGGCGGTTGTAAGAGAGATCTAGGAACCGAAGCCGAGGGGCAGAGTTAGTGAAGTTTGAAGGAACGGAGCCCGAAAAGGAGTTGGAGGATAGGTCGAGAAAGCGGAGTGTGGGGGGAAGGGAAGCAGGGAGCGGTCCAGAGAGGAAGTTGCCGGCGATGGAGAATACCTGGAGAGAGGAGAGATTGGAAGGGAAATGACCAGAGAGGGAGTTGTGTTGGAGGAAGAGGGAGCGGAGGTGAGGGAGATGGGAGAGGGAGGAGGGGATGGGGCCGGTGAGGAGGTTGGAGCGGAGGCTGAGGTGGGTGAGATGGGAGAGAGAGGATAGGCCTGGGGAGATGGGACCGGAAAGGCGGAGGCGGGGAAGGCGGAGCTCCGTGACGTGAGGGGAAGAAGGGGAGCAGAGGATGCCGCGCCAGGAGCAGGGGGCGTTGCCGGAGGAGGGGTCCCAGTTGGAGAGGGCGCCGAGGGGGTCCTGGAGGGAGAAGCGGAATGCAATGAGGGCGGAAATTTCTAAAGTGGAGGGCGTGGTGTTCGATGGTTGAGGTGGTGGTGATGGTGGAGGAGGTTTGGAGAAGACGAGAAGTGGGAAGAAGAGGAAGGGGAATGCGAGAGCTGAGAAAGATGGCATTTTGAGCATTAGAGCGGGCAAGTGTTAGAGTGCTGGGATTTGTTTGGAGAGAGATCGGCTGGTTTAGTCATCGCAGGGATACAGAAGAGTCTCAGGAGGGCTAGAGAGAGAGAGAGAGAGTGGTAGGAGTTGTTGCAGAACAGCAATCCGAAGAGTAAGGAAAACAGAGGAAGTTAACAGTCACAAATTGTCAAGAGGTAGCAGATGGTTTTGTGCTTGATTTGTGTTGCTCAATTCGCTCGCTTGAAGTTTCTATTTTATTATTACACAACTCCCTTGGCCTATTGGTTGAGAGCTTAGGCTCCAACTAAGAGGTTCAAGGTTCGAGTTCATGTGTATGCGTTGTGTGTGTGAGTTTGCCTTAAATGGCCTAAATGTCCAAAAAAAAAAAAGTTTCTATTTTATTTTTAAAATTTTAAACAAATAACATTGCTTTTTTTTTTTTAAGGTAATTTACATATATATCATTTTATTTCATGTTATTTATATATCTAAAATTTTAATATAATATTTCTATCACTCATATAAAATTTTAATATCAAATATATCACTATATATTTCTTTCTTACCACTCATATCATCATCTTGTAAAATTTAAAATTTCATTCTATGCACTCATATTTATTATAATTAAAGTTTTAAATGTTAGATATGTAAATAACATGAAATAAAATGGTATGTATGTAAATTCCCCCCTTTTTTAGTGTTGATATATTTTTAAATTTTTATATAAATATATACCTCAATTTTAATTGAATATATGACTTACTCTTTTTTAATTGACCACCAAAACTATGGTGAAATTCACATTTAATTTAATTTTTTTAGACAACCAATTAGCTTTTAAACAATGATGATGATATTAATTTTGCTATAAAAATTAATATATTCAAAATCATAATAGCATTAAAACGGCTGTTTCTCCTAATGACATCATTGATTAGTGACTCAAAATATTGTTTTTGGCATTATCAACTATTTCTATTATTTTTATAAATTATATCAAATCTAGAAGCTTAAGTAGTTGTTGATTCAAACATTCAACTATGATTTTAAAGAAGTTATGTTTATAGATAGAAACTATAAGTCCAATGAACTCAATGACTTTTTATTTTAAGTTTTTTAATGCTTCAACATCTTGATTTGTTGAAGCTTGTATATATGATGTGTTTGTCTATCTTATTTGACCCAAATGTAAAACGAGAATAAGGCAATAAATTTTGTCTATGCCCTGATGAACTAATAACAAATATAATAAGAAATCATGCAAGCATGGAGGTGCCTATTTCGGTCATCTCAAATGCGAATTTGTTTGCCAATCGTAATTTTGTTAGGTGGCAATGTGATTGGTTGCATGATGATATGGCGGTTGCCAGTGGAGAGGATGATTTCATCCTTGAAACGGGCTTGCTCGATAAGTTTGTTTCGCAACGTAAGCGGAAATCCGAGAAAAAGATTTGTGTTGGGTTTTTTCTGATCTTCGATGCTTTGGTTGTTGTGTTTGATTCTTTTCGGAATGGACGATGAGGAAGCAGTTATGCTGCATGCGCCATTAATGGCCAGTGTTGGTTGGCAACCTGGGTGGCTCGAGCTCTTGTTTTGGTTGGCAACCCGTCTCCAGTTCCATGCAAGCACCTCAGGTTTTATTTGGGACGGTTTTTTTACTGCTTGTTAAAGTAACCTTTTAGTATAAAACATTTAATCATTTTTAATTAAAAATTAATTTAAGAAGTTATAAGAAAATAATTTCAAATGAAACCTCAATTGCTTCTTGCATGGTTGGACCTTTATCCCAATCATTGAGCTGCCATCTCTTGCTGGTATTTAGCTCTGAAAGACAACTGACAAAGGATAATAACGGACAAATTTCAAAAAAATGCATACAATTCTATATACAAAAACAAAATGGTATCTTGTATTAGTTTGACTGTTCTATCCTCTCATAGTAGCAGAGACAAAATATTTATCAAACAATATAATTATTTTTTTCAATAAAAAAAAATAAATCAATTATAAAAAAGCTAAAATCAAATCAAATACTTGCATCAATTGCACAATTTTGGATATGACATTTGTTGACATTATTGATGATGTCAGGTGACAAAAAAAAAAGAGAGTAACTAGACAATAATAATTATTTAATTGTAGTAAAGCAACAATGGTTCGGAAGATAGCTTTTTAGCAATGAGAGTTACGGGACCTATGACTGCAAATGAACCGAGCTGAGTTGAGCTTCAGCATGTTTGAGCTCGGGCTTGTTTGCCAAAGATCGTGTTTGAGCTCGGCACAATAATATTCGAGCTTTTTTGATACATGCTCGAACTCGAGCTTGTATAAAATTCCTCTATTTGAGCTCAACTCGAGTTCATATTCGAGCACGATTCATCTAGGCTTATCGAGCTTATTAATAAGCTGCTCGTTTAACAAGCTCGAGCCGGCCTATTAACAAAATAATTTTGTTTGTTTTACAAATTGGCATATTAACGAGCTCGAGCCTATTAACAAAATAATTTTTTTTTTTTTGTTTTACAAACAAGCCGATTAACGTTTGTCCGCCACACCTTGGCTTGCCGAACCGTCTGCCCGACTTCTTAATAAACCCGACCCGACCTGACCCGTTCACTTCTGCTAGCTTTCGAACGGACTCCCAATATCTTTCATTATACAGAGCAAAGCCAAGGAGGCTTGCATGGTGGAGGATTAAATGAAAAGCTTTTTTTTTTCTCTCCTACTGAGTCAGCAGGATCGGTGACCTAAGAGGGGCCTACCTAGCAGGCTGAGGAGAGAGAGTGGGATCAATACATTATTTAATAATTTATTCTATTAAATCATATATTACTTTGTGAAAATATAATTATTTTATTTTGTAACAATGGTTATTTATTTATTTTATAATTCATTTATTAAGTAATAAATTCATTTTATAAAATTATTAAACTAGTTCAATTAATTAACAATAATTGTTTTTAAATTATTTATTCATTTTAAGCTAATTCAAGCCGAACATGACGAGTAATAAACATCACTGTTCGTCAACATAAATGAATCGAATGACAAGTTGTTCAAGCTCGTTTACTTAACTATTGAATATTTATCAAGTGTTCAAGTTTGCTTATTTATCTATTATTTATTTAGTCAAGCCAAGCTTGAGCTCGAGCTCGAACTTGCAGCTCGATAAGCTTCACTCACGAGCTAGTTAACAAGTCAAACTTGAGTTAGCTTGGCTTACTTACACCCCTACTTATAAATATATCCAAAATCTGAAACACTCTATCATACATTCTATATTGATTCTCTTAATCAAAGTTAATTCTTTTAGCATTTAAGTGTCTTAATAATGTTAGACTTAAGCGATCTTTAGCTCGTTCAATTCATCTTATCAAGACTCTCGATTTGACTAGAAGCATGCAAGATTTGAAAATTATTTGATCATCTAAATGTCTTAAAATTGTTAATTATAATTTAGTGCTTGGTATGAAGCACATTTAGACTCAAATCAAATTATTTTTTGTGTACATAAGTTCATCTCATATGTTGAGATGTCTAGTTTGAGTATAAGTTTGCGAAAATGGAATTTTCAAATTGTCTTGGATTAAATTTCAATTTTTTTGATTTAAATATGCATCAAGATTTGCATCCAAATCAAGTGATTTTGGCCATATATCATTTTAATGATAATAAATGAAGGTATTTAAAATTATTTGACAAAACAAAAATTTATGAAAAATATGTAGGATATAAAACAACATCATAAATGTTAAGATGTATTTATTTTTTAAAAATAAATAATAAATCCCAATATCTTTTCAAAAAATTATTATAATCTGCTGCCAGTACAGAAGTTTCTATAACAACAACCAGCTCATATTTTTTCTGTTTTTTTTTTAATTTTTTTTTTCATTAATGGCAACGTGACAATACATTTAGGCTTCGTTTGGGACGGCTTTTTTACTGCTTTCTAAAACGGAGTTTTAGTACGATTTTTTTTATTTTTGTACTAAAACTCCGTTTTAGAAAGCAATAAAAAAGCCATCCCAAACGAAGCCTTAGGCTTCATTTGGGACGGCTTTTTTACTGCTTTCTGAAACGGAGTTTTAGTGCAAAATTTTTTATTTTTTACTAAAACTCTGTTTCAGAAAGCAATAAAAAAATCGTCCCAAACGAAACCTTAATTGAATGACAAGTAGCCCACCATCCAATGATCAAACAATTAAATTGTTTTAAGGCCCAACAAATCCTAATTCTTTTCATATCAAGATAAAAATTGAAGAACCTAAAGCAATTTTTTAGTGCAAAATTTTACAAAATTCTAAAAAATTATTTTAAAAAGCAATAAAAAAGTCTTACCAAGCCTTTGTCGTTATCTTTAAAAAATTACTTCGGAATGGACTCGGAAATTTATTATATTTGCTTTTAGATTAGTGTTAGTATATCATATTAGGAAGTAAGCCAAAATTGTAATTAGTTATTAATGAGCTGGCATTAAATCATTGGTAGCTGTCATCTCTATTTGCCTATATATAGGCCAACGCTTTCCCTGTAAGGTGGGTGACAAGATAATAAAGTTTTAGTTTCTCCTCTCTGCTTTCTACTTCAAGAACCGAAAGGTTCATTCAAGAACTCATAAGAGTTCTACATGGTAAGACTGCGCGTCCTTCCTGGGCATCCATGGCGACATCTTCGGCCCCATCTCCAGACGTCTCCAACGCCACGACAACTACGCGAGATTCTCCGGTTATCTCCTCTCTTCTCAAGTTCGTTGTGTCTAATCTCAAATCCATCGTCCAAATCCAGCTTCAACCGGACAACTACCCCATTTGGCGTGCTCAAATCTCCAAAGTTCTTCGGGCTAACGGTTTTGAATCCCATCTGCATCCTCCGCTTCTTGATCGTTCTGAAGTTTCCGATGTCTCTACTCCCGCCCATTCCTCTTGGTTGCTGACCGACCAGAACTTAGCCGCGGCCATTTGCTCGACCATTTCCTCTCCCATATTACCCTACGTCATTCACCTTGACTCTACCTTTGAGATCTGGCAAACACTTGAAACTCGATTTCAATCCACCAATAGATCCAAGGTTATTCAATTGAAAAATGCTTTACACCATATTTCCCTCAAGAACTCCACCGTCACCCAGTATCTTTCAGAAATTAAATCTCTGGTCGATCAAATAGCCACTGCCGGGTCCACTGTAGACACCGAAGATATTGTTCTTTACATTCTTAATGGATTACCTCCCTCATATCAATCCTTTAAAACCTCCATCCGCACTATGCTTTCCCCAATCAGTCTTGACAACTTGTACGCACTTCTGCTCAGTGAAGAGGTCAATATGGCTTCTGATGCGGCTCGCACTATCTCTGTTGATACTACCACGGCGCTCTATTCCAACCGTGGCCGCGGACGTCGCTCCAGAGGGCGTCCTTCCACTAATCCGCCGAGACCTGCGTCCACAACACCCGTTATCTGCCAAATTTGTCTGAAAAGGGGTCATTCGGCTACTTCTTGCTGGCACCGCTTAAATCCTCAGTACGTGCCTCCAACGAGAAATCAGCCTACCACTGCATTGCTCGCCGGAAATTCAAGGACCTCCGATGAATGGTACCTTGACTCAGGTGCATCGTCTCACCTAACCAATTCGTTAGAAAATCTCTCAGTCTCACAGGCTTATCAAGGATCAGACGGCGTGACTATCGGTGACGGCAGCTCAGTCGGTATCACTCATTCGGGCTCAGGTGTTCTTCCGACACCTGCTCGTAAGTTGTTTTTATCTAAAATTCTGCATACCCCTTCTCTTCACTACAATCTTCTTTCAATTTCTCAACTCACCCAGGATAACAATATTTCTATTACTTTCACTCCTAATGGCTTCATCTTTAAGGATTTGCAGACACAGGAGACGCTGCTTCAAGGTCCGTGTACTCGAGGACTTTACCCGATTCATCCTCAACCTGCTAGCAGCCAAGTGATTGCCAACACTGCTATCCGCAAGTCTTTGTTCTCCTGGCACAATAGGCTCGGACACCCGAACCACAAGATTTTACATTCTATAGCTGCTTCAAATCCTTCTTTACATATCAATAACACTAGTATTGTTTGTCATTCTTGTAATTCTTCAAAAACTCACAAGATTCCGTTTGAAAAATCTCTACATCAAACGAAATCTGTGTTAGAGTTAATCCATTCGGACGTCTGGGGTCCTGCTCCAGTTGCTTCGTCCAATGGCTTTCTTTACTACGTCATTTTTGTGGATGACTATACTAGATTTACCTGGCTTTTTCCTATACGTTTTAAGTCTGATGTTACCGCTGTTTTCATTGAGTTTAAAAATCACATTGAGAATCTTACATCTAAACGCATAAAATGTCTTAGAACCGACGGTGGCGGCGAATATGTCAATCATTTGCTCGACAAGTTTCTTAAATTAAACGGTATAAGCCATCAGATTTCTTGTCCTCATACGCCGGAGCAAAATGGGGTGGCCGAGAGAAAACACAGGCATATAATAGAAACTTCGCGATCGCTCTTACACACGGCTAACGTTCCCTATCGCTACTGGCCCGACGCTGTGCTCACCGCGGTCTATCTTATTAACAGGATGCCGTCTCTGCACAACCATAAACCATCACCGTTCGAATTACTCTACGCCACCAAACCCGACTACGCTCATCTTCGCACGTTCGGATGCGCCTGTTTTCCACTAATACCGCCTCAAGAACGTCATAAACTCCAACCGAAGGCTAAGCTTTGTGTGTTTATTGGATATTCTGATAAACATAAAGGCTACAAATGCTTGGATATCTCCACATCCAAAGTCACCATTTCCAGGCATTTAATCTTTGATGAACTATCTTTTCCTTTTTCAGGTACCTCTGCCTCCTCCGATCAGCAAATTTCCACAACTCCACCGGCTCTGCTCATTCCAACTTCGGTGCAACAACAATCAGTTAACCTCCCATCTCCTATCCAGCCGTCTTTACCCATCGTCCGTGAGCCTCCCGCATTGCCTCCCAACGATAATACGTTGCCCAGACCACCAAGTCCCAGCAACACACATAGCTCAACGTCGGCTCCTCAACCAAACCATCATTCAATGGTTACCCGCAGCAAAACAGGCTCCTTGATACCCAAAGTGCATTTCAATCTTTTTCACAACAATCAGCAGCCTATCCCAGATTCAGATCCCACTTGTTATACAGAAGCGGTGAAAAAGGTTGAATGGCGTCAAGCCATGGCAGAAGAGTTTCTCGCATTGCAAAAACAGGGAACTTGGACACTCGTACCTTCACCAGCCTCGGCCGTATTAGGATGCAAATGGACTTATCGCACCAAACAGCATGCCGATGGCTCAATAGCCAAATACAAAGCTCGATTGGTTGCGTTGGGTAACAACCAAGAATTCGGTATCGATTATACCGAAACCTTCAGTCCCGTCGCAAAATTACCTACAATTCGCATTTTACTTGCTCTTGCTATACATAACAATTGGCAGGTCCAGCAACTTGACGTAGCAAATGCCTTCTTACACGGGCAACTTCAAGAAACCGTTCATATGCGCCAGCCCCGCGGTTTCAAAGATCCAAACCATCCCGATTATGTATGTCGTCTGCACAAAACTATTTATGGTCTGAAACAGGCTCCTCGCCAATGGTATAATACTTTCACGCAACAACTTCTTATTCTCGGCTTTAGAAACAGTAAATCTGATCCTTCATTGTTTACACTTCAAAACTCCAAATCACACATATTTTTACTTATCTATGTTGACGACATCTTAATTACGGGTAATAACTTATCTGCCATCAATGAAATCATTGCTCAGTTAGGTGCTAAATTTACTCTTAAACATCTCGGTGAGGTCAACAATTTCCTGGGTATCCACATTACCCGAACCAAACAATGTTTCTTTCTTTCTCAGCAGAAGTATGCGTTATCAATACTTCACCAAGCGCACCTCCAGCACTGCAATTCGATTGCTAATCCCACCTGCACAAAGTTCCCAGCTGAATTTCCACAAGACGACATGCTCTCTGATCCTGCTCTGTATCGCCGGCTCACAGGATCTCTGCAGTATTTGACCATCACCCGTCCCGACATTGCATTCACCGTCAACACCTTATCACAACACATGCAAGATCCTCAGCCGCAGCATGTCTTTCTCCTCAAGCGTCTTCTTCGTTATATCAAAGGTACGTTGGATTTCGGCCTTCCCATTTCTAAATCTAATCTACGCCTCACTTCCTTTTCAGATGCCGACTGGGCCCGGTGATCCATCAACCCGCAAGTCTACATCTGGATTCTGCTCTTTTTTAGGAGAAAATCTTATCTCTTGGACTGTCAAGAAGCAGCACACGGTCGCCCGCTCATCCACCGAATCAGAATATCGCGCATTGGCTGCACTTACAGCCGACGTCCTCTGGCTTCGCAAACTCTTGGACGAGTTCGGTATCCCTCAAGATACTCCTACTGACATTTTTTGTGACAACATATCGGCAATTGCTCTCGCGAATAATCCGGTGTTCCACGCACGGACGAAACATATTGAGATCGATCAAAAGTTCGTCCGCGATCATATTCTACACAACGCAATTCGGATTCTTCCTATTAACACCATTGATCAACCAGCCGATATCTTCACTAAGTCACTATCTACTCCTCGTTTCCAAACTCTCAGGAACAAACTAACGGTCAAGCAAGACCCTTCAGTTTGCGGGGGAATATTAGGAAGTAAGCCAAAATTGTAATTAGTTATTAATGAGCTGGCATTAAATCATTGGTAGCTGTCATCTCTATTTGCCTATATATAGGCCAACGCTTTCCCTGTAAGGTGGGTGACAAGATAATAAAGTTTTAGTTTCTCCTCTCTGCTTTCTACTTCAAGAACCGAAAGGTTCATTCAAGAACTCATAAGAGTTCTACATATCATACAATATTTTTTTCCCCAATGCATAAAAAAAAAATCAACTGACCTGAGAACACCGGACTCAATCCCGAGCCTCCAACCCAATGATCCGGCCAATTCGATTAATATTTCAAGCTGGTTCGACTCAATCCGCTCCAATAAGACCCATAGGGGCATAGATTGCAGCCTAATGGGAGCATTGGGTGGGGCTATTCCAAAGCATTAAAACCATATAATTTCATTTAATATTTAGTCGACGTAAATGCTAAAATGGAAAGAACGTGGAGTTATGAGAAGCATAAGAGCTCTCACGCGATCAATGGGAATTTGGGAGAAGAGCAACTCTTCACTTCTCGTGAGAGACGGATCATATCTTATGCAACACATCACCTTCTCCTCGCCCTGCATTTATATATCTTTTCGAAGATTAATAAGACTCTGCAATTTCTATTTTTTTATTTTTTTTTTTGAAAGAAATTAAATTTAATCATTTATTATAAGAAATTTAATCATTTAATATATGTTGAAAATACTTTTACCACTATAACTATTATGAAATATAATTAGAGATTAATGAATGAATAATATTTTAATCATTTATATTAATAAAAATATTTAATTATATTAATAATAAAATGATCGTTCAACTTTTTCACAATATGAACAATATGTATTATAAATTATTAGTTTTTTATTATCTTGTATTTTATCTTTTAAAATAATAAATTTAAATAAAAAAATTATTTAATTTATATGCTCATACATTATAAAAGCAATGAATAATTTATCTTAGAGGGATTTACATACATACCACTTTATTTCATACTATTTACATATCTAACACCTAAAACATCAATATTACATTCCTACCACTCATATAAAATTTTAATATCAAATATATCACTCATATATTTCATTCTTATCACCCATATCACCTTATAAATTTTAATATTTCATTTCATACATCAATATTTATTCAATGTGTGGTAGACATGTAATATTAAAATTTTAAGTATTAGATGTATAAATAGCATGAAATAAAATGGTACGTATGTAGATGTCCCTTTATCTTATTACCATGATCATTTGTCATCATCTCACTTTTCATAATAAAATTTAAGGAATTTAAACATGTTTTATTTGTCAATTGAACATTATATAATAAATAAAAAATAAAAACATCTCTATTCATGACAATATATATTTTAACATATGATTCCACTTTGAATTCTCTATATAAGCAAAAGAACACTTAACTTCTTTCGGCTAATGGCCTCATGGGCTCAACAGAAAAAGAGCTAACGTGCCAAATATTTTACAAACCAGGAAAGAATACATGGTCCTAACAATAAAAGAAATACTAGGAATCCACTAAAAGTGGAAGCACTATAAGAAAGATCATGGCAGCGGCTAAAACGGATGATCAATATCTCAAAAAAGGAGATCATGTGTGAAGGCAATAATAGAGAAGCAATTAGTCTAAAGTTTCGTTTGAGATATCTTTTTTATTGCTTTGTAAAGTAGCTCTCTAGTAACAAAAAATTTATACTAAAAATCTGTTTATAAAATAGTAAGAAAGTTATCCCAAACAAAATCTAAAATATAAAGTACCAAAAATATAGTATCTACTTCTTGTATATTTAGATGCTTGATCATCAATAATAGACTTCATGAGCATTAATTATTATGTGCGGACACTGGAAGCCATCCGAAGGAAAATTAGAGCACGCCATATCACCTCTTTGTTGTGTATCGTGGCTGTATTCCTACTGTGTACCGGGTGACATGACGCGCTTTGATTGACCTCCAAATATAGAGCTGCGTCCAGTGTCTGCATATAATAATTTCTCCTTTATGAGACATGACTTTCCATACAATTCAATGATTCTATTATAACACTTTCAATTATCTTCAGATCTCTTTTGTTACACATACGTCTGTACGGAATGTCTAATCTGGAAATAGCTCACCCATCAAATCAAGGAACATCTTCTTCCTTTTATGTGTTGGCCATGGCTATTTAATAGCTATTAGTTGGGCCAATCATAATCACAATATAATACAGCTCCCACTTTCATATAGGCAATGATTATATTCACCATTAGATCAATCAAAGAATCACTATGCATGCATTAAAAATCTCTGACAAGCCGTTTCAGAAAGCAGATAGGGAAGATAAAATGATAGCAGCAATACAGTAATTAGCATAAACTTTGCCATAGCTTTGCATGATAGCTTCCATTATGCTTACGGAGAATAAAAAATTGAATGCATAATGGTGCATGCTAGCAAAACTGGCTCAATATAGAGAGATTATTATGTGCGGACACCGAACGTAGCTCTACATCTGAATACCAATCAGTACCGAGCCACATAGATTGTTAACTTGCTACTGAAATATTGATTGCCCGACCCACCTCCGACAATGGATGATTTCCATGATAGCCACTTGAAGCGGTTCATGAGTGATGGTTAGTGATGATACTACTCACCAAAATTGGATAGAAATTGATCCCTATTCTGCAATTTATATACACATAAATGTAGTGTTTTAAAAACGGCATTGAATCAATTAATTCGACTAGTCCAAATGTGAACCAGTTCTTCGGCCACTTTAGTCCATCTCAAAAACCATCCTGTGGCCCCATCCTATTCTCTCCTTGAGTTCCTATATCACAAAGTCATCACATAGACCCTTAATTCTAGCAATGACTCCCTTCCCATTCTATTTCTCTTCTCACACAACATGGTCGCAAATGCCTTTTGTTATTCATATATCATTGTAAGTCTCGATGGGCGAAGTCACTTTCGGCACTTTAGCGAACATAACCCAAATTCCCACTCTTGTTCTCCGTTCTCCAGCATTCTTGTAGCTGGAGAATATTTGATATGGTCGAATATTTGAACTTGCTTTGTGGATTTATGCTTATAGACTTTTTATACGTTGCCAAATTTTTTTTATGACTTCAATTTATCATTTACAACTATTTATATGAATGAAATCATACATTAAGTATACTTATTATTATCTCGCATTATATACTAGTTTCTATTTAGTATATATTGTCATTTAACTAAATTTCTTTGGGGGGCACAGTATGGATGTGACTTGACCTTTTAAGCTAACATAGATGATATATGTGTCATGTGAGTGTGGCACAACAGGGTTGCATGTCTTCCTTCAAAATTAAACGTGCATCTTTTATGGCAATGTGAAAGGTTGTTGTTCTATACTATAGCATTAAACGTGTTTTAAGTGGTCATACTTCAACGATAAATCAATATCAATACACTAAATGTGTGTCACATGAACCAATGTGTGTCACATGGGTTCATGAATCAAAGCATATGCCAATGATTGGAACATTAAGCAACCAACTTAAGAAGAAATTATTATGTGCGGTCACTAGACTTTCTGGAGGCGAGTCAGGATGCGCCACGTCACCTGGTACACAGTAGTACACATAAAAATGATGATGTGTCGCATCCTGATTCTCTTCTGGATGTCGTCTGGTGACCGCACGTAATAATTTCTCCAACTTAAGTGGGTTAACTATGCCTAAACTTTTTTATGATTTTGGTTAAGTAGGGTGTGTAAGGTTAGGTACATTGATAAAGCAAGTAGATGTGAATTCACCACCGACATTTAGACTCACCAAGAAGGCTGAGTACATTTGAACTTCTTAATATGGCTGATTGCATTTGAACTCATCAAGAGGGGAGAATGAGTCTCAATTCAATCCCCTTGAAAGCATCAACATTGGCCGACTGAGTTTGCACTTATTAAGAGGGGTGAGTGGATCTCAGATCATTCCTCTTGATCGTGCTGAGAAACACACCAATGGGTCGATATGGCCAATAACAATTGAACTAATCAAGACAGGAGAAAGGGTTTTAACTCAATCCCCTTGAAAGCATCAAAATGGGTCAAGTGAGTTTGCACCCATTGAGAGGGGTGAGCGGATCTCGGATCATTCCTCTTGATAGTGCTGAGAAAGACAAAGTGGGTTTAGCTCTCACAACATTGATGATGAGGCTGGCAAAACCCAGAGTAATCTGAGAATGTTGATCTCTCAAAGAGGTCGTCATGGATATCCGAATCATAGTTTATAGAAGCATTTATGTTTTTATAACACATTTTCAATTCTTTTCATATATATATTGTACGAATGTATCTCATAACTATTGAATATCTACCATGGAAATAACCCACCAACCAAATCAAGCAGCATCTTCTTCCTTTCTGTGTTGGCCATAGCTATCTAATAGCCATAGGTCATGGCTATATAATTGCTATTAGTTAGGCCAATCGTAATCACAATATTATACAGCTCGCCCTTCCTATAGACAATGATTATATTCACCATCAGATCTATTAAAGAAGCACTATGCATTCCTTAAATCTCTGACAAATCAGAATCATTAAGCAAGTATGGAAGAAAATGATAGCAGCAATACAATAATTAGCGCAAACTTTGTCATAGCTGCATGATAGCTTCCATCAATATATAACATCTAACATAGTTTGCAATCGCAATATATTTGTGCAATTGGATACCAAGTAACATTTTATTTCAATATATTTCTACTTGTATATCATTTTAGTTATGCAATCTTTCGCTTAACTTAAATTTAAATTTTTAGTATAGATCCTTTAACGGATGGAAATAGATTAGCTTTAAAGGATTATAATTACAAATGAAGATGTTAATCGTAATAATAATTTAATGTTACTTAGGGATTTGCATATGTAGTGACATATCTATAGTAAGACTACCTCGTAAACTTAACTAAGCATAGAAGATACCAGTTAAGTTTGGTGTAGAGTTCTTGAAATCGCTTGAGAAGATGACATTTTGTGAAGATCAGATGTTACTCACAATAACCAATAAACTTAAAGACAAACAACAGAGAGCATGCAAGATTTTCATGAATGAAGTGAAATTTAACGTCAATAATGTTTGGTTCATTCATGATAGACATCACTTTTGAGTATTTACAATAGATCATACTCATAATCTGAACCTATAATTGAGCACAAGTTTGAATTAGGGTTTGAGAGTAAAATCGAGCATGAGATTATCCTTGAACTTGAATTTAATGTTTGACTTACCTTTATATAATAGAAATTTATTGAAGATAAAATTTTCACTCTAACAATTTTATTACCTTTACTATCTTAAAATCCATATTCAAACTCATTTCTATCATATACAATGAAATCTTATTGATTGGATTTTGAGTCAAATTTATCTCGATTAAGCTACTCAATAGAAATATATGATAGACAACTAAAAATCTTTAAATGTGACAAGCATATCTCATTTCAAATCCAAGCTTCTTCATGAAGCCCAAAGCTGAGTGCAATTAATAATCTTTAATTGATAAAGTAGGATGTTGTTTTTATTGCCTAGAAGGCCTTTGGAAGATCTGCATGCAATCTCATGGATTTAGCATATTCATTGAGTTATATTCATCATCTCAGCTACTCCACTTTACTGTTGAGTTCATGGGACTGTTCTCTCTCCATACAAATTCCACAAGTATTATAGTAGTTGTAAAATTCATGGAATGTTACTCCCCACCATTATTATATCATAGGAACTTAATTTTATCTTCTAATTCCTTTTTCATCAAATTCTTTTACGTCGTATTTTTTTTTAATAATATAAACTCAAACTTTTTGGGTACAGTCATTAATAAAGGTCATATATTACAAGAATCATCCTTAAGAAGCAATAGGAGCTGAACCCGATACATTTGTATGTATCAGTTTCAGTCTTTTAGATTTGAGCGCTCTCCCAATTATTAAGAAACTAGCTTTTTTTTGTTTTTCTAAATCTAAACTTCATAGAAGATTATTCAGTAGATTTTGAACATAAAATGTTCTCTCAGGATTGAAAAAAATTTAGGTATTTCTAACACATATGACTTAGCATTTAATATCATATATTTAAATATGATCATATCAATAGCAGCTCTTATTATTCCTATGTTGGCGGTGGTGTATAAAATGACTTATCTTTTTACATTGAGCAATCACCAAAACATCTTTTATCACTTTTGAAAAGTATCATTAAAGAAATTGGCATGACATTCTTCTATAGCTACCTGACTAATAGATATCAAGTTTTCTCCTTAACCAGTACAACAAAATCAATATCAACATCAAACCTCTATCCCACTACGTGGGTTAGGCTACATGAATCTTTTTTCTTTATTGTGTCATATTAAGAGTCAAATTCTCATTTAAATTTAATAAAGAAAGGTAATTTCTAATATTTTTCTAACCAAATCTTTTTAGGTATACCTTTACCTTTCTTAACATAAGCCAAACCTAATACATTTGCTCTCCTAACAGGGTCATCAGAAGGCCGCCGTTTTACATGATCAAACCATCTAAGGCGACTCTCTCTAATCTTATCTGTCACTGGAGCTACTCCAACCATTTCACGCATAGGCTCGTTTCGCATCTTGTCCCTAAGAGTAAATCCACTCATCCACCTGAGCATCCTCATCTCAGCAACACTTAAACTTAACATTATGCTTCTCTTTTAATATCCAACATTCTGCTCCATAAAGCATTGTAGGTCTCACCACCATCTTTTAAAATTTTCCCTTAAGTTTGAGTGGTACTTTTCTATCGCACAAAAAACTCGAAGCATTCCTCCACTTTAACCATCCAACTTGAATTCTACTAATAATATCCACATCTATTTCATCATCACTCTGAACAATAAACCCAAGATATCTAAAACGAGTACACTTATTAATGACTTGATCGCTCAAAGTCACAAACCCCCACTAAATCTATTACTACTAAAATTACACTCCATGTATTCGATTTTAGATATACTCAAATGAAAACCTTTAGACTCTAAGGTTTACCTCCATAATTAGAGTTTACTTTCAACTCCCACTCTAGTCTTATCAACAAGAAGAATATCATCAGCAAAAAGCATACACCAAGGTACATCCTCTTGCAAATGTCTAATAAGAACATCCATGACTAAAGCAAAAAGATAAGGGCTTAAGGCTGATCCTTGATGTAATCCAACTAAAATAGGAAAATACTTGGTCAAACCACCATATGTTTGAACACAAGTAACAGCACCTGCATGCATATCCCTAATGATTTGAATAGAAGCATTATTAACCCCTTTCTCTTCTAGAACTCTCCATAGCACTTCTCTCGAAACTTTATCATATGTTTTCTCTAAATCAATAAAAATATCATATGTAGATTCTTCTTATTCTCTCTAAACTTCTCCATCAACCCTCTTAATAAATGAATAACTTCCATAGTAGACCTACCTGGCATGAATCCAGATTGATTTTGAGAAACATTAGTATCACGTCGTAACCTATGGTCCATAACTCTCTCCCAAAGTTTTAAAGTATGACGCATCAACTTAATTCCTCTATAATTCGCACAATCTTGTGCATCACATTTAATCTTAAAAATAAGAATCAACACACTCATTCTCCACTTACCTGGCATCTTTTTAGTCTTCAAAATAATATTAAAAAGTTCAGTAAGCCAAGAAATTCCTTCATCTCCTAAGCATTTCCACACCTCTATTAGAATATCATCAAGTCCACTAGTTTTTCCACACTTCATTTTCTTTAAAACCTCTCTGACTACAATTTTACTAATACGTCGAAAAAAATTAAAATCTCTATTTTCATTTAGAGTGCTAAGATTACAATCATATTCTCACAATCTTCATTGAAAAACTTAGCAAAATATCTCATCCACCTTTGTTAAATATCCTCTTCTAAATAAAGCACTTTTTTATCTTCATTTTTAATGCACTTCACTTGAACTAAATTCTTACTACTTCTATCTTTTTGTTTGGCTAACTTATACATATATCTTTCGCCTTCTTTAGAATCTAATCTATTATATAAAGCATTAAGAGCTAAAATCTTTGCATCGTAGATTACTTTCTTAGACATCTTACAAGCCTCTTTATTTCTTTCTCAATTTTTAGACTTTTACCTCTAAACCAATTATTATGACAAAACTTTTTATTTTTGATCTTTTGTTATACAGTTTGATTCCACCACCAACTATTTTTATTAGGGGGTTTTACATACATGCCACTTTATTTCATATTATTTACATATCTAACACCCACAGTATTAATATTACATGACTACCACCCATAGAACAAATTTAGGTGCATGAAATGAAATATTAAAATTTATAGGATGGTATGAATGGTAAAAATGAATTATATGAGTGGTATATTTGATATTAAAGTTGTATATGAGTGGTAGAAATGTAATATTAATGTTTTAGGTGTTAGATATGTAAATAGCATGAAATAAAGTGGTATCTATGTAAATTTCCCTTTTTATTATTATGAGCTTTTTTTGTTGAAACTTCAAGCACATCCTTTGCAACATTCGTAATATTACTAGCTACTTTTTTCCACATTACATTCACTTGCTCATGCACAGACAAATCCTTAAGATCTTGAATCTTACTCTCAAAAATGTCTTTTTAGTGTACTTAAAATGTCCCCATATAATCTTAGAACAACGTTTTACCATATTTTCATATTATGTCTCTTCATCTTAAAGTCCAAAACTAATAAGTGATGTTGGACACATAAATTTTCACTCGAACAACTTTACAATCTTTGTAATCTAAATAATTTATTTTTTTTGTAAGAAAATAATCAATCTGAATTTTACTATATCCATTCTTATAAGTGATGAGATGTCCATCTCTTATTATTAACAATTACAAAATCATAAGCTATATCAAAATCTAATATAGTCTTACTACTTTTATTAGTCGCTCCAAACTCATAGCCACCATGAATACTTTTAAAATCATCTACCTCTTTATCAATATATACATTTAAATCTCCTCCAATAAAAAAAAATTTCTTCAAGAGGTATCTTTTGAACCAACTATTCTAAGTCATTCCAAAATTTTAATTTTAAACATATATCCAAACCTACTTGAGAGACATAAGCACTTATAATATTAAAAATCTTAGCATTAACAATAATTTTTGAAGCTATAATTTTGTCTCCAATTATATCAATGTTTTTAACATTATCTTTCAATTTCTCGTCTATAATCAAACAACACCATTTTTAATATGACTTCTACCAAAATTTAAATCCTAAACTATCAATCTCCTTAGCCTTCTCTCCAACCCATTTAATTTCCTGAATGCAAAAAAATATTTATTTTCCTATGAATCATAATAGCAATTAATTTCATTAATTTGCTTATAATAGAACTTACATTCCAAGATCATATCTAAATTCTAGTTTTATGGACAGCTTCTTTGCCCACATCCGTCCATGATGTGGAAACTCTTGCCTATTTAACACTGCACCCAGCCATCGATGTGGCAACCCTTGCACACTTCTTGCTATATTCAAGCCATAAAGCACGTCGCTTCCAAGGAATGTCCTAGCATTAACACAATGTATTAAAGGATTCATGTCATAATTATTTGATAAGTTTTATGATGGTTGTCGACTACTTAACATAACCATCTAGTTTTCTCATCCAGGGCTTAGAACCTAACAATGACAATGTTTGTTCATTAATCCAGTGATATGCTTAATTTTATTAAGCTTCGAAGTGTTGTCATTTGTTTTCTTGATTATCATATATGTAGTACTAAAAATATTTAAGGGATCTTCATCAACAAAGAATACTTTGTCATTATTATCTGTATATGTTGACCTATAACTGTCGGCAAACCCGACACCTCATCCGGCTTCCACGACCCAACTTCCCCCACGATCCGTTGTAATCGGATGTAACCGCTCCTCACGACAAAACCGAAGGCACGGGCATCCAAAGAGACACGCACACAGAGGAGGAGATTTTGGAAACTTACCTCTCGGACGCTGGTTCGAACTTCTGCGATCTACTCGTCTCTTCAGCCTGAGCCGACTCCCTCTGCAAATTCAAATCGGAGCCGTACACATCCTCCAACCTCGTGCCCTAGCTGGCCCAACTCTTGCTCCCGCCGACCTCCAGGCACCTACCTCGTCGCCAACTGTCGATGCCTGACTGGTCGCTTGCCCAAGCTCCTCTGTGCGACTTCTGACTCGACGCCTGGTCTCCGCCTAATCGGGTCCCCTCCTTCTCCCTATATATATATAAAGAGAGAGAGAAGGGGAAAGGGATTTTCAAACAGGTTAAAAAATAAATTGAAGATTTTTAAAGTAAGTCTCGGGGTTTGAATCGATCCCCCGAAGCCCTCGGTCGTCGAGCTTATCCGACTGAGGAATTGAAGACTTGAAGACTCAATCGCTCTCCTAATCTCCTCGCCGTTGATTTGCTCTGATCGAGTCAAGCCAAAAGGGCAAGTGCCCTCCTTACCTCCCGGCGCCGGGTAGGGGACGCCGAAAGGCTACCGAAATTTACTCGAAAACTCTGGACTTGGCCAAATTTTTGAAAGATTGAAGAAACATGCATTGATTTAACTTGGAATTAATTAATTGAACAAACAAATCAAAATTTAATTTCAACTAAAATTCATTTAATCAATTGATGCAATCGAGCATCAGCAATCAACAATCCTCGACAATCATCTGCAATAAATCATCGTCAATCAAAGCTTCTGAAGGCCAAATCCGGGACCCGACAACGTTCCGAAGTCCCTAGCTGTTGATCCGCTCCTGCCGGGCGAACCTGAAAGAGCAAGTGCCCTCCTTACCTCCCAGCGCCAGGGAGGGGACGCCAGGAGGCTGCCGAAATTTAATCGAAAGTTTTGGACTTGGCCAAATTTTTGGAAGATTCGAAAAACATTCACTTAATTGGATTTCTAAATAAACCTTTAAAATTAAGAATCATAATTAATTAATCCAACTCAGCATTTGGAATTCAAGCTAATTAATGTAATTTAAATAATCGAGTTATAACTTAATCAAATTATTAATCTAAATCGATTTCTGATTAGAAACCAAAATCAATTAATTGAACCAACATCTTAGAGAATTCAATCTAAAGTTAACTGAACCTATTAACCAATTAAAACTTTTAAACTAAAACCTAAATAAATCAATTAACTAATTCATTTAACTAAAATGAAATAATTTTAAAATTTGATCTAAAGAATTAAAATCTTAGCATTAATTAAATGGTCAAAATTAAATAATTTGATTTGAATTAAAAAAATTCATTAAATTAGAATCTTAAAATTTAATTGAATATAAATTTATGTCAAATTAAAACCTTTAAAATAATTAATCTAATAATTGATTGATTTAAATAACATTAATTTTAACCAATTAAATGAGCAAATCAGATCCGTAACATGTGTAAAAGCGGACAAAAGATATTTGTAGGCCCTTTAAAAAAAATCTCGAGCATTTTTTTAAACAAAACCACTTGCGCAGATGAATCATATTTAAATATTTTAAAATCCCCCCTTATGTATTAAATATGACTCCTTAAACTGAAGTACAAAATACCTGCATGTGCTCCGATCAATGTGTTAAAGTTACGAACACAAATGTCCGCGAATGCTGCCCAGGGTCAAATGCTCATTAATAGAACATTTTATTTGCAAAATAAAATACATCCCGCATGTGCTCCAACAAATGCGATAAATTCCCAAACGCCAATGTTCAAGAATGTTGCGCGGATTGAATACTCAAGTTTCATCATCCTCCTTCAAAGGACTGGAGTCGACCTAACTTGAATCATAAAACACCTCCCAAATTCCTACGAAAATACAAGTGAATTTAACTCCACCAAGATAATGGCCATGTTGATCGAAAATCTCAACCGAAGGGATCAAATCTCAAATCCAACAAAAGTTTAAATCTATGAAATGAAATCTTTCACTTAAAAACTTGAAACTAAAATCATCCACCTCCCGTAACCTTTTGTCGGGGGTGATAAATTTGAAATTAACATAAGCTCACAAAGAGCGAATGTGTGTCGGGTGTATCACTAAGATTCATCCTCAAATAGTCTTTTGCCAGCAGGGACATGGCACGTGCCTTTTGATAGGGTGGTTCTACCGTAAAATGAAACCATTATATTACGATCACGGTCAAAGCCTGTATGTTCCCTAAAGGCTTCAAACCCTTGAGTAATGAATCATAGGGTGGTATAATCGATAAACATAAAGCCCTCTGTCAATTAAGGTGGGTTCAAATCTATCCCTTTAGACAAACATCAACCCAGGTTTACAAGGTATTCTTGGACAAAGCAACACATGGTTGTCGATAAGGTGTCTTCTGTCCGGTTGGGTCGATCACCTCCTCTAACTAAGTAGAATAGGGATCATGACAGCCAAGGACGACAGAATCATGGGATCTTGATCGGGCTGGTCTTCTTCCCCCCCCCCCCCCCCCCCCCCCCACCCCCCCCCCCCCACCATCAATTTTAAGTTCATTGTGATAAATTCCAAATATAAAATCAAATTCAATCCCTAAAATTGTTGCTATTATACACTGGATTTATGATCCATACGACCTCCTTAACGACTAACCTTAATTGAAAGTTCTCTCCTGTTATTGGGAGATGTAATTAACTATAGGGGCTTGCGCCTATACGAAACTAGAACTCAGATAATAAAGTCCTCACAAAATGAGGGCGAAATCTCTAGTAATGTCTTATCAAAAACCTAATATGCCTTCTAAAAATTTTCCCGGAACCTAAACTTGTTAAAACTCTCCATCGTCACAAACAAACAAAACATAAAAAATAGACTAGTGCGGCGAGGCTGGGAAACGCGAACAATGGAATTTTTGGAGCCCACAGTTTAATAATTTATCGTTAGATCATTATTAAAAAAAAAAAAGAATGGAAGGAGGCACTTGAATCGAATAACCATGTATCTATTCAACTTTCTGCATTGAGTATTAGTGCATCGTAAATGTCTCCAACAATATTATTTATTATCTCTTATTTTGACTTTTGGCTTTATTCATCCCTTTTTCATGTATTCGCGTATTAAGTGGCCAAAATTGCCACAATACCAGCGTGCACTTAGGTGATCTCGAGACTAGGTTTTATTATCATTTAATTGAAGGTTATATTTGTTTTTGCCAACATTCTGAGATGTGATCCTAAGGTCATTTAAAATAGAAGATTATGTACTCACTTTTCTCGAGTTATCTGATACCCTTGCTAAGTATAAGATATCTGACATTAGTAAGTTTTCTTTGTGGATGATCTATAAGAACTATTGATAATTGTTACAATGCCATCCCAACTCTCAAGCAATGATGAGAGCAAACTCAAAGTATGAATCTAATAATCTAAATTTAAGTTTACAGTGTTCTAACTCTCATGATTAAGTTGAACTCATGAATGCAATCGGTGATCGAAACTCCTAACATCCTGATTTTGAAAAACCTGTTCACTATATGCACCTCATTGATTGTAAAGGCCTTTTTGAATATAACATAGAGCAATTTAGTGACACTTGTTATTGTCATCTCATTGAGGATTTTGAAGGTGACATTCATATTAAGGGTAGGAGATTGACCCGTAGAGTTTTCTTGTCTGTAAACTCCCACTTTTCTTGATTGATTGACTCCAATTTTACTATCTTAAATAATTGGTAAAATTTTCTTTAGTACAAATAATCTTCTATTCAAGTTTGATCTTTTTGTCTTCCATGTTCGAATCTAAATGCTTTTTAGATTAAATCTTTGACACTGGTTGTTAGGATTGTGATAAAACTTTGGGCAAAAAAATTGATAATGATGAGGGAATAAAAACATTTAGACATGACAAAAAACAAGATAAATAAATTTACATGGTCCAATGAGATCCACCTATGTCAATGACAATACAAAGATCAAAATATTTCATCACGCCTCAAAAGAGATACATAAAGAGATATTACATTTTATATGAATAAAGATAAACATATCAATTTATCTGTGTTCAGAATTGAGGGAGAACGCATCCATCTATTGTAAAGACGAAGCTTGAACATGGAGAATAAGACATGGCGTTGCTTATCCTTCTTACTTGCCTTCTCTGTTGTGAGAGTTTTTTTCCTCTCATCCTTTCTCTCTCCCTCTTTTCTCATTCTTCATTTTATTTTGGTTAGGATTGTGACATACTTTGCAAGTAATGATTACATGAGTTTTTACAGTTAAGAATTCACCTGTCAATATTAATAATTAACTACAACTAAAGACTTTTGTAGCAACCTCCATTGAAGGTTTTGTCGTAGCATCTATTTAGGACTTTGTACACAACTCACTTTAGTCTGTTGGTTGAGAGCTTAGACTACCAACTAAGAGATATTAGATTCGAATCTTATGTATAGGATGTGTGTGTAAGTCTGCCTTAATTGGCCAAAATGCCCCAAAAAAAAAAAAGACTTTTGTCATAGTTTCCATTTAAGACTTTCACGTTTTTGAAGTGGGAAATTAAATTCAAAATTAAAAATTAAATCTAACAATCACTTTAAAATCTTAGTTAAAAAAAAAAAAGATTTTAATCCCTTTTAGAAAAAGAAAAAAACACGAATTTTTGTAGCGGCTTAGAAAGTGAATGCACTTATCTTTTTCTAAAAGAATAAGTTCACTATTGCTCGATAATGTTATTAAGATATTGTAAAATCAAATATAATTCCGATTCCATTTCAATCTCCCGATGCAAGAAAGCTTGGTTAAAAGTGCATTAAGGCATTGGGGTCCAGCCGATCTTAAAATAGGCAGGGGCGCGGGGCCAATGCAGCTAATCAAACGATTTGGAACGAGGCGTAAGATGACATGAAAGCGGAGTAAGGTAAATAGCATACCTGTGAAGAGAATAGCTTAGTGCCGGAAGTGGCAATGCCCGAACAGCAATGGCGGATTCTCCCAGCCATGGAACGGAGAATCGGGGAGTTAGGGCTATTTGAGTTCTCGCTCTCTCTCTCTCTCCAGAAAAGAAATGGAGAAATTATTACGCGCCTGGCCCATTTGTACGTGAAATTATTAGGCCCTTTCACTGGATGTAGAGGAAGGTTCGGTTTTAGACAAAAATAGATCAAAAAGTGCAAATACCGAGTTTTTTAAAAAACTCGGTATTTTTTCAAAAAACTCGGTATTTGCACTTTTTTAGGCAAAACCGAACCTTCCTATAGGTCCTTGCACCGGACCAAATAAAAGTTCCATTTGTACACGTACATGTTTACAAGTTATACCGTATGTACAAATTTGTACGGACACACACACTCTCTCTCTCTCTATATATATATATACCATGTGTGTAAAATCTATACAAGTTTGTATAACTTACATATGATGTGTACAAGAAGAATTTATATGCATCTTGAGCCGGGCCGGGTTGTCAAGTCACACTAGAAAAAAAAATACATGTGTCTTCATTTAATTGGAAGTTCGACTGTAGAGCTACATCCAAACTCTGCACGTAATAATTTCTCCAAAAAATGATTGACCATCCTTATCAATTTTTTTTAGGAAAAGGGTCTCTACCCGCTGCCACCCCCTTAGGAGGCGCTTGACATCGTAAGTTAATGGCTCAGTAGAAACTAGCGGCAACCAACCCACAGGCGTTAGGCCCACATTTGCATGTTCCCCTCGAAGGAGGCAAGCTGTTCGAGAGAGGAATTGAATTTGAGTTGGGGGGGTTCCATTGAATGCGCCAAACGGTTTGATTATTTTACTTCTTTTAAAATTTTGGTAAAATTTCGCTCCTTCAACTAATTACATTTTTCTCGTGCTTCTTCTTAAAATTTCTTCGTTGACAAATATTTAGGTTTTGGGAAGGCAAGAAATGTCATAAATTGAGCAACAGATTTAGGCTTCGTTTGAGATCGATTTCTTATTATTTTTCAAAAGCAAATTTTTATTACAAAAAATTTTTGTATTAAAAACTATTTTAAAAAGTAGTAAGAAAGCTGTCTCAAACAAAATCATAGTTTTAGATATTAGTTATGTAAATAGCATAGCTTTAAATTTTATGTGTGTAAATTCCTAATATATTTTAATAATCTTAAAATAAATTTAATAAATTTTTATAAGCACATGTTGATCCATAAAGGGATTTACACACATTTTGTCACGACCCGACCCGACCCGAGACGGATCCCGTTCGCACCGGGCCGCGACGGAGAAGCTAACCAGGATCTAGCTTTGGAATTTGGTTCAGAACTGAATCTTCCAAACATTTAACTCAAAAAGACAAACACAGACAGAGCTACTAAAACATCAAATGCAGCGGAACAAAAGATCTATCTGATTTCATTTTCATCAAAACAATCATCTACAAATACAGTACATGGCTTTTAGACAGAAAGGAAGACAGAACAGAAAAGCCATGACTGTATAAAAATCAAAAGGTACAATACCTATACTGATCAGACTCTGAACTAATCCTGGACTTCCTTCCCTTTCCCAGAACCTGAAAACCACCAGAAAGCAAGGGTGAGCTCAACAGCTCAGTAAAGCAACAAACCTCCAATCAAAATCCTCAGAATCTCAAAACCAATACATCAGACAAATCCGTACAGAAATCAGAACGAAATCGGGCATATATCAAATCAAACAGAATTGTACGGAAACAGAAGTCGTATCAAATCAGAAACAGAACAGAGCAGATATATCAGATCAATAGAATCAGAATCGTACAAAATCAGAAGTTCAGATCATATCGGAACAGAACAAATCGTATCAGAATCAAAGATCAGATATTATGTAATTCATAGCTAAATTCCCTGACACTGACTGAATCTCGTAGGATTCAGGCCACTTATGCCTCCCTTTGTGCTCACGGCACCAGAACAGATGTGCTTATAGCACCAGAATACATATATAGTGCTTATAGCACCTAAACAGATTTTCCTCGGATCCGGAACAGAACAGATATCAGATTTCATATTGAGCTCATTTCAGAATTCCCAGACACTAACTGAATCTCATAGGATCCAGGCCCCTTATAACTCCCTTTTTATAGCATATACAGATAGCATATCAAATCAGAAGATTTCCGGACAAAACAGAAATTACTTAAAAATCGGGCAGCACAACGGCAGTATACAGAATTTACACAATTTTCCTGAAAATCAAAATTCACCAAATTCGCACAGAATATAGATATCAACATTTCAGAACATTTATTTTACTGCACAGATAATTTCCAAGTTCACAGAAAAATTCAGTCGACTAAAAACACAGTCGAACCAAAAATACCCGGACAAAAATCTTCAGAAAATAACCAAAATGTGCACACTCGGCACTTCAACAAAATACAGAAAGTTACGCGGTAAAAACTAAACCAGTCAGAAATTACAGACGAAAATGACGAATAAAACTTAATTCCGGACATATAATACCGCCAAAAGCGACGGTTCTGAAAATTGAGAAAGTCGGATTGTGCCTTACCTCGTGCACAGCAATTTCCTCAACAGTCACTTCGGACGAAAACAGACCGGCGTCGCTCGAAAATCCACTTTTCCACTTTTTCCTTCGTTTTTCTCTCTCCTCAACTTTTTCTCTCTCTTCAAAATATCTCATTTCTATATATATCCAGACTGATCGTCCCGGACGATCGCACTTCGTCCCGGACGAAGTGGCTCTGGACAAATTTCATCCAGACGAATTTTACATATCGTCCCCGGCGACGGGTTCTCTGACTTATTTTCGTCCAGACGATCCTGATTTCGTCCAGACGAACCATACAGCCAAACATGATTTTTCTGCACAACCTGTACCGATCGTCCCGGACGATCCAACTTCGTCCGGACGAACCTGGAGCAAAACTGATATTACAATCTCCCCAACTAAAAAAAAATGTCGTCCTTGACATTATCCAGTCTAAACTCAGTCAAAACAAGTATGGATACAACTGTCTCATGTCAGACTCCTTCTCCCAAGTGGCTTCCCGTGCAGTGCGGTACTTCCACTGGACTTTAACCATCGGAATCTGTTTATTTCTTAACTTTCGGACGTCGTATGCCAAAAGCAACTCTGGCTCTTTCTTGTACGCCAGATTCTCCTGAATCTCAACCTCATCAGCAGATACCTTCTTCCCAGAGTCGGATACCCACTTCCTCAGAGTGGATACGTGAAACACATTATGCATATCAGGCATCGAATCAGAAAGCATCAATTTGTAAGCAGCTTTTCCAATCCTTTCCAGGATTTCAAAAGGTCAAACATACCTCGGACTAAGCTTGCTCACCTGACCAAATCTGCTCACACCCTTCATCGGGCTGACTTTGACATACACAAAGTCACCAACCTGAAACTCTACAAATTTGTGCTTCTGATTGTAATACTTCTGCTGACGATCTTGAGCAGCTTTCAATCTTTCTTTAATCAAACTGATCTTCTGAGCAGTTTCATCCGCAAAAATGGCCCCCAAAGCCTGTCTATCTCCGACCTCCATCAGAGTCAAAGGAGTACGGCACTTCCTGCCATAAAGAGCCTCGTACGGTGCCATACCGATACTAGACTGAAAACTGTTGTTATAAGCAAACTCAATGTAATATCACAATCTGCTCCATGATCGTCCAGGACGATCTGGATCGTCCTGGGACGATCAGTTGAAAATCAGCTCCAGATTTGCCCAGTTTTGCTCCAGGTGATTTTCTGCATGCATCGTCCAGGCCGATTGGAGACATCAGCCAGGCCGATAGGCACTGTAGAAAATATCGTCCAGACAACAGCCCTGGGAAGATTTCAGGCCGATCCATTTGGTCGGATCGTCCCGGGACGATGCTGCGATCGGCCGGGCCGATCTGAGCATTACTTAAAAGAATTCAGCCGATTTGAAGAGAGAGAAAATCAAAAAAATAAATATCTGATTTACTGTTCTGAGGAGAGAGAAAAAGAGTTTTTGGAAAAGTTGATTTCGGGAAGACGCAGAGCCGTTTTCGATCGAAGTGACTGTTGAGGAAGTTGCTGTGCACGAGGTAAGGCACATTCCGTCTTTCTCAATTTTCAGTTCCGTCAAGTTTGGCGGTATTTTCTGTCCGGATTTCGTTTTTGTTACGGTTTTTTCGTCCGTATCTTTTGATTGGTTCAGTTTTTACCGCGGAAGTTTCTGTATAACATTGCCGTGCCGGGTGTGCACGTTTTGACTATATTTTAAAGATTTTTGTCCAGGTATTTTTGATTCGGCGATGTTTTTCGTAGACTACAATTTTCTGTGAAATTGGAAATGCTTTGTGCTGTAGAATAAATGTTCTGGAATATGATTATCTATGTTCTGTGCGAATTCAGTGAATTTTCTTTGCAGGAAATTTTATGTAAATTCTGTATACTGCCGTTGTGCTGCCCGATTTTTGGGTAATTTCTGATTTATCCGGATTTCTTCTGAATTGAAATGCTATGTGTATAAGCTATAAAAAGGGAGCTATAAGGGGCCTGGATCCTATGAGATTCAGTTAGTGAAACGGGAAATTTAGATGAGCTCAAGTTGGAGAAATATCAGTTATATTCCGGATCCGTGAATTCTATTATTCAGGTGCTGTGAGCACATTTAGCTTAGCTATTAATTATTCAGCGAATTTTTGGTGCCGTGAGCACAAGGGAGACATAAGGGTTAGAATCCGTAGTGATTCTGTTTAGTTTAGTTTAGCTATTAATTACTCAGCTATTATTCTGGTGCCGGGGGCACACTTAACTATATTAAATATCTGATATCTGATCTGATATGTGATTCTGATACGATTTTGTTCTGTTTCGATATGATCTGTATAATTCTGACTCTGCTGAGTTTATTCTGATCTGTGATCTGATCTGTACGATTCTGATTCTGATTTGATATCTGTCCGTATAAGTTCTGATTTCCGATTCTGTTCTGATTTCTGATCTGATTTCTGTCTGATAAGTTTGGTTTTGGTTTCTGAGAATTTAGATTGGTGGTTTGTTGCTTTGCTGAGCTGTTGAGCTCACCCTTGCTTTCTGGTGGTTTTCAGGTTCTGGGAAGGGCAAGGAAGTTCAGGATTAGTTCAGAGTCTGATCAGTATAGGTACTTTTGTACTTTTTGATTTTTGTACAGTCATGGCTTTCCTGTTCTGTCTTTCTTTCTGTTGAAAGCCATGTACTGTTCTGTAGATGATTACATTTGAGGAAATGAAAAGATAGATGTTTTGTTCCGCTGCATTTGATATTTTTAGTAGCTCTGTTGTTCTGTGTGTTTCTGTTGAGTTAAGTACTTGGAAGATCAGTTCAGTAACCTAATCCAAAGCCAGATCCTGGATAAGCAAGTAAGTCTCTCGTCGCGATCCGGCTCGGGCGGGATCCGTCCCCGTCGGGTCGGGTCGTGACAAGCTTTTGTGGTATCAGAGCACTGGTTTTGGAAACAGGTTGGATTGTAAAACAGAGCTTTAGGAAGTGATCAGTAGTCTGTCTGGGAGGTAGTTTTGGGTCGTTTGGCTTTTTATTGTGTTGTTTTTGTGTTGTTTTTGTGATAGTTTTCCGGATTTTCTGGATTTTTCTGTATTGATCAGCCAGACCCAGACATGACAGACGGTCAGAGTGCCGATCAGGCAGCACCAGTGGGGAGTACAGCCCCAGTGGTCGGTGCTGATACGCTTTCACAGTTTGCGTCACTTGTTGCTCAGATGATGAGCGAGACTCAGAGCAGAGCTTCTACTGTTAGATCTGAGGACATTGATCGACACCTGCAGTTATTTTTGAGGTTGAAGCCTCCGAGATTTGAGGGCGCTGTTGAGCCCAGAGCAGCCGAGGAGTGGCTGAGGAGGTTGGAAAAGACTTTTGACGGGATGCAGTGTCCTGCAGATAGGAAGGTTCCGTTAGCTGTTTTTCTGTTGGACGGAGAGGCTGAGCACTGGTGGGATGGCCAGCAGGCAGCCAGATTTCAGGGTAGACTGAACTCTTTGATCACTTGGGAAGAGTTCACTGAAGTGTTCAGAGATTGGTTTGTTCCCCCTTCTGCACGACAGCAGATGCAGGAGAGTTTTCTGAGGCTGGTTCAGGGGAGCAAGACGGTGATGCAGTACGAGGCTGAGTTTACTGCATTAGCCAGGTACGCTCCGCAGCTGATTAGCACTTCTGCTGAGAGGTGCTACAGGTTCCTGAGAGGATTACGAGACACTTTGAGGCAGCCTTTGATACCGTTCAGGATCACTGATTTCTCTGAGCTTGTGGAGCGAGCTCGTCTGATCGAGAATGACATGACGACTACTCAGCAGCGGTGGTCTGCGAGTAGGAAGAGGTTTGGAGGTGATACTTCTGGCAGTGGTTCCTCTGGGAAGAGGAGATTTGTTTCTGGATCTGGATCTGGAGATTCCAGAAGGAGCGGAGGGTCGTCTGGTACTACTACCAGTACGACTAGTTCTGGATCTGTCAGTATGGCACCTGTGTGCCAGAGTTGTGGACGGCGACACTATGGCCAGTGCTACAGGATAGCCGGTCTTTATTTCAGATGTGGTCAGCCGGGACATAGGATTGCAGAATGTCCACAGATGGGATTTGAGCAGCGATCTGAGGGCTCCGTCAGACCTGTTGGTTCAGCAGCAGGAAGACCGAGGACTGTTCCTCCACGCCCTGAGGGATTTACTGGTAGAGGTGGTGGTTCTAGTTCTGCACCACGGAGACCACCTACTGTTCAGAGGGAGCAGAGTAGTTCTGTTGCTTCAGCTCCTGTTCCAGTTCAGCCACGAGTTTACAGCTTGAGTCAGCAGGAGGCTCGAGATGCTCCGGATGTTGTGACAGGTACGGTTTACATTTCTGATCAGCCCTGTCGTGTTTTATTTGACTCTGGAGCGAGTCATTCTTTTCTGTCCGAGCACTGTTTTGAGGCTTTACGTTTGGATTCTCTTTTACTTCCGGTTTCTTTGTCTGTGATTTTACCGGCTGGGAATCCTTTGATTGCTCGACAGTTTTGTTTGTGTGAGATCGAGATTTCTGGCAAGAAGTGGAAATCGAGTTTGATTCGGTTGCCAATTTCATCGTATGATGTGATTTTGGGCATGGATTGACTGAGTCAGTATGAGGCTCAGATTGACTGTCTGAAGAAGCAAGTGAGTTTGCTTGTGGCTGGAGAGAGAGTTGTATTTCAGGGATTACGAGGTGTTCTCTCCAGTCTGATTTCTGCGTTGGAGGTGAGCAGGATGTGGAAGAAAGGATGTCCGGTATTTTTGGCTTCGGTGCGGGATCTGAACCTGGAGGTTGGTTCTGTTTCTGAGATCCCAGTGGTACGGGAGTTTGCTGATGTTTTTCCTGAGGAGTTGGTTGGTTTACCTTCGGATAGAGATGTGGAGTTCTCTATCGATGTTTTTCCGGGTACCGCTCCGATATCGAAAGCTCCGTACAGGATGGCACCGAAAGAACTTTCTGAGTTAAAAGTTCAGCTTCAGGAGTTGGTTGACAGAGGTTTTGTGCGCCCTAGTGTTTCACCCTGGGGAGCACCTGTTCTGTTTGTGAAGAAGAAGGACGGTACACTCCGTATGTGTATTGATTACAGAGATTTGAACAAGGTCACGATCAAGAACAAGTATCCTTTGCCTCGGATAGACGACTTGTTTGATCAGCTTTCCGGATCTTCGGTGTTTTCGAAGATTGATTTGCGATCTGGATATTATCAGGTGAAGGTAAAGGAAGCTGATGTGGTGAAGACTGTTTTCAGTACTCGGTACGGGCACTACGAGTTTTTGGTTATGCCTTTTGGGGTAACCAATGCGCCTGCGATTTTCATGGATCTGATGAACCGAGTATTCAGGGAGTATTTGGATCAGTTTGTGATCGTCTTCATCGACGATATTCTGGTATATTCTGCTTCTGAGGATGATCATGCCAGACATTTGAGGATTGTGTTGGAGACTTTGAGGAGGAATCAGCTATATGCCAAGTTCTCCAAGTATGAATTCTGGCTGAAGAGCATTTCTTTTCTGGGGCATGTGATTAGCGGAGAAGGCATTTCTGTGGATCCCTAGAAGATTCAGGCAGTTGCTGATTGGCCAAGGCCGACTACGGTATTTGAGGTACGTAGTTTCTTGGGCATGGCCGGGTATTACAGGAAGTTTGTGAAAGGATTTTCACAGATTTCGACTCCTCTGACGAGACTGACTCAGAAGTCGATTCCTTTTGTTTGGACACCGGAGTGTGAAGCTAGTTTTCAGAGACTGAAGGATTGTTTGACTTCAGCTCCAGTGTTGGCACTTCCGTCAGGTACGGAGGGTTTTCAGGTGTTCAGTGATGCTTCACTGAAAGGACTGGGATGTGTCCTGATGCAGCATGGTCAGGTAATTGCTTATGCTTCGAGACAGTTGAAACCACATGAGAAGAATTACCCGACGCATGATTTGGAGTTAGCTGCAGTTGTTTTCGCTTTGAAGATTTGGCGTCATTATCTGTATGGCGTCAGATGTGAGATCTTTACTGATCATAAGAGCCTGAAGTACATTTTTACTCAGAAGGATCTGAATTTGAGACAGAGGCGGTGGCTCGAGTTGATCAAGGACTATGATTTGACTATTCAGTATCAGCCTGGGAAGGCTAATGTGTTAGCGGATGCTTTGAGCAGGAAGTCTTCTGGATTATCAGGTAGCTGTGATGACTTTCTGATCCGTGATTTGAAAAGATTGCAGTTGGAGGTGATTTCCTCCAGTGATTTGGAATTGGCTCAGATGAGTATTCAATCTTCTTTGGAAGCACGGATTCAAGAAGCCCAGAAGTCAGATTCTGATTATTCGAAGTTGATAGCTCAGATTGGATCTGGTAAGACTCCTGAACTTCGAATTTCTGATTTTGGTGCTATTTTCTGTAAGAACAGGTTGTGGGTACCTGTGTTTGGAGATTTGAGGCGGGAGATTCTGTATGAATCTCATCATTCTGGCTACACTGTTCATCCAGGCAGTGGTAAGATGTACGCTGATATGAAGCTTTTGTTCTGGTGGCCTGGGATGAAGAAGGATGTGGCGGAGTTTGTGTCGAGATGCGAAGCCTGTTAGTTGGTGAAGGCAGAGCATCAGCGACCAGGTGGACTGTTACAGTCGTTGCCTATCCCTGAGTGGAAATGGGAGGAGGTAACGATGGATTTTGCGATGGGTTTCCCTCGATCTAGACAAGGACATGATGCTATTTGGGTAGTTGTGGATCGATTGACGAAGTCAGCCCATTTTCTTCCGATCAGACAAACGGATTCAGTTGAACGCTTGGCACAGATTAATGTGAAGGAGATAGTCAGATTGCACGGTGTGCCTCGCGTGATTGTATCTGATCGAGATGGACGCTTTACTTCCAGACTTTGGAAAGGCATTCAGCAAGGCTTGGGTACGAAATTGCATTTCAGTACAGCCTTTCATCCTCAGACAGATGGACAGTCTGAGAGGACTATTCAGGTATTGGAAGATCTGTTGAGGCTTTGTGTTCTGGACTTTAGCGGAAGCTGGGAAGATCATATTCCGCTAATTGAGTTTGCTTATAATAACAGTTTTCAGTCCAGTATCGGTATGACACCGTACGAGGCTCTGTATGGCAGGAAGTGCCGTACTCCTTTGACTCTGACGGAGGTCGGAGATAGACAGGCTTTGGGGGCCACTTTTGCTGATGAAACTGCTCAGAAGATCAGTTTGATAAGAGAAAGATTAAAAGCCGCTCAAGACCGTCAGCAGAAGTATTACAATCAGAAGCACAGATTTGTTGAGTTTCAGGTCGGTGACTTTGTGTATGTCAAAGTCAGCCCGATGAAGGGTGTGAGCAGATTTGGCCAGGTGAGCAAGCTTAGTCCAAGGTATGTTGGACCATTTGAGATTTTGGAAAGAATTGGAAAAGCTGCTTATCGCCTAATGCTTTCTGATTCTATGCCGGATGTGCATAATGTGTTTCATGTATCCACTCTGAGCAAGTGGGTATCCGACTCTGGGAAGAAGATATCAGCTGATGAGGTTGAGATTCAGGAGAATCTGGCGTACAAGGAAGAGCCAGAGCTTATTTTGGCGTACGACGTCCGGAAGTTAAGAAATAAAGAGATTCCGATGGTTAAAATCCAGTGGAAGCACCGGACTGCACGAGAAGCAACGTGGGAAAAGGAGTCTGATATGAGACGGTCGTACCCGTACTTGTTTTGACTGAGTTTGGATTGGATAATGTCGAGGACGACATTTTTCTGAGTTGGGGAGATTGTAATATCACAATCTGCTCCAGGATCGTCCAGGACGATCTGGATCGTCCTGGGACGATCAGTTGAAAATCAGCTCCAGATTTGCCCAGTTTTGCTCCAGGTGATTTTCTGCATGCATCGTCCAGGCCGATTGGAGACATCGGCCAGGCCGATAGGCAATGTAGAAAATATCGTCCAGACAACAGCCCTGGGAAGATTTCAGGCCGATCCATTTGGTCGGATCGTCCCGGGACGATGCTGCGATCGGCCGGGCCGATCTGAGCATTACTTAAAAGAATTCAGCCGATTTGAAGAGAGAGAAAATCAAAAAAATAAATATCTGATTTACTGTTCTGAGGAGAGAGAAAAAGAGTTTTTGGAAAAGTTGATTTCGGGAAGACGCAGAGCCGTTTTCGATCGAAGTGACTGTTGAGGAAGTTGCTGTGCACGAGGTAAGGCACATTCCGTCTTTCTCAATTTTCAGTTCCGTCAAGTTTGGCGGTATTTTCTGTCCGGATTTCGTTTTCGTTACGGTTTTTTCGTCCGTATCTTTTGATTGGTTCAGTTTTTACCGCGGAAGTTTCTGTATAACATTGCCGTGCCGGGTGTGCACGTTTTGACTATATTTTAAAGATTTTTGTCTAGGTATTTTTGATTCGGCGATGTTTTTCGTAGACTATAATTTTCTGTGAAATTGGAAATGCTCTGTGCTGTAGAATAAATGTTCTGGAATATGATTATCTATGTTCTGTGCGAATTCGGTGAATTTTCTTTGCAGGAAATTTTGTGTAAATTCTGTATACTGCCGTTGTGCTGCCCGATTTTTGGGTAATTTCTGATTTGTCCGGATTTCTTCTGAATTGAAATGCTATGTGTATAAGCTATAAAAAGGGAGCTATAAGGGGCCTGGATCCTATGAGATTCAGTTAGTGAAACGGGAAATTTAGATGAGCTCAAGTTGGAGAAATATCAGTTATATTCCGGATCCGTGAATTCTATTATTCAGGTGTTGTGAGCACATTTAGCTTAGCTATTAATTATTCAGCGAATTTTTGGTGCCGTGAGCACAAGGGAGACATAAGGGTTAGAATCCGTAGTGATTCTGTTTAGTTTAGTTTAGCTATTAATTACTCAGCTATTATTCTGGTGCCGGGGGCACACTTAACTATATTAAATATCTGATATCTGATCTGATATGTGATTCTGATACGATTTTATTCTGTTTCGATATGATCTGTATAATTCTGACTCTGCTGAGTTTATTCTGATCTGTGATCTGATCTGTACGATTCTGATTCTGATTTGATATCTGTCCGTATAAGTTCTGATTTCCGATTCTGTTCTGATTTCTGATCTGATTTCTGTCTGATAAGTTTGGTTTTGGTTTCTGAGAATTTAGATTGGTGGTTTGTTGCTTTGCTGAGCTGTTGAGCTCACCCTTGCTTTCTGGTGGTTTTCAGGTTCTGGGAAGGGCAAGGAAGTTCAGGATTAGTTCAGAGTCTGATCAGTATAGGTACTTTTGTACTTTTTGATTTTTGTACAGTCATGGCTTTCCTGTTCTGTCTTTCTTTCTGTTGAAAGCCATGTACTGTTCTGTAGATGATTACATTTGAGGAAATGAAAAGATAGATGTTTTGTTCCGCTGCATTTGATGTTTTTAGTAGCTCTGTTGTTCTGTGTGTTTCTGTTGAGTTAAGTACTTGGAAGATCAGTTCAGTAACCTAATCCAAAGCCAGATCCTGGATAAGCAAGTAAGTCTCTCGTCGCGATCCGGCTCGGGCGGGATCCGTCCCCGTCGGGTCGGGTCGTGACACTCAATCAGCGGAATATGATCCTCCCAGCTTCCGCTAAAATCCAGAACACAAAGTCTCAACAGGTCTTCCAGCACCTGAATAGTCCTCTCAGACTGTCCGTCGGTCTGAGGATGAAAGGCTGTACTCAAATGCAGTTTCGTACCCAAGCCTTGCTGAATGCCTTTCCAAAGTCTGGAAGTAAAACGTCCATCTCGATCAGAAACAATCACACGAGGCACACCATGCAATCTAACTATCTCCTTCACATACACTTGTGCCAAGCGATCAACTGAATCCGTCTGTCTAATCGAAAGAAAATGAGCGGATTTCATCAATCGATCTACAACCACTCAAATGGCGTCGTGCCCTTGTCTAAATTGAGGAAAACCCATCGCAAAGTCCATCGTTACCTCCTTCCATTTCCACTCAGGGATAGGCAACGACTGCAACAGTCCACCGGGTCGCTGATGCTCTGCCTTCACCAACTGACAGGTTTCGCATCTCGACACAAACTCTGCCACATCTTTCTTCATTCCAGGCCACCAAACCAAAAGCTTCATATCAACATACATTTTACCACTGCCTGGATGTACAGTGTAGCCTGAATGATGAGATTCGTACAGAATCTCCTGCCTCAAATCTCCAAACACAGGTACCCACAACCTGTTCTTACAGAAAATAGCACCAGAATCAGAAATTCGAAGTTCAGGAGTCTTACCAGATCCAATCTGTGCAATTAACTTCGAATAATCAGAATCTGACTTCTGGGCTTCCTGAATCCTTGTCTCCAAAGTAGACTGAATACTCATCTGAGCAAACTCCAAACCACTGGAGGAAATCACCTCTATCTGCAATCGCTCCATGTCACGTATCAGGAAGTCGTCACAAGTAAGCTGAATACCTGATAATCCAGAAGACTTCCTGCTCAGAGCATCCGCTACCACATTTGCCTTCCCAGGCTGATACTGGATAGTCAAATCGTAGTCCTTGATCAACTCGAGCCATCTTCTCTGCCTCAAATTCAGATCATTCTGAATAAAAATGTACTTCAGGCTCTTATGATCAGTAAAGATCTCACATTTGACGACATACAGGTAATGATGCCAAATCTTCAAAGCAAAAACTACTGCAGCTAACTCCAAATCATGTGTCGGGTAATTCTTCTCATGTGGCTTTAACTGTCTAGAAGCATAAGAAATTACCTGACCATGCTGCATCAGGACACATCCCAGTCCTTTCAGTGAAGCATCACTGAACACCTGAAAACCTTCTGTACCTGACGGAAGTGCTAGTACCGGAGCTGAAGTCAGACAATCCTTCAATCGCTGAAAACTCGTCTCACACTCCGGTGTCCAAACAAAAGGTACTGACTTCTGAGTCAGTCTCGTCAGAGGCGTCGAAATCTGTGAAAATCCTTTCACAAATTTCCTATAATACCCGGCCATGCCCAAGAAACTACGCACCTCAAATACCGTAGTCGGCCTTGGCCAATCAGCAACTGTCTGAATCTTCTGGGGATCTACAGAAATGCCTTCTCCGCTAATCACATGCCCCAGAAAAGAAATGCTCTTCAGCCAGAATTCACATTTTGAGAACTTGGCATACAGCTGATGCCTCCTCAAAGTCTCCAACACAATCCTCAAATGTCTGGCATGATCATCCTCAGATGCAGAATATACCAGAATATCGTCGATGAAGACGATAACAAACTGATCCAAATACTCCCTGAATACTCGGTTCATCAGATCCATGAAAATAGCGGGCGCGTTGGTTACCCCAAAAGGCATAACCAAAAACTCATAGTGCCCGTACCGAGTACTAAAAGCTGTCTTCACGACATCAACTTCCTTCACCTTCACCTGATAGTATCCGGACCTCAAATCAATCTTTGAAAACACTGAAGATCCGGAAAGCTGATCAAACAAGTCGTCAATCCGAGGCAAAGGATACTTGTTCTTGATCGTGGCCTTGTTCAAATCTCTGTAATCAATACACATACGGAGTGTACCGTCCTTCTTCTTCACAAATAAAACAGGTGCTCCCCAGGGCGAAACACTAGGACGCACAAAACCTCTGTCGACCAACTCCTGAAGCTGAACTTTCAACTCAGAAAGTTCTTTCGGTGCCATCCTGTACGGAGCTTTCGATATCGGAGCGGTACCCGGAAAAACATCGATAGAGAACTCCACATCTCTATCCGGAGGTAAACCAACCAGCTCCTCAGGAAAAATATTAGCAAACTCCCGTACCATAGGGATCTCAGAAACAGAACCAACCTCTAGGTTCAGATCCCGCACCGAAGCCAAAAACACCGGACATCCTTTCTTCCACATCCTGCTTACCTCCAACACAGAAATCAGACTGGAGAGGACACCTCGCAATCCCTGAAATACAACTCTCTCTCCAGCTATAAGCAAACTCACTTGCTTCTTCAGACAGTCTATCTGGGCTTCATACTGACTCAGCCAATCCATGCCCAGAATCACATCATACGATGAAATCGGCAATCGAATCAAACTTGATTTCCACTTCTTGCCAGAAATCTCAATCTCACACAAACAAAACTGTCGAGCAATCAAAGGATTCCCAGCCGGTAAAATCACAGACAAAGAAACCGGTAAAACCATCGAATCCAAATGTAAAATCTCAAAACAGTGCTCGGACAGAAAAGAATGACTCGCTCCAGAGTCAAACAAAACACGACAGGGCTGATCAGAAATGTAAATCGTACCTGTCACAACATCGGGAGCATCTCGAGCCTCCTGCTGACTCAAGCTGTAAACTCGTGGCTGAACTGGAACAGGGGCTGAAGCAACAGAACTACTCTGCTCCCTCTGAACAGTAGGTGGTCTCCGTGGTGCAGAACTAGATCCACCACCTCTACCAGCAAATCCCTCAGGGCGTGGAGGAACAGTCCTCGGTCTTCCTGCTGCTGAACCAACAGGTCTGACGAAGCCCTCAGATCGCTGATCAAATCCCATATGTGGACACTCTGCAATCTGATGTCCTGACTGACCACATCGGAAGCACAAACCAGCCATCCTATAACACTGGTCAAAGTGTCGTCGTCCACAGTTCTGACACACAGGTGCCGTATTGACTGATCCAGAACTCGTCGTACAAGTAGCAGTACCAGACGACCCTCCGCTCCTCCTGAAATCTCCAGATCCAGAACCAGAAACAAATCTCCTCTTTCCAGAGGAACCACTGCCAGAAGCCTCACCTCCAAATCTCTTCCTACTCGCAGTCCACCGCTGCTGAGTAGCCATCAGGTCGTTCTCTATCAGACGAGCTCGCTCCACAAGCTCAAAGAAATCAGTGATCCGGAACGGTATCAGGGGCTGCCTCAAGGTATCTCGCAATCCTCTCAGAAATCTGTAACACCTCTCAGCAGAAGTGCTAACCAGCTGCGGAGCGTACCTGGCTAATGCAGTAAACTCAGCCTCGTACTGCATCACCGTCTTGCTCCCCTGAACAAGCCTTAGAAAATTCTCCTGCATCTACTGTCGTGCAGAAGGGGGAACGAACCAATCTCGGAATACCTCTGTGAACTCTTCCCAGGTAATCAAAGAGTTCAGTCTGTCCTGAAATCTGGCTGCCTGCTGGCCGTCCCACCAGTGCTCAGCCTCTCCGTCCAACAGAAAAACTGTTAACGGAACTTTCCTATCTGACGGACACTGCATCCCGTCAAAGGTCTTCTCCACTCTCCTCAGCCACTCCTCAGAAACTCTGGGCTCAACAGCGCCCTCAAACCTCGGAGGTTTCAATCTCAGAAACAACTGCAAATGTCTATCCAGGTCATCAGATCGGACAGTAGAAGCTCTACTCTGAGTCTCGCTCATCATCTGAGCAACGAGTGAAGCAAATTGAGAAAGCATATCAGCACCGACCACTGGGGCTGTACTCCCCACTGGTGCTGCCTGATCGGCACTCTGCCCATCTGTCATGTCTGGTTCTGGCTGATCCATACAGAAAAATCCAGAAAATCCGGAAAACTATCACAAAAACAACACAATAAAAAGCCGAACAAACCAAAACTACCCCAAACAGACTCACTACAGATCACTTCCTATAGCTCTGTTTCACACAAATCCCAAATCCCAAATTCCAAAACCATGCTCTGATACCAAAAAGTTTGTCACGACCCGACCCGACCCGAGACGGATCCCGTTCGCACCGGGCCGCGACGGAGAAGCTAACCAGGATCTAGCTTTAGAATTTGGTTCAGAACTGAATCTTCCAAACATTTAACTCAAAAAGACAAACACAGACAGAGCTACTAAAACATCAAATGCAGCGGAACAAAAGATCTATCTGATTTCATTTTCCTCAAAACAATCATCTACAAATACAGTACATGACTTTTAGACAGAAAGGAAGACAGAACAGAAAAGCCATGACTGTACAAAAATCAAAAGGTACAAAACAATACCTATACTGATCAGACTCTGAACTAATCCTGGACTTCCTTCCCTTTCCCAGAACCTGAAAACCACCAGAAAGCAAGGGTGAGCTCAACAGCTCAGTAAAGCAACAAACCTCCAATCAAAATCCTCAGAATCTCAAAACCAATACATCAGACAAATCCGTACAGAAATCAGAACGAAATCGGGCATATATCAAATCAAACAGAATTATACGGAAACAGAAGTCGTATCAAATCAGAAACAGAACAGAGCAGATATATCAGATCAATAGAATCAGAATCGTACAAAATCAGAAGTTCAGATCATATCGGAACAGAACAAATCGTATCAGAATCATATCATAATCAAAGATCAGATATTATGTGATTCATAGCTAAATTCCCTGACATTGACTGAATCTCGTAGGATTCAGGCCCCTTATGCCTCCCTTTGTGCTCACGGCACCAGAACAGATGTGCTTATAGCACCAGAATACATATATAGTGCTTATAGCACCTAAACAGATTTTCCTCAGATCCGGAACAGAATAGATATCAGATTTCATATTGAGCTCATTTCAGAATTCCCAGACACTAACTGAATCTCATAGGATCCAGGCCCCTTATAACTCCCTTTTTATAGCATATACAGATAGCATATCAAATCAGAAGATTTCCGGACAAAACAGAAATTACTTAAAAATCGGGCAGCACAACGGCAGTATACAGAATTTACACAATTTTCCTGAAAATCAAAATTCACCAAATTCGCACAGAATATAGATATTAACATTTCAGAACATTTATTTTACTGCACAGATAATTTCCAAGTTCACAGAAAAATCCAGTCGACTAAAAACACAGTCGAACCAAAAATACCCGGACAAAAATCTTCAGAAAATAACCAAAATGTGCACACTCGGCACTTCAACAAAATACAGAAAGTTACGCGGTAAAAACTAAACCAGTCAGAAATTACAGACGAAAATCACGAATAAAACTTAATTCCGGACAGATAATACCGCCAAAAGCGACGGTTCTGAAAATTGAGAAAGTCGGATTGTGCCTTACCTCGTGCACAGCAATTTCCTCAACAGTCACTTCGGACGAAAACAGACCGGCGTCGCCCGAAAATCCACTTTTCCACTTTTTCCTTCGTTTTTCTCTCTCCTCAGCTTTTTCTCTCTCTCTTCAAAATATCTCATTTCTATATATATCCAGACTGATCGTCCCGGACGATCGCACTTCGTCCCGGACGAAGTGGCTCTGGATAAATTTCGTCCAGACGAATTTTACATATCGTCCCCGGCGACGGGTTCTCTGACTTATTTTCGTCCAGACGATCCTGATTTCGTCCAGACGAACCATACAGCCAAACATGATTTTTCTGCACAACCTGTACCGATCGTCCCGGACGATCCAACTTCGTCCGGACGAACCTGGAGCAAAACTGATATTACACATTTCAACCTCAAAAAAAATCTAAGAAATAGTGAGAAATTTACAAGAAAATAATAGTCAATCGATTCTCATTGCTTCTCTTAAAACAGTTTTTTGATACAAAAATTAAATTTTTATACTAAAAAAACTATTTGAAGAAGCATTAAGAAAGCCATACCAAACAAAGCCAAAATTGTGGTTGTTCTCTAAAAAACAAATCAACCAGAAAGCTGCCCTAAATAGACTCTTGATCTAAGAAACATTTATTCTCAATTAGATTTAACTTTTTATAATCAAAATTGATAACTTCATTCAGCTCTTTAAAATATAGGTAATATAGATATAATAAGGTGGCATATATGTAAATCCCCCAAATATATAATATATACATACATCCTTCTAAATTCACCCCTTTATAAGATTCACCTCTTTGATGTATCAGAAGTATATCAACGTCTTATATATATCGACAAGTGATATAGATTGCTTAAAAATAATGGCTATATTGCTTAAACTTCATTCGTGACTGTGTTGGTTAAGACTTCGATCGGCAACCACACAATGCCTCGTGCTTTTAAATTGGCCATTGAAGAAGACATGAAGAAGAGGTCACTTTCAATGAACAATAAGAAGAGGTCACCATCACTTTTAGGGTTTGTTTGAGACAATTTTAGTGTTTTACAAAATTGGTTATGATGTTGTTTTGGAGAAAACAATTTCGATGCTATGGTTGCATAAAGCAGCTTTCAATCTAAAAAATTCTAAGAAATAGTGAGGAATCTACAAGAAAATAATAGTCAAGCGATTATTAGTGCTTCTTAAAACATCTTTCTAATACAAAAATTAAAATTTTATACTAAAAAGCTATTTGAAGAAGCATTAAGAAAGTCGTCCCAAATAAAATTAAAATTGTGACTATTCTCTAAAAAGTAAAGTAACTAAAAAGCTGTCATAAATAGGCCTTTAATCTAAGAAATATTTGTTCTCAGTCAAATTTAAACTTTTTCGAATCAAAATTGATAACTTTATTAAGCTCTTTAAAATAGGGGTGATAGTACTATTATTATTATATTATTATAAAAAATTAGATTTAATTCCATGATTAAATCGACAAATTCAAATATTATATTAAAAATTGCTCCAAAAGAAATCATGTTCATTCTTCACACAAAGTACAATTACAATTTCTTCTCTAAATGCAACATTCACACTTCAAAGCAATAAATTTCTTTGCTCATATTCCACATGCAACATTAACAAGAGCTCGTCCAATTCTTTCTCACTAAATTCCCCAATTACAAAACTAACCACAAACACCCAAAAAGAAAACATATAACCAAATTAAGAAGAATAAATAAAAAGGCTTCTTCTTGCGCATGCAGCACCGATCCTTTCTTTATTAATCCTACTACTCAAACACGCAGAATCCAATATCGTCAACAGAATTCTCCTTCGTCTTCCCTTCTTCCTCTCTCCCATTCTCAAGCAAAAGCAAAGCCATTTCCGAACCATTCATCTCTTCTGCCTTAAAATCTCCCACCAAACCATCCTCTTGACTCAGCTGTGACGCCACAAACTTATCCAGTTCTCTCCAATCGGTGACTCTCTCAACTGCGTAATTTCCCGCTCTTTCCTCCTCATTTTCACGTACTGAATGAACATTAATGGAAAGAGAACTACTGCTGCTCGAAGTTTTTATAAGTGGAAAGGAATTATAAGAGCTCTCGAGGTGTGGAAGTTGGATAAAGTTGTTGGGGTATTGAAGGAGTCTAGTTAACCCACCTTCCAGTTCAGTTTCTTGCTTTAGGTAGAGGCCTTTGGCATTTAGATGAGGAGAAATAGAGGGATATTGATCCATGAAGGTTGTGATGAGTCTGCTGTTATGGTCGGGGAAGATATTGTAGTTTGAATCCCAATTGTCTAAGCTGCTTCTTGTTTGGCTGTTGGTGCGCTTCTTGAATGCTCGGCAAACCACCCAGCCTTCTTCCTGGAAAGAAGATCGAGCTTAATTGACATTTTATATAAAACTTATTAGGAAAAGGTGGAAGAAGAAGAAAATGTCGATCGGGATATCCTCAATCCAGTTTTTAAGATGTAATATTAAATTTAATAATTATCAAGAAGACTGTAAAGTTTGCTTTGATCATATTTAAAACAAATATAATTCCGATCGAAAATTTTAGAGTTCAACCATTTTTAAAATGATATATATTTGTCAATTCACTCATTTTAGATAATTAAATGTCAATCTTCTCATTTGGTTTGCCAATTTTCTTCCAATAAAGTAAGCTGAAATTTCTAAAATTCCCCAAGGCATCTCTCCCACCAGTCTTCCTCTCTTTAAATATGTTTTGTACATCAATTGATTTAGGTTTCATTTGGAACATTTTTTTTTATTTCTTCTTCAAGCAAATTTCTAGTTAAATTTTATACTAGAAAGCTGCTTAATTTAAGAAATTATAAAAAAGACGTTCCAAACGAAAGCCTTAAGTTTTAAAGCATCTCTAAAATTTCTTCAATATAGTAATTAACAGAAAAAATTTAAGTTTTACAAGACATAATTAAGATACTTTATTAGATTCTAAGTGTATAACTGCTGCAAAATAATTCAAATTATTTGCCAGATTATAAATTTAGGAGAGACATAGGAGTTAAAGGAGGGATGTTAGAGTACATTTTGCTGGACAATTGGTCAAACTAAGAACACTTGACAGACACAAACAAGAGGCTTTCCGATATCTCTAAACATTATTAAATCCTTAAGCAAGAAACAGATAGAGAAAATATGGAAAAGTGCCGACATAAGTGACCATGGTTGGCAATGCTTGTGGGTCTAATTCTTTCCTTTTTTTTTCCTTTTGTAACAACATGCATGAAAGGGATAGACGAGCTAATTTTTGGACTAAAAGGAATGGCATGGATTGATCACCTTTAAAAAAGGGGCATGCGCTCTTCTATGAATTTTCTATTGATAAAGATGTGGGGAATGTTTGACGCTATCTTTGTTCATACACAAATGAAAGAAGCTCATGTAAAATCAATAGATGGTTTTCCTTCTCCATAAAGCTCCCTTTTTGAAAGGTGTTAGTCTAAAGTGATATTATTTGTTAATTTACTAGTGGAGAGCTAGCAATAGTTTAATAAGGATGAAACTTCTATGATTTCTTTGTATATATATAATTGTTATATTATCTCTAAGTTCCAAGATATATTTTAATTATTGTATTAAAATTTTCTTTATTTTTTATGAGGTTATATACATACATATATATAGCTCCCTTTTTGAAAGGTGTTAGTCTAAAGTGATATTATTTGTTAATTTACTAGTGGAGAGCTAGCAATAGTTTAATAAGGATGAAACTTCTATGATTTCTTTGTATATATATAATTGTTATATTATCTCTAAGTTCCAAGATATATTTTAATTATTGTATTAAAATTTTCTTTATTTTTTATGAGGTTATATATATATATATATATATATATATATATATATATATATATATATATATATATATATATATATATATATATATATATATATATATATATATATATATATTCTCCAAAAAATTGCACACATGGATCAAGATGACTAAAATAGCAGATACAAGATTGCTCATAAGCCACCTAAGGAAAAAATGTTCAGAAATAATACAAGACCGAGGACTAATAGTATTGAGACAACAATTGATAAAGGAGGTGTTGAAAAAACAACTTCTTAACATTATTTCGTAGCAATGGATTTTGTCATTATAGGAGATAGTTTGATATATTTGTATCTAACATGTGATCCACGAGCTAATAATCAGAAGACAATAAAGCCAGGCTTCATAATTTAAAAAAAAAAAATTCTTAAACTTACCAAATAGAATGGAAGGTCACCTTCAATATTGAGAGAAAAAAAAATGAAATAAACAATTCTTATGGGTGGGAGAAAATATTGAAGGAGAGAGAGAGGGGTTGGGTGGAATAGTCTTAAGAGAAAGACTCCATCATGAGGACGGATCTTCCAAAATTGTGAGCTTGGAGTAAAGATAAGGAAGCAAGGAAAGAAGAGACTCCCCCAAGCAATCATGAACAACATTTCTAAGGGTAAGGGGCAACCAAAATGGAAGTCAAATACAATTTTATAATAATTTATCTATTGGTGTGTTAGGTATCAAATTTTGATGATATAGGATATAGGATAGACATGAATAGGATCCAAGGGAGTAAGAGAAATCACAACATCAGACTTAAGGGAAGGCATAATCGGCCTGGTAATGAGAAACTGATGGTTAGAAAAGATGATTGGTACAATGGGAAGAATCATATATTAGGAACAATAACTCGTTAAATCCTCAAAAAGAACATTATGCTGAAAGCCATTTTTCCTAATTGAGATCCACACAATGGAGCCAAATAAATGATTAACCTCAATCACAATTAAGACTAGCCAAAAATATATAAATCAAATTATTAGTTAAAGATTATAATATTTGGGGTTTTCGATCTAATAATAAAAGAAAATGAGAAAAATAAATTTATGATTTCTTTAACTTCATCAATGTGTTCTATATATGTATTGCATCATGATGTTCTCTTTAATAGTATTCGAGGTAATCCTTATCAAACATTGGGACCCCTTGGTGACGTCGGTGTCTTATAATCCATAACTCTCATGATGTCTCCTCTAAGGTCCCTGTAGAGGCCTTCTCCTACCTAGAGTCCCTTTCACCTATCATACACGTCTTTCTTCTGGCTCCAACTCCTCATCTCATGTATTCATCTTGATGCCCCCTCCTTCAATTATTCTCTTTCCTCTTATTTCACTGATCGCTAGCTCCATCATAGAGATCAATGCCCCTTTGATCGATAACAATTAATGTGATGCCTCCGGCTCTATCACGACCTTCTATACCATTGTAGCCACATAACAATTCCTCCTAAGAGCTCTATTTGGTGGTTTTCCCTATATTATAAAGGGTGTACTCTCGATCGAACTTAATTTTCTTTGCTCTAGTCCCCTTATATTTTGCCTCTCAACGACCTGTAAAAACATTTACTTTTATAATAGGTATTGGGATATCTTTTAGGTTTCCTCCTATTGGTAGCAAGCCACCTTCCCTAACATTCTTAAAGAATTATATTTTATCTTTTTCTCTCTCTTCTTTTGAGGGTCAATTTATTTTAACGCTTTTGATGGTAAAATAGCAAACTGGTATCCTCTTTAATCTTTATATTTTTAGAAATTCTTAAGTGAAAGGTCACAATTATAAAAAAATCAAGAACTCACTTAAAGTATGTTATTGTTAGGACAACTTCTCAATTTCCTTAGATCCAAGAGTATCTTACTAAAATTTGAAATGATAAAAGATTTCTCAGCTTTAATTTTGAACGGGAACTTGAATATTGATTAAGTTTCATGAGGATTAGCAAATGGTCTCTATATTTTAACATTATATATGAATGTCAAATTACTCCTATTTAGATATTATTCCTAATCCTTAAAGTCCATTTCATTGTTAATATTTTTTTTAACATTTGCTAAACCTTATCAAACTTAATGTTCTTATTGGTTCCCTTTCTAGACCATTCATTACTAAAGTACTTATTGAAGTAGATATTATAGAAATGTTTTAATTTTATCTTAATTGAAAACAAAAAGATTTGATGTGGACAAAGATGGTTACTTAAAAAGATTCTAAAATTTTGTATGCACTATTACTTAATTCGGCACAAGAATTTCTTATTCAAAATTGTAGAAAGTCAACTTAATGAAAATAGTATTGAGACAAATACATCCTATTTAAAATAATAAAATCCTCTCCTCAAATGATTACAATAGATATATTACTTCATTAACTTCTCCTTCTTTCACTAGTCACCTCCTTCTAGGAACTCAAACTTTAGTTCAACATAGAGATATCTTGTGTTCTAAACCCAATTAATGATTTAAATTTTTTAATGATGATAATTTTTCATTAGAGGTTATCCTCCACTCTCCTACACTTCTACCATTTAAGTTACAATATATCTCTATAACTTCCTATTTGTTTTTTATAAATAATCCTCTTTCAGATATGTATAGTATCAAAGGGCTCAGAAAGATCATTGTTTTCTCTATGAGAATATTAGATCTAAAGATGACCACCCCTTCAATTTTATAACTAAATTCAAGGATTCATCATTGTAATGATAAGCTAAAGGCAAGCATAATTGAACTATGCGAAGAACCCACAATTACTAGACAATAGCGATCCTTCAAAGTGGGAAACTAACATTTTTTTTTTTCATGTGTTTATGACTATCATTTTTTGTTTTGTGACATTCTTGATTTTGTATCTCTTTTATTTTCATTTTTTTTTATTTGGAACTAAGATTCTCCTTTTTTATTTTCATCTTTATTAATAAATTATTCTCTTTATTCCCTAAAAAGATAAAATTTTGTATTTAAAGAATTAAACATTGAGCATGAGAATGAAAAAACAAACACGAGCAACTAGAGTTCAAATTAAGGGTTAAATGTAGAAGTCCACCTCAAGAGGTGAAGTAGTAATATGAATACTATGTATTTTATATGAGAGGAAATGCTAATATAACTACTAAAATTATAAAATCTAATATGAACATGTTGTTGATCTTCTAGACCCACAATTTGCCAATTAGAGAGAAAAAAATTTAAGTAAAACTTATTGAAAATAGTTAAGGGAGGGCCACTTGAGGTAAATTTATTTACTAGAGTCAAATAAAAAACTTAGTAAGGTCATTTATTTTTAGCTTGAGAGAGAGAGAGAGAGAGAGAGAGAGAGAGAGAGAGAGAGAGAGAGAGAGAGAGAGAGAGAGAGAGAGAGAGAGAGAGAGAGAGAGAGAGAGAGAGAGAGAGAGAGAGAGAGAGAGGTAGGCTTAGGTAATAAGACATCAACTTCGAGACAATCAAAGTTGAGGTAGTGGATGAGGAGAAACCTGATGAAAATTTTGGGAGTAGTTGAAACATAATTATTAAAAGGAACTTCAACCATGACTGCTTGAGCAAACTAATGGTGAGTCAACACAAATGGGCTCTCTAATTGACCATCCAAAATAATTTCTTTGGTAAAGGACAATGAGAGACGAAAGTTAGTGGAGCAGGACTTCAACAAGGAAACGTAGTTAGCACAATCGACCATTAAAATCAATAAAGATCATATGTGGTACCCTGTGAGAAAGAAACACTATCGGTAGAAACCGTGCACAAGTTTCGTCAAACAAATATAAGATAGGATATCAAGAAAAGGAAAAAATGTGACATCAAAGGGAAATTCATAAAACCCAGCAAACCTAAAAAAATTCTTATATATTATAATGTAATTGAAGTGATTCATCATAAAAATTATAGTGCATGCATCTAATTAATGATAAAATGATCTTAAAAATTTTTATGTTTTGCACACTAATCATTTTAATAATGGCAAAGAGAATTGATGCTTTTTTTAATGTTTGAAATTGATAAAAAAAACAATTAATTTATGAGGAAAATGATAATTCTTCTCCTTTGGTTCAGCCAACATACTCCTAATTGATTTTTGTAATATTGATCTCAAATTTGAGACTTGCATGAGACTTTCTTTCTCTCAAGCCTTTATTGATCATAGTATAAGCTGAAAACATCCTAAAGAGCACCAAAATAAGCAAAAAATTTTATCCCATCAAACAATTAGCTTTACTATTTTATGCTAGGGAGGTGGAACATAAGGGCTCTAAGTTGAACCAAATGTATTAGTAAGTAATACCCCTTAACCATAAACTTAAGGGCCATTAATAACAACAAAAGCTCAAATTTTATTTTTTGGTTTTATTGTATAACTTTTTTTTTTTTCTCACAATCTTAACAACATGATCAACATAAATATATTGAAAATTAAATAAGTTATAAATTTCGTAAGTATGAGAAGCATAGAATATTGTTTTTAAATATAAATAAGTAAATGTTAGAATTGTGAGAAATCCCCTTGATACCCCTCCTAAGATGAGTTTTCTTTTCAAAAAAGTAGACTTCTTAGATTAATTACCTGAGGCTGTGCATTCTCTTCAGTTTCAAGCCTGTATTCATGCATAATCCAGTCTGACTTCTGCCCATTTGGCGCCCTTCCCTTGTAGTACACAAGCGTTTTTCTCATTCCTATGAGCTTCTTCTTATCATGCACAGCCTTATCTCTCCCAGTTGCCTTCCAAAATCCCGCCATTGTTGCTCTGTTAGTTCTTGTGCCAGTCGGATACTTCTTATCCTTGTGACTGAAGAAATACCATTCCGTCTGCTCCTCATAACCAATACGGCAACGTTCTACTAAGTTCAAATAAAACAAAATATAATATAAATATATATAGAGCATTATAATTAAGTAATTATGTATCGATATGATCGATGACTAACCTTGGAGATCCCATGGCTCAATTCTGTAAAGATCAACGTCTCTGATGACATCAAGATCAATCTTTTGAGAATCCACCTTTTTTTTGAGATAGTAGCCAACCAGCTCCTCATCCGTTGGATGGAAACGAAAGCCAGGAGGAACACACGATTCTAAGGAATCCATGGCCGGCCTGCACCAAATTCATTTATCGTTTTCTTTGTAAGGTTGTGTTTGGATAAACATGATCATTATAAAAAAATTATTAAAATTTACTTCATTTCATTTCATCATGGCTTTCTCTTTCAATCCAAAAAACTTTAAAGCCTAATTTATAGTTCATGAAAATAGTCCTAAAAAAATCACAGGAATAGGGGCTGTTTAATCTGTCCAGACTGGGCTGACCTTATATATCCCGTGAGATATAAGGATGGTAAATTCTTTTTATATCTACTCAAACTACTAGAGTTTGAACCTTATATATCCCGTGAGATAAATTTTATATATATATAAAGTTGATACTTGAGTGGATTAGGTGCATGTCCCCCATTGGCTTGGGTTTGACCAATGAGTTGTCCTATTGGTTGACCAAGTTTTCCTCCTAAACTCTTCTTGTATTATGACATAGGATTAAAATATCTATAAAAAAACTGAAATAACATAGAGAACTGGCTAGAATAAGATTAAGTTGTCAACCAATAGATTAAGACTTCATTTGAGACTGTTTTTTTACTGCTTCTTAAAGCAGCTTTGTCATGCAAAATTTAAAATTTTGCACTGCAAAGCTGCTTTAAGAAGCAGTGAGAAAGCTATCTCAAACGAAGTCTAAGATTTTGTTTGAGACAGCTTTCTTGCTGCTTTTCAAAAAAACTTTTTTGTACAAAAGATTTTCAAATTAAAAATTTTTGTACTAAAAAGCTACTTAATTAGAAAAACAGTAAAAAAAATATCCCAAATGAAATCTAAGACCGTTGGTCAAATGATCATATGCAAAGAATCAATTGATATCACACAAATTACTTAATAATAACAAATGAAAAATTAGGTGACTCATAAAATTAATTCAAAATAGTTGAGATTACACTAATGATAATATATATATAACGATGATGATAGCATATAAATAAATATTAAAGTGTTATATAAAAATGTATTGATTTTATGTAGGCATGCAATAATATTATCACAAAGGTTGGCTTTCACCTAAATGTTTACTGAAATCAATGGCATCTAAAAGAGCTTCTAGGCTGATCAGCTATCTTTGTTGCTGCGCAGGTCTGCACAGGAGTTAGAGACAAGGTGTGCAGCTCCTGCTAATGATGTTGTCTATGAAGGTGGATGGTGTAATGATTCTTCAAGTACGTGCATGTGCTCTATTAGTCCACAAATATGATTCAAAACGATATAGAAAATAATAGAAATGGCTGCTACTAGATTAAATTATGTGTGCTGTTAATTAATTTGTCATTCTTTTCTTTGCTTCAGAACTTTTAAGTTACATATATATATATATATTACACTCTTCTTATTTATTATATTAGTTTTTTTTTTGGGGGGGGGACATTTAGGCCATTTAAGGCAAACACACACACATAACGCATACACAAAGACTCGAATCCAAGACCTCTTAGTTGAAAGCATAAGCTCTCAACCAATAGGCCAAGGTGAGCTGTGTTTATTATATTAGTGACATGTGTACTCCCTATCCGTTCACACCGCACACCGCTTTTGGAAAGAAATAAAAGCAACGAGATGTTACATTTGTGGGCGGAATTAAAATCATGTAGTGAAATAAATAAGAAATATAAAATACAAAAAAAAAAGAATATTACGATTTAACCTGAAAAAATTTGAAACAATAAAAAAATCATGGAACTACTTCACACCAATAAATTCACTATGAAAAATATGTGAAATAGTATAGATATCTCTTCTCTCTCCTCGTCTATCTTCTTATAAAAGAACAAACCAAGAGAACACAACAACTACCAAGAGATGTAAGTTGGAAATATTTTATCGTAATATGTCGGAAATTTGCCGGAAAAGCGTCCACTGGAAAGTCACCGAAAAATATGTCGGTAATGGGGTGATTTTCCTGTAGTGAAGTACTATATCTGATATTTATGACACCAACAATGTTGGGGTCCGGAGTGCCGTAGCGCTTTGCTCTATGTATTTTTCCACCAAACTATGTAATGCTGGGACACTCAGGTACACAACGTTGGAGCGTTGCACATAAAAAAAAAATTTTTTGGTGCAAAGCACCATACCTAAACTACCCAAAGTAGGAGGAGAACCCACATTGAGCCTGACAGGTTGAATTGAGGTTTGAGGTAACAGTACAGCCCGAAATTCATCAAAATATCACCCAATAACCCAAAATCTATAGATATACTCCACACCTATATTAAACCCTAAACTAAATTCAAACAAAAAGTAAATGTTTGGCACTTCCAAATTATGCATATAACGGTCTTTTAGCTTAATTACAAATCATATAACCATAATGTTTAATTAATGACCATTTTGGAGACGCGAGAAATATTTATTTTCTTTATATCAATTGGTTGACACAAAGACGTTATCACACTTAAGATCTGTGCATACGTGCAAAGTGTTTTCTGGTAGGTAGAGAGAGAGAGAGAGAGAGAGAGAGAGAGAGAGAGAGAGAGAGAGAGAGAGAGAGAGAGAGAGAGAAATTGTGAAGACCAAGAAGAGAAAGGGAGAATGGATTAGAAGCTATGGGAAGAGCATGAAACAGGTGGGTGACGTTTGCTACGAGAGACAGCACGCGATAGCTCTTTGGTTCAAAGCCGAAAAGGAGGGGGGGATTGCCTATCCCGGTCCGAACACAGAGAAAATAAAAATATAAAACTATATATACAGTAATTTCTTTCTTGGATGATCAGGCCAACTAGCTCGCCTAGGATAAAAAAGGTATGCCTATAAAAAGGAAGGAACAAAGGATTATCATCTCGATCCTACCAGTTCTGCACTCCTTCTGATCCCTTTGTCTCTTTGTCCACCTCTTCGATGGGAGCACTCAGCCCTTCCAAAATAACTAATTACTTTCTGTTGAAGACGACGAAGTGAAAGGAAAAGCCAAACCAACTATTTTATTCGAGTATAGGAAGAAAAACGAAATGGAATGCTACTGAAGAAAAAGTCGAAAAAAGAATGATGAGGATGAGCTTTAAGGGTTGTTTTATCAGTGAAATATTATACTTATTTGTAAACAAGTCTAATAATTTTGAATTATCATATCCAAATTGATCAATATACTCTGAATCAGTTTTCTTTCCAAGGAAGTGATCATGACAAAGACATAATTTGAAACAAAATTTTGAAGATCATTAATGCTTGATATACTCATAAAATCAATCTATTCTCAACACAAACAATGCTACACTCCTTAGATAAATTTTACTTTTAAAGCTTTTTTTTTTTTCGTTCTTGTGTAAAAAATTTAGATGACTCAATAAACAAAACATAGGTCATATATGTACATCATTTTGGACACATGAAGCAAGAGAATATCATTTTGGTGTGAATTTATTTAGCATGCAGTACTTTAGTTTCGTTTAGGACAGCTTTCTTATTATTTTCTAAAACAGCTTCATAGTATCAAAAATTTTAATTAAAAAAATTATTGTACTAAAAATTTACTTTAAGAAGTAATAAGAAAGCGTTCCCAAACATAACTTTTATTTTTCTTCCAAAATGTTCACTCGTATGACATTACATAGTTAAATATACCAAATTTATATGATATTAGCTATAATTTGACCTTATTGTTTAAAAAACACAATCATATCAAAATTTTATGAATATAGCGGCCATATATTTTAATATATTTTACAACTAATTAATGCTTAATGTATGTTTTGGATTTTTTTAACTCCCACAATATTAATTAATGATCCTTCTTGATAATTAAGCTGATTCCTAATTATTTACCTACTTAAGTTAGTGAAGAGTTTGTCATCCCAACTGCATCATAATCTATGTTATGTGAAGGTAAAGTATTAGTAGTTGCATCATAATCTATCCCAAAATCAACCTCTATATTGCTCACGCCCTAAACATTTCAAGATGGATTGAGGGTAATTTTTCCTTAAGATTATTCTTCCTTCTCCATCTTCTCTAGGCTCTAGCTAATGGATTGCAATGTCTTGTAGGCGCAGCCCCACTTGGTCTGCACAATATTTTCAAGGTTAAATCGAATAATATTAAATCAAAAGATGATAATAAACTCTTCTGACTATAATAGAATATCTTTCTTGATTGGGCAAGGAAAAAGAAAGAAGAAAGAAATATAAATGAAATGTTTTCCACATAAAAATCCTAATTAAATTCTAAGAGAGTAGTGGCCTATCTGAATGAAAAACTTACTATGATTAGCTTCTCATTTTCTTCCTTTTACATCTCATTTGGTTCTATTGATTATATATTTTTTACTTGTGCTAAGATTTCACCTCTTTTTTTCTTTAATTATATTTGATTTAATACTCCTATTAGAGGTACGTAGGTGAATTCTCTTCTAAAATTGAAAACATAGAAAAAAATAACTTTGAAAAAAAAAGGATTTACATACATACCAATTTATTTCATGCTATTTACATATTCAATATCTAAAACTTTGATATTACATGCCTACCATTCATAAATAAATATAGGTGTATGAAATGAAATATTAAAATTTATAGGGTGGTATGGGTGGTAAGAATAAAATATAAGAGTTTTATATTTGATATTAAAATTTTATATGAGTGTAAATAATATAATATCGAAGAGAAATTTGGATTAGTTGTTCTTATTCTTAAATTAAAAAGGAAACATTATTATTTTCTGAGATTTTTTTAATCATTATTTTTCATTAAAAAACCAAATTACGAGGAATTCTATACAAATATATGAATATGAGTTTTTTTAGATCTAACAGAAGCTACAGATAAATAACATGCAAAAAACGACAATAGGTTGCCTAGATCTGCAACCATGCATGCAAATTAATGAAGAACACAACTATTTTATCGTTATGAACAATTTCTATTAAAATTGTATGATATTGATTGATCCATAATCATCTATTTTTATATTATACATAAGTATAAGGGTTACAAGCGATCAAAGAACGGACCGGATCAGCTTCAAACCTACAAGAACTGGAAGCACGCGCACCTATGCTGAGCTGATAAGAACACATACACCACTCTTAAGTGAAGTTCCCTATTATTTGTTAAACTTATAAGAGAGAGAGAAAGCAGAATCTGTCGAACGGCTCTTTGGATCTAATTATAACTTCATTTGAGACGGTTTGTTACAGATAAAAATTAATTTTTTTGCATTAAAAAATTACTTTAAGAAGTGCTTTGAAAGCTGTTCCAAACAAAGCCTATATCTGTAGCATTTTTTCTTTCAGATTATTGATTTGGTTAAAGTTCCTAATTTTTTCGTTAAAAGAGGAGGCAGTACGAGTAAAGGATATGCTGTTCGGTAATATATATGAGGAAGAAAGAGCTAAAATGCTGCTGCCTAAGAACATATTGGATCGAATTCCCAAACAAAAAAGAAGAAGTAGAAGAAGCAGAAGAAGTAGAGATCTCAAAAGGATAAAAACTAATTAGTGAAACCTAATCGATCGAAACCATTTAAAAACAGTCAACTATAAAAAAATGAAAATCAGAACTTTGCGTGACGAAATTGATAACATAAAACATTCTAAACCTTCTATGTAATTGATTGGAAAATCATCGATCAAAACATGAAAAAAAACCAATTTTTAAATTTATTTGTTAGAGAAATATATAAGATAGTCTGATCTAAGTTTTTTGAAGTCCTCTCAGCGAATATCAAAAGTTTCAAAATTAAATAAGACATAATTTGAAATTAAACTTTGATCAGTTTCTTAACAACAATTTCTTTTAAATATAATAAAGAACTAACAACAATTAAGAGCTCAAAAATCATGAAGAAGATTATAGATCGTAAATGTTAATTAGAACCATGCAGCCTATGAGGTTATGCGAGTAATACCAAAACCTTCTGAATTTCCTCCTCCACTAATCTTCGATCTCCAATGCTTTGGGAATTCTGGTTGAACTGAGAGAGAGAGAGAGAGAGAGAGAGAGAGAGAGAGAGAGAGAGAGAGAGAGAGAGAGAGAGAGAGAGAGAGAGAGAGAGAGAGAGAGAGAAAGAGCAGAATTGGGATTGAGTTAGGAAAGAAAGAAGAGAATGGGGAGAGTGAGGAGTATAAAAAGAAAGTGTTTCCTCTCAATTGCGCGTGGGCTGATGGAATGAAGGGCCTGCTTCTCAAGTGGGTGACGTCACTTTCTCAGCTTTCTCCCCAGGACCCCAACTCCTTTCCCTTTTCCTCTCTCTCTCTCTCTCTCTCTCTCTGATCTCTCTCTCCAGCTCTCTGCGTGAGTGAAGGGTTTCTCTTCCGGTTTTCATGTAGCTTACGAAACAAAGCTAGAAGGCCTTTGAAGGTACAGTTGGCATAAAAAAGGGGTGGATATATAATTGGGAAGCAATTCTTAGAAGGAATTCTATGTAGAGTTCTTACAAGATGGGAAAATTTGATTTGGGTGAATTGAAATTAATTTGATATATAATTATATTTTTATAAAATAAAATAAAATATATATTGATCAAACATATTTTTCTTTAGTAAAACGATTTGATTGTTACCAGTTTTTATATTTAAGTATTTTTAGAGTAATTTATATTTATGTGATAAAAATATCTGTAAATAAAGAAAAATATTTAATCTTAATTTATGAAATTATAATTTAGTACTGTAAAAGCATGGTAATTAGTTCCGATTGAATTAAATTGTGTCTAAAAGTATTATTTTAAATTAATTTTAAATATAGTTTTATATTTAATCATATTTTCTTAAGAGTATTTATTTCAAAATTGAGCCTAGAGGAATAATTACACTTACATGTATTTCAATCATTAAAAAATTGAGACTATAAATTCAAAATCATGGCTGATGAAAAGGCTTTGTTTAGGACCATTTTTTTATTGCTTTTCGAGTAGCATTTCAATACAAAAATTTCTAAACTTTAAAAAGCTATAAGAAAGCCATCCTAAACGAAAAAAAAAAAAAAAATGAGGATAAAAATTCAGTTGTGAATTATGGCTATGTTTGCGATAGCTTTTGACCATTACTTTTTTACTAACTTTAAAAAAAAAAATTTTGTACTGAAAAATTGCTATATAAAAAAAACTTTTGATGCAAAACGAATGCTGAATAACCTTTTTAACTCTATCAGGTCCTAGCCATTTCGCTTTGCTCCAGCCCTCAGGGCGTTTTCGTGGTGATCTCGCTTCTCTTCTTTGGTGCTTCTGATCCGTTTCTTCAGGCATTTTTGTCTAGTGTCGTTCTCCCACATCATCCATCCCGCTGACTTGTTCGGTTCCTAATGGTAAGAATCGTTCCTTTAAAGATATTGTTTCGGGTAGCTCGCCCTCTTCAGCGGCTAGGGTTCATTTTGTGCAATCGTCGTTTAAAGGCTGTCCTGCTCTTTTGTTTGAGGATTCAATGGTTTCTCAGCTGGCTGAGCCTTTTGCTTTCACTCTGGTCGAAAATTTTATAATGCGTCGGCTCAATCTGGATGTGATCCGTAATTTTTTTTCTGGCTCTTAAGTTTTATAGCTCGTTTACTGTGGGTTTATTAGATCCTCATCACATGCATTGCCATACAACTTACTAATGATTTGGATTATAGTCGTATTTTCTCACGTTGATCGTATTATATCCATGGGAGTCAAATGAGGTTGCTTAAATGGTCACCAGATTTTGATGTGAGGGAGGAATCTCCTATTGCCCCAGTGTAGATCTCTTTTCCTAACCTTCGATTACATTTGTTTTAATACTCATATTCTCTTTGATCTTGCTTCTGTGTTCGGTAGACCCTTACAAACCGATCAAGCTACTGCATCTTTATCTAGACCTTCTGTAGCAAGGGTTTTAGTTGAGCTTGATGTGTCGAAAAAGCATCCTCATGAAATATGACTGGGATTGGAATTGAAGTTGAGATTGAAAATCTGCCTATCTTTCGCTCACACTGTAGGATGCATGGACATAGTATTAATGAATGTTTTCGTTTACACCCTAATCTCCATAAGGAGAAATCCCCCTAATGTTTCTCTGGGAGGGGAGGAAAAAATTTTGGCACAAAAAGAGTTATGTGTTGGTTCTGGCTCTAAGAAAACGTTAGTTCATAATATTGAGCAAGTGGTTGAGGTTCTTCCTTCTAATTACTTGGTTGATAATATTTAGAGTAAATGCGGGATAGTAATGCTTCTCTTATTAATGTGCTAGATTCTGATAAGATTTCTATGTACCTATTACTAATGTTATAGTGGTTCATAATGATCTTGTTTTATCTTCTATTTTAGTTCCTAATTCTTCCCAACTACGCATTCAGGATGATGTTCCCTCTAACAAGAGTCCTTCTCCCTTAGAACATGAAATGTGGAAAAATGCTATGCTTGTGGATAGTACGAGTAATCTTGAAGTGGTGCTTGATCTTGGTGATATTGACTCTTCCAAGGTTAATCATGGTATGAAGGCATCCAAGGTTAATGAGCCTACGGTTGTAAGCTGTTGACCTCGATTTTGGCTCGAATGTGCTCGAGCCTTTTCGATCGATTTAATTGAACCCTGTCGAGCCCAATTCGAGCTCGAATCGACCCGACTCGAGTCGGATTAGACTCGAATGCATTCAATTAGACTCGATTAATTTGTTTTCATCATGTCGTACTTAATTGGATTTAAATTGATGCTTATTTCGAATTTAATTTCGTTCAATTAAGTTCGTCGCACCGGCTCGAACCAAAATTGATTCGAATTGAGTCAAGATTGGAATCGATCCTAACCCAATCTTAGCCAATTTTAGTCCGATTCAGCTCAATTTGATCCTACTTAATGCCATGGGACTTTCTGTGTTTTGAATTATTTTTCCGAGATCAGGAAACTACCCCAACGGTTGCGATCGAATGAGATCTTCGTTTCAGCCTGTATCTCGCGCCTCAGCGATCTTCTGCGGTTCGAGCAGACATCGAGCAGCGAGCGGAGTTGTTTGAGGAAATTTCGGAAGCTGGAGCAGGAGAGGAAGATCGCGCGGGCTTCTTCTTTCGGCGGAGGATTTGATTTAATGAAGATGAATGTCTCAGAGCTGGGGATCCGCTCTCACGCCCTCACTCACTCTCTCTCTCCCCCGCTCTCTAGCTCTCAGTTCCAAAGCTCCCAGGCGCCCGATCTCCCCTATTCGCACGACCCCAGCCCGACTCCGGCTCTCTCTCCCTCGTCTTCGCACGCTAAGACCGAACCTAGCAGCACCCCGACACCTCCCTGCTCCCGTCCTCCCCTGTTCGCACGGGGCATTAGCCACCGACCTTGCTGTAGGAGGGCGAACTCGTGACCTTTCCGACGCCACTTCTACTCTCCGACCTCCTGACGGCAGCCACCCGACCGTTCCGACTTTGCACGCCTGAACCACGCCCGACGCCAACCTTACCGATCCCGACGCCAGCTCTAGCGATCCCGACGTCGTTCTCTCCAAACCGGATTCCTCACTGTAAGTTCCCTACCTCTTCCTCTTCTTCTTTCTTTTACTTCTTTCTTCTCCTTCTTCTTCCTTTTCTTCTCCTTCCTCTTCCTTTTCTTCTCCTTCTTCTTAAGTTTCTTCTTCTTCCTTGACCTTACTTTGCTTCTCATGTGTTATGTAAAGTTAATTTTGGCTAAGTGAAGTTTGGATTGAGCTCTCATGGTGTGTATGTCATCGCATATTTAGTTCATTTGATTTCTAAGCAAGTGCATTAGTTCTTCATATCAGATTTCATGGTATTTAGCATTGTTGATTTTAGGAATCATGTAGTAATTTATTTCCCTCTAATTTGTTGATCTATCTTTTTTTTTTAATGGCAAATTAGTATGTGGCCTTGCTTTTACTTCATGCTATGTGATTTAGAGCCTAGGTGTGAACTACAAAGTGCATGAGAGGTCATGTTATTGCTTTGTAAATTCATGCACATAAAGTGTTTGATGAAAAGCCTTTAAAGATTTTTGAGACGTTTTTGTAGACAACTCATGAAACATGTGAGACCACCTAACCAAATATTGGGTGAGCACTTTCTTTCATATGGCCCTTTGTAAGTTTATGCATTATTTTGTTTGTTAAATTTTCCTCAAAACAAAAAAAAGCTTCTCTAATAAAAGTATTTAGAGCTCTTTTGGCTATTAAATTTCCCTTGACGAGTTTATTGAATCCTTTTCCTAAGCTTGGAATGATGGCAAAGCTTGATAGTCCATGTTGCTCTTCTACTAAAATATGCATGCAAAGTTACTTAATCAAGTGTTTGGTGGAATGCCACTATAAGAAGATTGTGATATTTTTGTTCAAATTGAGGTTCCATTTTGTTCGTAACTCATAACTTATAGTTGAACGAAATGTTTTGCGAACATTGATATCTCGCTCAAGAGATACGATATTATTTGAATTCTCTTTCATTTACGCTCATTGTCTCCACCTTTTATTTTCATTGCATTGGTAGCATCGTCAACTTAATATGGAAATTTGGTGTAGCATGAAAGCTTACATACTTGGAAGTGTCAAGTACTTGTGTTGGAATCAACTTATTATGTGGTGCGAGTTGATCTCATATATGCATGTCCCAACTTAAAGGAAATATATGCCAACATAAGAATGCAAATGTCCTTGTGGTTGTTATGATTAGCATATGCTTATACTTGTTGGAGAATAAGAGTTAAAGAAACTCAGGTGCACCTCTATCTTCTTCTGTTACAAATGGCCACCTATTGTGAATGAAGAGAAGTAATGTGTTAATGGTCCATTCTCAAATATATACATATTTCTATGCTTTGCAAAGATTTAAATGAAATTTTGAGGGCTGTCTCTCACTGTTTTCTTACAAGAATACTTATGACACTTGAGTAGACATTTCATTGCTTCTTTATAGAGATTCCCATTGTTTTTACGGAGCTTTTGCCACTGTTTTTTTGTAAGCGATCAAGTGCAGTTTTTACAGTTTTTGGGCGACAAAATACTGTCGGAAACATGTTGAAAGCAGATTTTTGCTGTTTTGAAGTTCTAAACCATTTGACAACAATGCTAGTTGCAGTTTTTCATTGTCTCGAAGTCCTAAATTGTTGTTAGAAACAAGTGCGTGCAGATTTTTGTTGTTTTTGGCTTCCGGATGGTTGTAGGAAACATATACATGCAGTTTTTTTTTACTGTTTGGAGCTTTCGAATTACTTTGGGAACAAATAAGTGTATTTTTGATGTGTTTTACATTCCAAATTATTGCGGGAATCAATTTGATGCTTTTCCTCCTTGTTTCATACCCCAAACTGTTAAAAAAAAAATGAGATTTTAGCATCTTTAGCACCATAAACAAGTGAGAAGTTTATTATATAATTGTACTTTGATTAATACTCACTCAACATAAAGAAGATTTAGTGAATTTTAATTCTATTCATGTAAGTGTGGTATGTGTAAGAAGATTTGAATTGGAACCTTTGCATCTTTTCTATTTCGTTTATACACTATTTATTGGCATCACTACAAGAATTTGTTGGAAAGCTTTTATGTACATTCATGTTACAAACTTGTCTTGGGTGTGAGAGCAAATTCATGAATTTTGGTTAGAGAATTACTTGGAATTGTTGGTGGCATGTAGCATGAAAATACGAATTGATGGAAGGAATTTACGTCCATTCTAAATCAAATGATGAATGAGATTTACTTATATCCATGACTAGTGAGTAGTTATATATTCCAAGCATGCTTAGAAACAATTTCTCAAATGCTTTGCGAACACAATGTGTTATTATCTATGTTATTGAAGTATCATTTCAATGGTTGGAGAAATTTAGATTTACAAGCATGTTTCAATGTGTCTATCTAAAACTAACAGTTTATATACTTTCGCTAGAACTCATGTCATGATTATCTTAAAAAAAAAATATAATATCTTTTGTTTTGTTATAGGATATGAAACAAATATCATAGTTACTAAATCCTTATTTCTTTTGTTCTCATTTGCTTAAATAGTGTAATTTAACCATTTGGTGAAATGTCTCAAATATAGATTTCTAGTTGTTTTTCTAAAAAAAAAAAAAATCTGAAAAAAACAAAGTTGGTTATTTGATGAAATGTATGTAGAGATGAAGGTCATTCCTTCATGGATCATGCCTCTTTTGTTCAATACTTGTTGATAGACCTTATTCTCTCCAAAAGAGAAGAAAAGGTGAAGATTGGAAAGCTTCCTTCTTTGAATCCATGTTGCATTAGATATTTTCATGCATTGTTTTGTATAAGGCAGCGAGGTGGGAGGTAGTTATAGCAATTCATCTATTTAGGTGTGTAGCTTGTTACTTGAATTATGTATATAACTCTACGTTGAACTTTGCCCTTTTTCTAGTCTTCATATATGCTATCTTCTAAGATTTTTGTTGGAAAGAATTGGTATTCATTTTGATACGTGAGGTATATAATTTCTTGCATTAAATTGAGTGATATTAAATGTGCTTGAGATGAGCTTTCTCCTTGATGAATTTTCTACGATCTTCGTAAATTTTCTAGTTTCTTTACATGCTAATGAAATGATAAGGGTTAACGTCAATTGCATGCAATCTTCTTTTTATATGTGAGCGATGTCTAATGTTGGAGGCTAGCTTATGTCGCTATTAATGAATTTTCTTCCGTTAGCATGTAAATTAGCATGTGTTTGTGGATTTAATGTTTCTTTTGAATTTGTGTTGGTTAGATTAGATAGTCTTTTTTGCTTGCGATTCTTTGTGAGGAGAATGGGAATGATTTGGAAGGTTTTATGAATCATTTTGTATTGAAAGATTTTGTGAATCGTTCTATGGTTGTAAGTTTTGCAAGAAGTTTTATGAGTTGTTTTGCATCGAGAGGTTTTGTTTTATGGATTTGGCGAATTAGCTTGCGTTGGAATTTTATGTGTTTTTCGTCTTGCGAATGTTTTATGACAAGTGCTTTACAATGAGAGATTTCCATAAAATCTTCTTGTTGGAGAGCTTTTTTTTTTTTTTTTTTTTTTTTTTATCCCACTCCAAATATAAAATAGAAACACTTGATTATTAGGTATTTGGTAGAGCTTTTGTGTCAAAACAAAAAAAATAGAGGGTGGGGTAGATTTCCTTTTGTAAGATTTGTGTAGTATCAAATTTGAAAGTCCATGCAAATCTTGTTGTATTTGGTTAAACTTGTGAAGTAAGGCCCCTTTAGTGTCTTTTAGAGAACGACTAGTACCTTTTCATTTGAGTTAGATTCTCCTAGTGGTCATTTCTAATATATATATATGAGTTGATTTTAACCATTTAGAAGCTTTATGTTAGAAACCTTTAGTGTCCTCTTTGAAGCAAGACAGTCCTTACTCATTTGTATTCTCCCTTGAATATTAGTCTCTAAAAGTATAGAATTTTGGGATGAGTATAAAACAATATAGAGTCTACTTTTAGAGGTCTTTCTCCCTTAGTTGATTTGGGTTTGGGTTGTAGTGTCTTGTAAGTAGAGGTGTCGAAAACGTATCAAGTGTCTTGTTTGGAGTGGGAATAGCAAAGGGCATTGTTGATATTATAGGATGCATTTGACTGCTACGAAATGTATCCAATAACAACGATGCCTACACCCCTTTTTTATATCGGATTTTTGTTCTTTTTCTTTTCATTGCGTTTAGTCGTGTTTTACTTCGTCCGTTAGTTTTCTTTGCTACTTTTTCTGCATCTTGGTACAACACACCTACAAATTGAAGAGAACTCAAAACACAAGTAGCCCAACAAATAACTAAAAGGTATGTTCTTTTTCTTTTCTGCATTTCCATTCTTTCACTTTATGAACTGCTTATAGAACTGCTCTAATACCTATCTTTCTTTTGTCTTGCGAGGTACCTTTTGGAAAGTAATGGATAAGGAGCACTTGGAGCTGGAGCTAGGACAGTCGGATCCAAGCATCAGTCGTCCCTACTCATCTAGTAGGGGCGCTACGGGCGGAACCATGTGATGTATTTGAGATGTAAATGTTGTGAAAATTTAAAATAAGGCATTTTTAAAGAGATAGGAATCCAAAGGGAAAAGTAAACCCCTACAGGGGGTTTCCTTTTTCATTTGGATATCCTTTTGGAGCGTTCACTACGAGGAGTCCAAAGGGAAAAGTAAACCCCTACAGGGGGTTTCCTTTTTCATTTGGGCATTCTTTTGGAGGACGTACTACGAGGAGCCCGAAGAGCTGAAGATGATCCAAAGACGAATCAAGGAAGTGAAGAAGAAGATTGAAGGCCGAAGATATAAAAATGCCTTATTTTAAGATTTGCGTCATTTCCGGGTTGTTGACGGTGGAGCCCGGCCACCTTTACTTACTGTACTCTGTGATGTAATATTGTATGGTACTTGCCATGGACACTCTTTTTCGTGGGATTTGTTTCTGTGTTGTGATTTACTTACTTTGTTTGCGCAGTAGAACCGGCATGCTTTTTATAGGTTTTCTTTCTTGCATGTGCTTGTGTCTGACCGTTAGGCTCTTTTAGGATAAAAATTCTTCTACTCGTAGTTAACAATAAAATTTAAGATTAATTCACATAGAAACCGTAACGACTCTAGGGAATAGCCGGAATCGTCCGGGGTGGCATACATGCATTCTCTCACCTTTTAGACAAATTTCCCCGCCTGAGGGTAGAGTCCGGATAATCTGGCCTATGAGGATGAAGTGCCGGACCTGGAGAAATTTAGTCATTCAAAAGTTATTTTTATAAAGCCTTTTTAAAATTCATACATATCTGATTTGGAGACTTTAACCAGCATAATTGCATTAGTAACTAATCGAAATCAAAATTTAATTGCATTAGTTTTAGGAGCATTATACCTCTCATAAGCGTGGGATCAATTAGGGATTTCTCTAGTTTGTCGATCCCAAATTCAGTGTCTAAACTACCCACCCTTCTTCATACAGACTAGACAGCATGGATTTTATACGATTAGGTGATTTTAGCTGGATTTCTTTGTCAGGCAAGGAATAAGTCCAGATTGCATTAGCTAGGTCGTAGATGTTAGTGTTGTGTGTGCAACACTACGTCTTTTATAGATTTAGGGTCTAAAGGTGAGCGGTACGAGTGTACCCCTATACACCTTATTGGTGGGTAAGCTATCCATCCTTTCGGAAGCTATAAATCCTACCCATCCGCGTCACACAGATGACGCCACCTCACTCTTTCTCTCATGCTTACTTGAGATGTGTGGCCTCTTTTTTTTTCTCCAGTTTCTCCTTCCTCAGATCGGCCGAATGTTGAATGAACCATGTGTGATTGATTAAGCCAATTGGGACCTTCTTCCCTTTGATTAGGAAAACCTAGAAATTCCTTTGCACTAAACCCAATTGAGAAGATAATCTAACGTCCTTAATCGAGAGTTTTCCTAAGTCAAGGCTTAGGATGTAATTAACTACGGGGGCTTGCGCCCGTAGGAAACCGATCCCCACAATCAAATAAACCCTATTCGGTGCTGATGTGTCGAATGGGGGAAATCTCGTGAATTTAGGGTTATAGATATTATTATCCATCGAGGTTGGTAGGTGAAAGCCGCTATCCTCCATGGCTAATCGTATCTATAACTCCATCTGCTCTTCCATCGGCCTGCTTGTGTCGATTGTAAAGGTCTACGACCACTTTGCCCTATGGGATAGTGTGATCGTACTCTTTGCATTCGAACCACACGAGCGGAATCCTTTCGGAGACCCACAGATTTCTGGCGACCACGGTGGGACAGGTTTCTCTCTCCATCTTCGGATGTTAAATTATCTCCTCTTGTGTGCACTCCGGGTTTAGTGCTCTTTAGTTAGGTTCTTCCTCTTCTAGCATTTATGGGCTATTCCGTCCCTTTCTCTCTCATTCCTTCCGGTGCTTTTATTTACGCTAATTGTTATTGTTTGTGGTAGCAGACAGTAGAAATGGCGTATTCAGGTCCGTCCGTTACTTTCTGCTTTGGCTCCGACTCACAGGTGACACTCCCTGAGTCCCTGTTGACGAGCCCACCTGTAGGGGGAATCACCTTCGGTTCTTTTACCGATTCGGCGTACGTCACTCTTGGCGGGCCGACCCCCTCCGAGGCTGCCGCATTCTCTCCACCTCAGAGGAGAGGGCGCGCAGCTATGCGACCTTTCAGACGACCCGTTGCTCGGCAGCCAGCCCGAGCATCCGTTCGTCCAATTGCTGTTCGTGCGCAGCCAGTGCGCCCGGTGGTTAGGCATCCAGTGCCTAGGCCACTTCCTTTTCACCCTGTTCGTCCGGCGGTCAGGCGGCCAGCGCCTGTCGCTCCTGTTGTTCGTGTCGCCCCGGCCCCTCAGCGCCGGCAGTCAGTAGCAGTTCCGCTACCTGTCGTTCCTGTCGAGGCTACTCGTGCTCGAGTCTCCCCTCCTCCTTCCTCTTCGAGGAAGAGGGTTGCTCAGGCCGAGCTTCCTCCACCTCCTACCCGTCGGGTTTCTGTGTTCACCCGGCTTTCTCACCCCGAGACTGCCAAGGAGACCCCGACACCCCCTCAGTCAGTAGTCCCTGTTCCTCCAGTACCGGCTGTGGGTACTGATGTAGCGTCTTCTTCCACCTCCGGCCTTGGGAGAAGGGCTAGGAGAAATAGGAACAGGAGATTACGTTTAGCGGCGTCCGATGCAGCAGTTCAGCGGATGGCAGATTCTGTGGCTCACCAGGAGCCAGTTCAGCAGAGGATGGTTCCCTTACAGCGGGAGCCACGTAGACGAGTAGTTACCCCAGTTTCAGATATCGTAGTTGCCCCTGAGATCGACGCAGTCCAGGGAGGACGCTTTTCCCCTCTAGTGCATAGTGGTGACGAGGAGGACGCTGCCCACATTGCAGCAGCCCCTCCTGTCCCCACTACTCTTCCTCGCGCTCGAGTCCCCAGGGATACTGTCACTCGGACCCTCACTCAGAGGATCCGAAGCATTATCCGTTCAGCGCGCGGTAGAGGGCGTGTTAGTGAGGAGAGGTTACTCCATCAGATCTCTCAGGTGCATTCTCAGTTGCAGCGACAGTCAGTCAGACAGAGTTACCGGTGGCAGAGAGGACAGCCACCACGACAGCAGACTAGAGTTGTCCCCACTGTTAGACCTCAGGCAGGTGCCCCTGCTGTTGGACGACGCCCTCGCCGTCATGGACGTCGCCCACAGTTAGAGCCTGTCCGATCCCAGCTTGAGTCAGTTGTCGTTGCCCCCTCCACTCAGTTAGATGTTCCTACCGGGTCCCGTCGTAGTAGATGGGTTTGGAGACGTCGGCAGGTGGATGAGCCTGTCGAGACGGAGCAGACAGTTGGTACGATTCGGCGAGTTGATACAGTCCCTTCAGTGTCAGTGCCAGTTCAGATGGATGTTGATGCAGTAGATGTTGATAGTAGTACTCGGGCTCGAGTGGAGCCAGTTGTTGCTCCTAGTCCCCTTAGGATTTCTTCTCCTTTGGGTCCGTACATTGATGCTCTTCATCAGACTTCCGATGAGAACTTACTCGGAGGAGAGTCAGATGAAGACATCCCCGTTCACCATGTTTGTGTTGTCACGAGGCGTGGCATGTCAGACGAGCAGCATGAGCAGTACGATGATTTGGAGGAACAAGGGGAGGCTGATGTACCTTTCACCTCAGCACAGGGTGGACCTCCCCGTTCAGCAGATACGGATGTTACAGTCTTGCAGTTACAGACTCAGATGTCGGAGATGGCAAGAGCCATGGCGGCGATGACCGCCCAGTTGACGATGTTGGGGGCTACACCCCATGTCATGGATGTAGTTACTCCTACTGCATCCAGAGACGAGCCAGTAGCACCACAGTCGCCAGCCCCAGAGCCTGTTAGAGTTGATAGGGTTCAGAGGACAGTTCCGATGTCTCCACCAGTAGTACCTTTGAGTGTGCCAGTCCAGAGTCAGTCAGTACAGTTGTCACCAGTTCAGATTCAGGATATGATTGCACAGAGGGTTGACCAGGCTATAGCTTCTAGAAAGTCTGGGGATTCTGTTAGTAGAGGTCGCCCCTACCCGGTAGAGTACGAGCGGGAGCCTTATCCCGCTGGTTTTGTTCCTCCTCGTTTCCGAGTGTTTGATGGGTTTGGGAACCCGAGGCAACATGTGGCTCAGTATCGGGCCATATGTTGTAACATTGGAGGAAATGATGCTTTGATGCTTAGACTGTTTGTCAGTAGCTTAGGGGGAGTGGCATTCGAGTGGTATGCCGATCTCCCCAACGATTCTGTTCACACTTTTGCTGAGATGGAACAGTTGTTTGTGCAGAGGTTCATTAGTACAGAGCATAGAGTGACTGTTGGTGAGTTGGTAGTGACCAGACAGCACCCCCACGAGTCTCTACCTAACTATATAGTTAGGTGGAGGAACCTTAGTCTTCAGTGTGAACCTCAACTGCAAGAGCAGCATGCAGTTGAGATTCTGTTGAAGAACATAGATGGTCCTATCGCTCCGTACCTGAAGGGTTTCAGCATTCGAACCTTTCAGAAGTTGTTAACCAAAGTCACTAGCCTACAGGACAGCATACCCAGTGCAGTCCCTTCTAAGGTTGAGAGTCAACCCATCCGTAGACCTCAGCGTTTGGAGTTTTCTGGGGCACCACCTCCTAGGAAGGGAGAGGTGCATAGTACTTTTGATGCTCATGATAAGGGCAAGAGGCCCATGGTTAGTTCAGCACCACAGCGTCCACCACCACCTCGACCTCAGTTTCAGCCCCGACCTCAGTTACCACCACCAGTACAGCCTCCTGTACAGTTTCAGCCACGATCCCAGAGTCAGCAGCCTAGGCCCTCTTATAGAACTCCAGAAAACCAACAGTATCTACAAGAGAGGCTTAGCAAGGAGTATCCCTTTAAAAGGGAGAGTGTGAAGAAGATCTTCAAGTTTTTGGTTAAGAAGAACATTTTGACATTTCCACCCAACAGGAGAGTGGAAGAGGAGGGGCAGACAGAGCATCCTTTGTATTGTCCATTCCATAGACATATTGGTCATGTGATTGAAGATTGCTATGTGTTCAAAGATAGAGTGGAAAGCCTTATGGCTAAGGGTGAGATTCACTTGCAGGACAGCGACCTAGTGAATCCTCAATGCAAGGTTGCTCAGGTTGTTCAGATGATTACCAGCTCCAGTCAGTGTGACAGTTAGTGTGGTGTTCAGAGCAGTGACAGTAGAGCACCTCTTAGTTCTGGGGAAGAGTGGCAGCTTGCACTTTCTCGCAAGACAAGGGGTATGATCAGACGGGCAGTTCAGAGTTCAGAGGCAGTTGAGAGGAGGCCCCCACAGGCCAAGTCGACAGTTGCCAGCCCAGTTCCTTTGCCAGTTTCTTTTTCTTCTTCTGTTGTAGTGCCTACTGAGCACATTTCTTCTACTTCTCCTTGTATTAGAAAGATGTATGAAAGAGAGAAATTTGTTGTAACTTCTGAGGGGAAGACGGGATCTCTTCCAGCACTTACGCTGAAGGATTTTGTTCTCCCTTCAACTGATGATGAATTAATGGAAGAAGATGATTATGGCTACTTTTGGTGTCTTGCTCCTAGTTTTACTTTTCCCAGCACTTGTTCTTCTCATGTTTTAGTTATTTCTTATAATGATGATGATCCTTCTTTTGAAGAAGAGTTTGAGTGTGAGGAAGAGCCTGTGTTTGCTATTCCTGAAGGAGGTTGTTACATGGATTCTGAAGATGAATCCGAGAACACTCCTCAGTCACTTTTTAATGAACCAACACAAGCCATGTTACCTGAACCAAATGAGTCCTCTATTGAGTCCGACTCAATACGAGAGATACAGTTACGTTCAGGTAAAGTCCTTCCACCCAAAATGGCTAAAAATAATAAAGAAAAAGATAGGAACATCATTACCCAACAGGATGATCCTATCCCTCCTCCTCAAGCACCTGCTAAGGAGAAGGGAAAAGGCCCTCAGTTGGATATTGATTACAATGTGTTGGCTCATTTGAGAAAGATCCCTTCTCTTCTTAGTGTGTACGATGCACTAATGATGTCTTCCGACTTGAGAGAGACTTTGGTAAAAGCTTTACTTGAACCAGAACCTTATCAAGCCTTTTTTGCCACTGAGTCAGTTAAGGATGCATGTTATTTGAGAGAGATGCCATGCATTACCTTTTCAGACCAGGATCCCTCTTAGGAACTTCTGATCACAACCGTCCCTTGTACGTCACCACTGAAGTAAATGGTTATGAGTTGAACAGGGTCCTCATTGACCAAGGAGCTTCAGTTAATATCCTTAATCATGCCACCCTACAGGGTCTCTCCCTTGGCCACTTAAAGCTCACTTCAGATAAGATTATGCTGAAGGATTTTAATGATCAAGGTCAGCGAGCTCTAGGTTCCATCACTTTGCCTTTGCGTTTTGGAGATCTTTTGACTGAGGCGAAGTTTCATGTTATTGAGGCAGATACCTCATACAAGGCTCTCTTAGGAAGGCCTTGGATACATGAATATGGAATGGTGCCCTCTACACTGCACCAGTGCATGAAGTATATGAGGAATGACATAGAGTTTTCCATTCTTGGAGATATTCAACCTTTTGTCGTGCATGAGGTCTCTATTTATGATGACGCCGAGCATTACATGCCTCGGAAAGTTCGTAGACCTCCCACTGCCCAGTCACCAGTGATACCCGCTAGTGTTGTACAGGGTCCTATGCAGCCACTTGCACAGGGTCCTATACAACCACTAGTACAGGGTCCATCACAGGTTAAGATTGGAGCAGATGTTTCCACTACAGACCTGGAGGAATCTTTACGGTTTGTACTCAGGCACGATGTTCCCCCTAGTAGAGGTAGGGGATTGCGTGGTAGAGGTCGAGGTAGAGAGTCAGTTCGCCCTCCGAGGAACTTTGATGCTCGAATCCCTCCTCCCTCGCACTTGTACACTTCCCCTTTGACTGTTGAGTCCGACTCTGATGATGAGATGATTGATGTTCCTCGTCATTCAGTTCCTTCACCTGTCTTTAGTGTTGATCACAATTCCTATCCCACATTCCATAGGAGTTTGATTCCTCAGGGTGGTTTGGTTGTTGATAGTGATTCAGACGACGACGGAGATGTCGGACGTCAGACTACTAGCCAACAATCCCTTTCTCGCCAGATGTACGGGATGAGAATTAAAGAATCTCCTCCTCAATCTTCCCCTACACCTTCCGTTAGTGTGCGTGGTGCACCACCCTTGGATAGGCGCTCTGTACAAGAGCTGCACACTCTCTATGTACCAGCACAATCATCTTGGCATGCATCATTGTTTCATAGTGTAGGTGTCCCACAGAGTACTGACATACAGAATCCTGTGGAATCCGCTGTGGATGATGAGATCATGCCAGTTCCCCGATACTTTTCCCCTGCTGTTGATAACTTTGTTGAGCGAGACATTGTCCCTTCGACTTGGTCAGGTAGACAGGCCCAACAGCAGGCCCGTATTTGGAGAACTGATTTTCCTCGAACTGGGCAGGGTATAGGCTATTCTCAAGAAGATCAGTCACCTTCCACCAACATTCGGGTCGTCTCTCATTCTTATCCGGTTGTTTCCATCTCCGATGATGAAGACCCGGAAGAGAATGAGGACAGGGTCCTTGATGCTCCACGTGAATTCGAAGATGGCGCCAGTTCTGCCATGGACGAATTGTGTGAGATCAATTTGGGCACTGAATCGGATCCTCGGCCTATCTTTCATAGTGCTTTGCTATCCGAATCAGAGGCTCAAGAGTATGTTGCACTCATTTCTGAGTTTAAAGATTGCTTTGCCTGGAACTATACAGAGATGCCTGGTTTAGATCCAGAAGTAGCAGTCCATAAGTTAGCTATTAGTCCTGATGCAGTCCCTGTTAAGCAGTCACCTCGCCGGATGAGGTTAGAGATTGAACAACAGGTGATAGCTGAGACTAAGAAGCTTATAGAAGCCGGTTTTGTTCGTGAAGAGAAGTATCCCACTTGGCTTGCCAACGTTGTTCCAGTCCGGAAGAAGAATGGTCAGATCCGTGTCTGTATAGATTTCCGTGATTTGAATAAGGCATGTCCTAAGGATGATTTTCCTCTTCCTATCCCCGAGCTTATGGTTGACATTGCTTCATCCCATAGCATTTTCTCCTTCATGGATGGTTCATCTGGTTACAATCAGATTAAGATGGCCCCTGAAGATGAGAAATTCACTGCCTTTCGCACCCTCATAGGTGTGTTTTGTTACAAGGTGATGCCCTTTGGCCTCAAGAATGCCGGGGCCACCTATCAGCGTGCCATGACTATCATTTTTGATGAGTTGATTCATGAGCAAGTTGAATGCTATGTGGATGACTTAGTGGTCAAAAGCAAGGTCCGTAGTGATCACCTCCGAGACCTACGAATCGTTTTTGAACGCTTAAGAAAGCATGATTTGAAGATGAATCCCTTGAAGTGTGCATTTGGAGTTAGTGCAGGAAAGTTCCTTGGTTTTATTGTTCGCTATCGTGGCATTGAGATTGATCCATCCATGATCAAGGCCATAGTGGACTTGAAACCTCCTAGGAGTCTTACCCAGTTGAGGTCTTTTCAGGGTAAGCTCGCTTTCTTGCGGAGATTTATCTCCAACCTTGCCGGTAGATGTCATCCCTTTGCCGCTTTAGCGAAGAAGGATGCACGTTTCCATTGGGATAAGAGTTGTCAGGAGGCCTTTGAGAGCATAAAGCGCTACCTGACGAATCCCCCAGTGTTAGCTGCACCCATCCCTGGTAAACCGTTGATCCTTTACACTACGGCCTTGGATGAGTCGCTTGGTGCACTTTTAGCTCAAGAGAATGAGGAAGGCAAAGAGAATGCTTTGTACTACCTTAGCAGACGTTTGATTCCTGCAGAGCTAAAGTACCCGGCAATGGAAAAGCAATGTTTGGCTTTGATCTTTGCTGTGCAGAAGCTTAGACACTATATGCTCTCACACAAGATCAGTTTGATTTCTCGAGTCAACCCTTTGCAGTACCTGATGACCCGTCCGACTTTGTCAGGTCGTTTAGCACGCTGGTCCATGATTTTGCTGCAGTTTGATATTACCTTTGTCCCTCAGCGGGCCGTCAAAGGACAGGCTCTAGCTGACTTTCTTGCTTCTCACCCGATCCCTGCAGATTCCCCACTTAATGACGATTTGCCCGACGAATTAGTCATGAGTGTGGAAGAGCAGGAGTCCCCTACTTGGGAGTTTTACTTCGATGGAGCTTCTTCCATCAAATCACTACGTCCTTACGAAACTCCTGTAGTTAGGGTAGGTTTGGGGCTTGTTTTTGTGTCTCCTGAAGGCCACACCCTTCGCTACTCCTACAGTCTTTCTGAGCCTCGTACTAATAATGAAGCTGAGTACGAAGCCCTGATTGTAGGACTTGAGTTGGCCGTTCAGATGAGCATCGTGCGGGTGAAAATCTTTGGAGATTCCCAACTAATCATTAATCAAGTTGCTGGAATTTTCAAAGTTCTCAAACCTGAGCTCTTGCCTTATCACGATAAGGCAATGGAGCTCTTGTGTTTGATCCCTGAAGTAACTTTAGTTAGAGTCCCTCGATCTGAGAATGGTAGAGCGGATGCACTAGCTAAACTTGCCAAGGAGTTGGCTGACCCGAATGGAAATCCGGTGTCGGTTGTTGTTCAGTACCGACAAGCCTTGTGTTCTGCGAACTTGTCTTCTCCCGATCAGACCCTCACGGTGTGCGCTGTTGAGGAAGAGTCAGATTGGAGAGTCCCTTTTGTGGAGTATTTGAAGCGTGGTAAACTTCCGGATGATCGCTCTCTTGCCGCTCAGATTAGAAAGAGAGCTTTGTCCTTCTCCTATGTGAATGAAACCCTGTACCGACGCTCTTTTGACCAGATGTGGTTACGTTGCCTCAACAATGAGGAGGCTCGTAAGGTCATGGGTGAGGTACATGAGGGGCTTTGTGGTGCTCATCAGTCCGGACCTAAGATGAAGGTCAGAATTAAACGCCTTGGTTATTACTGGCCGACGATGATCCGTGATTGTATGGAGCACGCTAGGAAGTGCCACCAATGCCAGATTCATAATACTGTTATCCACCAACCCCCTAATCCGCTGCACCCCACTGTTTCTTCTTGGCCTTTTGAAAGTTGGGGCACGGACGTAGTGGGTCCTATTGACCCTCCTTCCTCTAAGGGTCATAGGTTCATTTTGGCTGCTACTGATTACTTCTCTAAGTGGGCAGAAGCTATCCCGCTTAAGGAAGTTAAATCAGAAGACGTGATGCGCTTCTTCCGCGATCATGTTGTCTACCGTTTTGGTGTTCCGCGCCGTATAATTTCGGATAACGGCCCGTCTTTTAGAAGCACCAAAATTGCTAGATTTGCCCGCCGTCATAACATAAATTGGCGGTATTCCTCGATTTACTATCCTAGGGCTAATGGTTTGGCTGAAGCATTCAATAAGACCTTAGTCCAATTGATAAGAAAGATACTTTTGGCAAATAAAAGAGAATGGCACGACAAATTGCCTGAAGCGTTATGGGCCTATAGGACTACATACCGTACTCCTACTCAGTGTACACCATATGCTTTAGCTTTTGGGGTTGAAGCTGTCCTCCCGCTAGAGGTTGAGCTCCCTTCGTTGCGTGTAGCAGTTAGCCACAATTTATCTCGTGAGGATAATGCCCGACTACGGTTGGAAGAACTTGATGGTTTAGAAGAGCTCCGTTTGCAAGCTCATCAGAACCTTAAGTTGTACCAGGCCCGGATGGCCCAGGCTCATGATCGCCTCGTCCGACCCCATGCTTTTCAGGTCGGTGAGTTAGTCCTTGTCCTGCGTAGGCCTATCATCTCGCGTCGTCGTCGAGGTGGTAAGTTCGAGCCCATTTGGGAAGGCCCATTTGTTGTAGAGCAAGTATACGAGGGTGGATCCTACTTGCTAGTTGATGCGAATGGTGTTCATCCCATGCCTGTCATCAATGGACAGTACTTGAGAAAGTACTACGCTTGAGTTTGCACATCGCAAGGGGCATCTCCCGCCACTTGCAAATATCCCTCTGTATAGATATAACTCTAAAGAATTTCTTGTATTTTTCGGCAATCCGTGGCCACGACGATTTGTCCTCTACCACGTGATGTTCGTCATGCAAAATATGAGATTATCTTTAGATGTTGTAAGTAAATACGCCGTAGGGATGTTTGTGCTTACTTTCACATTCACTGATCACTTTAGTATTATTGCAAAAAATCACCTCTCCAACCCCTATAAGGGTTGGCGCTCCCCAGTTTCACTTGTCACCTTCAAGTGTGGTCTGGGATACCAAAACTAATAACTCGAATTTCAATGAAATATGATACTGGGTCCATCCTTGATCTATATTTGTCAAATATAGTGATGTTGACCCATGATTCCTTTGTGGATTTTCTTACAAATTATTGTTATAATTTTTCTCTCTCCCCAGTTTTATTCATGTGGCGAATATGGCCTGGGTTATCAAAGCCAACAATTTCCCCCTCTCTTCAAAATAAAAAAAATAATAAAATAATAATAAAAAATGAGGGAAGCTCTTCGTTGAGTAGAATCGGTTGCCCTTGTCACAGAAGGAACCCGGTTCTACACTCCAAGAGCCCAAAGTCCCTTAAAATTCTTTTCTTTCGTGAGGGAAGCTCTCAGTTGAGTATAATCGGTTGCCCTTGTCACAGGCGGAACCCGGTTCTACGCTCAAAGAGCCCAAATTTCCCCCAAATTCGCTTCTGTCTCTCCTAAAGCATTTCGATGACTGCTTAGGAGACGACTGTGTGTTCACTTCTTCGATTATGATTGTTCACTTTTAAAGGGATGTTATTCTCCCTTATTTGTGATGTGGTACATCTGGCTTTAGATGTTAACATCACTTCTTATGTGGATTTTGATCTTCGAGCAGAAAGTTGATCCGCTACTTCTTTCAAATGATATATTTTCTCATTGAGATCTTGATTTTAGTTACAAGAGCAGTTCCTTTTGAATACATCAATGTTTCTTGTACTTTTCACAGGGTCCCATCAGATAGCATGGGTGTTACCACTGTGATTTCTTTAATAATCATGAATATTTGATATAATGATTGTTGTTCTCAGTGGCAAGTGTGTCCCCTTGCCATTTCTATTCATTTAATTATGAGATTATGCTTTTTTACACGGTCGTATATATGTTCCTCTTTTTAGAGAGATGTATATCGATCGATTACCTCATGTCTTATGATTCCAATTTTGCTTAAGAAATTCTACTTGTATTTGAATTACTCATGGCCACGACGATTTGTCCTCTACCATGTGGTAACTAAAATATAAGATAGAGATTTCTTAGATGACTAATTACTTCTCTTTCCCTCACAGCACCACGCACATGTGCGTTGGGTGGTTGTGGAGGTGACTTTTGTCTTTTATTCTGCTGTTGCGATCTGGTCAGGCAGACATTAGACCTTTTGGGAAGCTCTTTATTCATTGTTGCGAATATGATCAGATGAATATTGAGCTGTTCTCATTCGCCGTTGCGAATATGGTCAGGCGAATGCTGAACTCCCTTTCTCTTTTCCCCTTTGTTTCGCCGTTTCGAATATGGTCAGGCAGACATTGGGTTGTCCTAATTCACTGTTGCGATCTGGTCAGGTGAATTTTGGACTTTGTTCTTTTGTCCCACCGTTGCGATTTTGGTCAGGTGGACATTAGAATTTCGGGAGGGCTCATTATTTGCTGTTGCGAATATGGTCAGGCGGATTTTGAGCCATCTTCATTCGCTGTTGCGATCTGGTCAGGCGAATGTTGACTCCCCTTTCTGGTTGGGTGCCCGACAGAGTCCCTGGGAGGCATACTTCACCACCTCTTCATTCCCCCTGTTTTATTTCCTGTTTGGGGGTTGTTGAGTTCTCGTTCACTCTTTGTTTCGCCGTTTCGAATAAGGTCAGGCAGACATTGAGTCATCCTCATTCACTGTTGCGATCTGGTCAGGTGAATGTTGGATTTTGTCTTTTGTTCCACTGTTGCGATTTTGGTCAGGTGGACATTAGATCTTTTGGGAAGCTCTTTATTCGTTGTTGCGAATATGGTCAGATGAATATTGAGCTGTTCTCATTCGCTGTTGCGATCTGGTCAGGCGAATGTTGAACTCCCTTTCTTTCCCCCTTTGTCTTGCTGTTGCGATCTGGTCAGGCAGACATCGGGTCGTCCTCATTCACTGTTGCGATCTGGTCAGGTGAATGTTGGACTTCTTTCTTTTGTTTCACTGTTGCGATTTTGGTCAGGTGGGCATTAAACCTTTTGGGAAGCTCTTTATTCGCTGTTGCGAATATGGTCAGGTGGATATTGAGCTGTTCTCATTCGCTGTTGCGAATATGGTCAGGCGAATGTAGAACTCCCTCTCTCTTCTTACTCCTTGTTTTGCTGTTTCGAATATGGTCAAGCAAAGCCGGAGTTGCTCCCCATTCGCTGTTGCGAATATGGTCAGGTGAATGTGGGACCCCATTGCTTTTCTCTATTCTGCTGTTGCGATGTGGTCAGGCAGATAGATGACTCCATTACTTTTGATTACTACTATTTTCTTATGATTGTTACTGTTATTACTGCTCTCCTTTGATTATTTCTCTTTGATATTTCTTTGATCTTCGAGTTATTACTTATTTCCCTTCTTTCCGTATCATCTTAGATATTTGTCGTAGGTGATCGTTGAATTCTACTTGGTTCTTTGAGACTTTCCTTCTCCCATCTTCCCACTTTGGTTGGGCGGATGAAGGACTTGTTCTTTCTCTTTATTGATTTAGTTTTCGTTAGCTGATTGCATTTTCTTAAGGACTTTCTCTGGTCGACTTTGAGGTTGTATCTTTCTAGAGTTAGGAAGGTCAACGCCAACATATACGGTTCACCCGTTGTTCTCCGTATATGTTGGGGGTCCGTTTGTTGACCTCGATTTTGGCTCGAATGTGCTCGAGCCTTTTCGATCGATTTAATTGAACCCCGTCGAGCCCAATTCGAGCTCGAATCGACCCGACTCGAGTCGGATTAGACTCGAATGCATTCAATTAGACTCGATTAATTTGTTTTCATCATGTCGTACTTAATTGGATTTAAATTGATGCTTATTTCGAATTTAATTTCGTTCAATTAAGTTCGTCGCACCGGCTCGAACCAAAATTGATTCGAATTGAGTCAAGATTGGAATCGATCCTAACCCAATCTTAGCCAATTTTAGTCCGATTCAGCTCAATTTGATCCTACTTAATGCCATGGGACTTTCTGTGTTTTGAATTATTTTTCCTAGATCAGGAAACTACCCCAACGGTTGCGATCGAATGAGATCTTCGTTTCAGCCTGTATCTCGCGCCTCAGCGATCTTCTGCGGTTCGAGCAGACATCGAGCAGCGAGCGGAGTTGTTTGAGGAAATTTCGGAAGCTGGAGCAGGAGAGGAAGATCGCGCGGGCTTCTTCTTTCGGCGGAGGATTTGATTTAATGAAGATGAATGTCTCAGAGCTGGGGATCCGCTCTCACGCCCTCACTCTCTCTCTCTCTCCCCCGCTCTCTAGCTCTCAGTTCCAAAGCTCCCAGGCGCCCGATCTCCCCTATTCGCACGACCCCAGCCCGACTCCGGCTCTCTCTCCCTCGTCTTCGCACGCTAAGACCGAACCTAGCAGCACCCCGACACCTCCCTGCTCCCGTCCTCCCCTGTTCGCACGGGGCATTAGCCACCGACCTTGCTGTAGGAGGGCGAACTCGTGACCTTTCCGACGCCACTTCTTTTCTCCGACCTCCTGACGGCAGCCACCCGACCGTTCCGACTTTGCACGCCTGAACCACGCCCGACGCCAACCTTACCGATCCCGACGCCAGCTCTAGCGATCCCGACGTCGTTCTCTCCAAACCGGATTCCTCACTGTAAGTTCCCTACCTCTTCCTCTTCTTCTTTCTTTTACTTCTTTCTTCTCCTTCTTCTTCCTTTTCTTCTCCTTCCTCTTCCTTTTCTTCTCCTTCTTCTTAAGTTTCTTCTTCTTCCTTGACCTTACTTTGCTTCTCATGTGTTATGTAAAGTTAATTTTGGCTAAGTGAAGTTTGGATTGAGCTCTCATGGTGTGTATGTCATCGCATATTTAGTTCATTTGATTTCTAAGCAAGTGCATTAGTTCTTCATATCAGATTTCATGGTATTTAGCATTGTTGATTTTAGGAATCATGTAGTAATTTATTTCCCTCTAATTTGTTGATCTATCTTTTTTTTTTAATGGCAAATTAGTATGTGGCCTTGCTTTTACTTCATGCTATGTGATTTAGAGCCTAGGTGTGAACTACAAAGTGCATGAGAGGTCATGTTATTGCTTTGTAAATTCATGCACATAAAGTGTTTGATGAAAAGCCTTTAAAGATTTTTGAGACGTTTTTGTAGACAACTCATGAAACATGTGAGACCACCTAACCAAATATTGGGTGAGCACTTTCTTTCATATGGCCCTTTGTAAGTTTATGCATTATTTTGTTTGTTAAATTTTCCTCAAAACAAAAAAAAGCTTCTCTAATAAAAGTATTTAGAGCTCTTTTGGCTATTAAATTTCCCTTGACGAGTTTATTGAATCCTTTTCCTAAGCTTGGAATGATGGCAAAGCTTGATAGTCCATGTTGCTCTTCTACTAAAATATGCATGCAAAGTTACTTAATCAAGTGTTTGGTGGAATGCCACTATAGGAAGATTGTGATATTTTTGCTCAAATTGAGGTTCCATTTTGTTCGTAACTCATAACTTATAGTTGAACGAAATGTTTTGCGAACATTGATATCTCGCTCAAGAGATACGATATTATTTGAATTCTCTTTCATTTACGCTCATTGTCTCCACCTTTTATTTTCATTGCATTGGTAGCATCGTCAACTTAATATGGAAATTTGGTGTAGCATGAAAGCTTACATACTTGGAAGTGTCAAGTACTTGTGTTGGAATCAACTTTTTATGTGGTGCGAGTTGATCTCATATATGCATGTCCCAACTTAAAGGAAATATATGCCAACATAAGAATGCAAATGTCCTTGTGGTTGTTATGATTAGCATATGCTTATACTTGTTGGAGAATAAGAGTTAAAGAAACTCAGGTGCACCTCTATCTTCTTCTGTTACAAATGGCCACCTATTGTGAATGAAGAGAAGTAATGTGTTAATGGTCCATTCTCAAATATATACATATTTCTATGCTTTGCAAAGATTTAAATGAAATTTTGAGGGCTGTCTCTCACTGTTTTCTTACAAGAATACTTATGACACTTGAGTAGACATTTCATTGCTTCTTTATAGAGATTCCCATTGTTTTTACGGAGCTTTTGCCACTGTTTTTTTGTAAGCGATCAAGTGCAGTTTTTACAGTTTTTGGGCGACAAAATACTGTCGGAAACATGTTGAAAGCAGATTTTTGCTGTTTTGAAGTTCTAAACCATTTGACAACAATGCTAGTTGCAGTTTTTCATTGTCTCGAAGTCCTAAATTGTTGTTAGAAACAAGTGCGTGCAGATTTTTGTTGTTTTTGGCTTCCGGATGGTTGTAGGAAACATATACATGCAGTTTTTTTTTACTGTTTGGAGCTTTCGAATTACTTTGGGAACAAATAAGTGTATTTTTGATGTGTTTTACATTCCAAATTATTGCGGTAATCAATTGGATGCTTTTCCTCCTTGTTTCATACCCCAAACTGTTAAAAAAAAAAATGAGATTTTAGCATCTTTAGCACCATAAACAAGTGAGAAGTTTATTATATAATTGTACTTTGATTAATACTCACTCAACATAAAGAAGATTTAGTGAATTTTAATTCTATTCATGTAAGTGTGGTATGTGTAGGAAGATTTGAATTGGAACCTTTGCATCTTTTCTATTTCGTTTATACACTATTTATTGGCATCACTACAAGAATTTGTTGGAAAGCTTTTATGTACATTCATGTTACAAACTTGTCTTGGGTGTGAAAGCAAATTCATGAATTTTGGTTAGAGAATTACTTGGAATTGTTGGTGGCATGTAGCATGAAAATACGAATTGTTGGAAGGAATTTACGTCCATTCTAAATCAAATGATGAATGAGATTTACTTATATCCATGACTAGTGAGTAGTTATATATTCCAAGCATGCTTAGAAACAATTTCTCAAATGCTTTGCGAACACAATGTGTTATTATCTATGTTATTGAAGTATCATTTCAATGGTTGGAGAAATTTAGATTTACAAGCATGTTTCAATGTGTCTATCTAAAACTAACAGTTTATATACTTTCGCTAGAACTCATGTCATGATTATCTTAAAAAAAAAATATAATATCTTTTGTTTTGTTATAGGATATGAAACAAATATCATAGTTACTAAATCCTTATTTCTTTTGTTCTCATTTGCTTAAATAGTGTAATTTAACCATTTGGTGAAATGTCTCAAATATAGATTTCTAGTTGTTTTTTCTAAAAAAAAAAAAATCTGAAAAAAACAAAGTTGGTTATTTGATGAAATGTATGTAGAGATGAAGGTCATTCCTTCATGGATCATGCCTCTTTTGTTCAATACTTGTTGATAGACCTTATTCTCTCCAAAAGAGAAGAAAAGGTGAAGATTGGAAAGCTTCCTTCTTTGAATCCATGTTGCATTAGATATTTTCATGCATTGTTTTGTATAAGGCAGCGAGGTGGGAGGTAGTTATAGCAATTCATCTATTTAGGTGTGTAGCTTGTTACTTGAATTATGTATATAACTCTACGTTGAACTTTGCCCTTTTTCTAGTCTTCATATATGCTATCTTCTAAGATTTTTGTTGGAAAGAATTGGTATTCATTTTGATACGTGAGGTATATAATTTCTTGCATTAAATTGAGTGATATTAAATGTGCTTGAGATGAGCTTTCTCCTTGATGAATTTTCTACGATCTTCGTAAATTTTCTAGTTTCTTTACATGCTAATGAAATGATAAGGGTTAACGTCAATTGCATGCAATCTTCTTTTTATATGTGAGCGATGTCTAATGTTGGAGGCTAGCTTATGTCGCTATTAATGAATTTTCTTCCGTTAGCATGTAAATTAGCATGTGTTTGTGGATTTAATGTTTCTTTTGAATTTGTGTTGGTTAGATTAGATAGTCTTTTTTGCTTGCGATTCTTTGTGAGGAGAATGGGAATGATTTGGAAGGTTTTATGAATCATTTTGTATTGAAAGATTTTGTGAATCGTTCTATGGTTGTAAGTTTTGCAAGAAGTTTTATGAGTTGTTTTGCATCGAGAGGTTTTGTTTTATGGATTTGGCGAATTAGCTTGCGTTGGAATTTTATGTGTTTTTCATCTTGCGAATGTTTTATGACGAGTGCTTTACAATGAGGGATTTCCATAAAATCTTCTTGTTGGAGAGCTTTTTTTTTTTTTTTTTTTTTTTTTTATCCCACTCCAAATATAAAATAGAAACACTTGATTATTAGGTATTTGGTAGAGCTTTTGTGTCAAAACAAAAAAAATAGAGGGTGGGGTAGATTTCCTTTTGTAAGATTTGTGTAGTATCAAATTTGAAAGTCCATGCAAATCTTGTTGTATTTGGTTAAACTTGTGAAGTAAGGCCCCTTTAGTGTCTTTTAGAGAACGACTAGTACCTTATCATTTGAGTTAGATTCTCCTAGTGGTCATTTCTAAAATATATATATATGAGTTGATTTTAACCATTTAGAAGCTTTATGTTAGAAACCTTTAGTGTCCTCTTTGAAGCAAGACAGTCCTTACTCCTTTGTATTCTCCCTTGAATATTAGTCTCTAAAAGTATAGAATTTTGGGATGAGTATAAAACAATATAGAGTCTACTTTTAGAGGTCTTTCTCCCTTAGTTGATTTGGGTTTGGGTTGTAGTGTCTTGTAAGTAGAGGTGTCGAAAACGTATCAAGTGTCTTGTTTGGAGTGGGAATAGCAAAGGGCATTTTTGATATTATAGGATGCATTTGACTGCTACGAAATGTATCCAATAACAACGATGCCTACACCCCTTTTTTATATCGGATTTTTGTTCTATTTCTTTTCATTGCGTTTAGTCGTGTTTTACTTCGTCCGTTAGTTTTCTTTGCTACTTTTTCTGCATCTTTGTACAACACACCTACAAATTGAAGAGAACTCAAAACACAAGTAGCCCAACAAATAACTAAAAGGTATGTTCTTTTTCTTTTCTGCATTTCCATTCTTTCACTTTATGAACTGCTTATAGAACTGCTCTAATACCTATCTTTCTTTTGTCTTGCGAGGTACCTTTTGGAAAGCAATGGATAAGGAGCACTTGGAGCTGGAGCTAGGACAGTCGGATCCAAGCATCAGTCGTCCCTACTCATCTAGTAGGGGCGCTACGGGCGGAACCACCGGGTCGTAGCCCCCGGTGCTGTAAGTTTACTAAAAACTTAGAAAACCTTTAGGGGCCTAGATGATTGTGCGCCTCCCACCCTTAGGTCCTTAGAAACTTCAATTATATATTTAGGATTGCTTTTATTTTTTTTTAGATCCCCAAAATCCTGTGACATCCGTATAGAAGTCTTAGGAACTAGAAAACAACACAACTTTCAATCCTACAACATTAGTGACATCTAAGGACAAAAATTAAGGACCGAGTCTTAGAAAACATAGACTTAGGATGCATGTTCCCTATAGGATAGAGACTTCTAAAACAAAAACCTAGTGACACGTTTTCCTAGATTTAGATTTTATTTTCTTAATTCATTAATAATCACTAACTAATTTTAATCTAATTTCTAAAAACTTATTAAAACACTTAATTCTTAATCAATTTATTGTTAACATTTATGATTATTGAATTCAAAATCTAAAACATAAACCTAAATCAATTCTAATTAATCTAATAATTAACTCTTAACAAAGCTAAAATCTAAAATATGTAGATTATATTAGGAGATTAAAAATACAAACTAAATTCATTAGGATTAAAAAATACTTTTAAAAATCAAACTTAGAATAATCTTTTAAAAATAGTCAACAAATCCCTTAATACACAACAACCCGCTCCAAAAGTGAAGTTTATTGGATGGACTACTCCGGGCTGCGGGGCTAAGTGTCCTAAGGAGGCTGGTTCCTCGAGCCTGGTGGCACAACGCCACGAATGAATCTAATGGAGCGTCAAAACCTAAAAATGAATTTTCCTAACTGGCATAATTCAAACTTGATTAATAAATGATTTAATTCACCATTTTCTTTGTCTTTTAAGAACAAACTAAAATAATCAAACAAAGTTAATTATCACTGGGTAACCCAGGCCTACGAGGCTATTAAGTTAGCCCCAAGGAGGGTGAAATAAACCTCACGGCCTCGGTGTGAAACAAAGGTGGTAGTTAATTAAACATTAAAAATAAAAGATACCTAAAATCAATCCTAAAACACTAATATTTGAACCTTAACCAAAATCTTTCCTTTGTCTCTTTCAACAAACAAACAAATACACATATAACTCTAACTAAGTTATCCTATATAGGATCTACCAAAACCACACAGCTTACACACACTTAGATGAGCTTGCTAGGACACGACTATTAGCTTTAGGTTAGGATTTTGTTCTGCTTTTCTTTTCTGTTCTTTGTTGTGACGCTCTGCATGTGACCCGTGTGTTGTTTGTTTTTGCTACTTGTTGTAGCTTTTCTGTGATGCTGTTTCGGTACTGCTTTCTAGCTTTCCTTTCTGCACTGTGGTTGTGACGTTAGAATACCCATAGGTTAGGCACGCTCTTTTATACTAATGCTGTCTTCCTGCAGGTGGCCGTGCTCATATAACGCTGCTAAAAAGGGGGCTAAAAATTAATAATAATTATTCATAACTGCTTTAGGTACCTGCTTCAGCTGCTTAGCCCCCAATAATCAGAGCACGGCCAAGTGATTGATGTGCGCATTTTAATTTACATATATAACTGCTTGGGTGAAATTTTTATTATAACTGCTTAGGATAACCCCTGCAGGAGAGTCTAGAATTTTCTCTTTTTCTGATGTGATGTATTTGAGATGTAAATATTGTGAAAATTTAAAATAAGGCATTTTTAAAGAGATAGGAATCCAAAGGGAAAAGTAAACCCCTACAGGGGGTTTCTTTTTTCATTTGGATATCCTTTTGGAGCGTTCACTACGAGGAGTCCAAAGGGAAAAGTAAACCCCTACAGGGGGTTTCCTTTTTCATTTGGGCATTCTTTTGGAGGACGTACTACGAGGAGCCCGAAGAGCTGAAGATGATCCAAAGACGAATCAAGGAAGTGAAGAAGAAGATTGAAGGCCGAAGATATAAAAATGCCTTATTTTAAGATTTGCGTCATTTCCGGGTTGTTGAAGGTGGAGCCCGGCCACCTTTACTTACTGTACTCTGTGATGTAATATTGTATGGCACTTGCCATGGACACTCTTTTTCGTGGGATTTGTTTCTGTGTTGTGATTTACTTACTTTGTTTGCGCAGTAGAACCGGCATGCTTTTTATAGGTTTTCTTTCTTGCATGTGCTTGTGTCTGACCGTTAGGCTCTTTTAGGATAAAAATTCTTCTACTCGTAATTAACAATAAAATTTAAGATTAATTCACATAAAAACCGTAACGACTCTAGGGAATAGTCGGAATCGTCCGGGGTGGCATACATGCATTCTCTCACCTTTTAGACAAATTTCCCCGCCTGAGGGTAGAGTCCGGATAATCTGGCCTATGAGGATGAAGTGCCGGACCTGGGGAAATTTAGTCATTCAAAAGTTATTTTTATAAAGCCTTTTTAAAATTCATACATATCTGATTTGGAGACTTTAACCAGCATAATTGCATTAGTAACTAATCGAAATCAAAATTTAAAGTTTTAGGAGCATTATACCTCTCATAAGCGTGGGATCAATTAGGGATTTCTCTAGTTTGTCGATCCCAAATTCAGTGTCTAAACTACCCACCCTTCTTCATACAGACTAGACAGCATGGATTTTATACGATTAGGTGATTTTAGCTGGATTTCTTTGTCAGGCAAGGAATAAGTCCAGATTGCATTAGCTAGGTCGTAGATGTTAGTGTTGTGTGTGCAACACTACGTCTTTTATAGATTTAGGGTCTAAAGGTGAGCGGTACGAGTGTACCCCTATACACCTTATTGGTGGGTAAGCTATCCATCCTTTCGGAAGCTATAAATCCTACCCATCCGCGTCACACAGATGACGCCACCTCCCTCTTTCTCTCATGCTTACTTGAGATGCGTGGCCTCTTTTTTTTTCTCCAGTTTCTCCTTCCTCAGATCGGCCGAATGTTGAATGAACCATGTGTGATTGATTAAGCCAATTGGGACCTTCTTCCCTTTGATTAGGAAAACCTAGAAATTCCTTTGCACTAAACCCAATTGAGAAGATAATCTAACGTCCTTAATCGAGAGTTTTCCTAAGTCAAGGCTTAGGATGTAATTAACTACGGGGGCTTGCGCCCGTAGGAAACCGATCCCCACAATCAAATAAACCCTATTCGGTGCTGATGTGTCGAATGGGAGAAATCTCGTGAATTTAGGGTTATAGATATTATTATCCATCGAGGTTGGTAGGTGAAAGCCGCTATCCTCCATGGCTAATCGTATCTATAACTCAATCTGCTCTTCCATCGGCCTGCTTGTGTCGATTGTAAAGGTCTACGACCACTTTGCCCTATGGGATAGTGTGATCGTACTCTTTGCATTCGAACCACACGAGCGGAATCCTTTCGGAGACCCACATAAGCTAGGTTTCTTCTTTGTTAGCTTTGAACCCTCCTCTTGAGGGCTTTATGAATAATTTTTCTACTGTTGAGGATGGTGCTCTTTTTATGGAAGGTGATATGCCTCCTCCCGAGAGGTCTATTGGAACTTTAAATGACAGTAAGACTTTTTAGCTGACCATTACCATTGTGATGCTTACACTAACACGGAGATGGACATTTTTGGCTAAATGTTATGCTAGAGAAGATCATGATTTGAACTTTTCTAAGGGTCGTGGTAAGAGAGGTAGAAAACCTAAAAATATTATTTTATCTCCTAGAAATACTCGTTCTCATACTTCTCATTAATTTTGTTTTTTATGTTTAATGCAATCATTTGGAATGTGCGGGGTATTGGTTGCCATTCATTTAAACTTAGAGTTAAAAATTTATGCCGTATTAATAACTTCTCTATCGATCCTTCTGTTATTCATAACATCTCTATCCTTGTGTTACTTGAACCTCTTATTTCTGTTGAGAAATTACATAGTACTGCTAACTTTCTGGGTTTTAAATCTGCTATTGCTAATATTTCCAACAAAATTTGGGTATTTTGAAATAATTTTATTAGAATTGATATTATTGGGGATTTTACTTAAGTTCTACATTGTAATATTGAAAGTTCTAATTTTCAATGTTGTGTGTCTTTTGTTTATGCTGCTTCTTCTCGTTTTAACAGAAGGGTTTTATGGGAGCAAATTTATCAGTTTCATTATATTTATGACCTTCCATGGATTGTGGGTGGTGATTTTAATACTATATCTAATCCTTCTGAGCACATGGGGGGCTCTCTCCCTATTTATCAATCTATGGAGGATTTTAATGATATAATTATGGAATGCAATCTTATTTATATTACTTTTTCTGGCAATAATTTTACTTGGTATCGTGGACATTTATGGCAAAGGTTGGATAGAGTTCTCTTTAATGATGGTTGGCTTAATGCTTTTCGATTGACCAAGGTTGAGCATCTTAGTCATACTCTTTCTGATCATTCTCCTATTCTTATTAATATTAAGAATGATTCTAGGGCCTCTTCTTCCCAATTTAGATTTTAGAATATGTGGCTGCTTCATTCCTCTTTTCTTGATGTTGTTAAGAATATTTGACAGGCTCCTCTTTTCCTTAATGATTCTATTTCAGGTATGCATAGATTGTGGCTTAAACTTAAAATGTTAAAACTTATTTTGAAGTGGTGGAATCACAATATCTTTAAAAATTTGTTTTCTAACATTTTATCTACTGAAGCTAGAGTTAACTCCTCTGAAAATCTTTGTCAGTTTGCTCAAAGAGGCCAAAGTGGAGCTTTGTAAGCTTCAAGCTAAAGAAGAGATTTTTTGGAAACAGAAAGCGGCTGTTAAGCACTTGGTGGAAGGTGATAATAACACTAAATACTTTCATGCTTTGATTAAGAAGAGGCGTTCTACTAATTTTATTCATAAAATTTCTAGTGAGGATGGTTCCATGCCTGAGGATAATGGGGAGATTTCTATCCTTGCTATTAACTATTTTCAAAGTCATCTTAATAAGTCTTCTAAGCCTGCTAGTCTTCCTAATATATCCTTTTGTTATTCCTCAATTAGTTTTGATTGAGGACAATGCTACTTTAACTAAATCTCCGTCTCTTGGGGAGGTTAAAGACATTTTATTTGGTATGAATGCTAATTCCGTTGCTGGTCCGGATGGTTACACTATTAAATTCTATCAGAACACTTGGCTTATTATTTATCATGATTTATTTTTTGTTGTGACTGATTTTTTTAATGGTTATACTATTCCTAAATTCTTCTTGTCCACTTCTATTGTTCTTATTCCCAAGAATAATTCGGTCAATTCCTGGAATGATTTTAGACCTATTAGCTTGTGTACTATTTTTTTATAAATTAATTTCTAAAATTTTTATGAATTGTTTAACTTTCCTTTTGCCTAGACTTATATCTCCTTTTTAGATGGGTTTTATCAAAGATAGAGCTATCTCGGATAACATCCTGTTGGTGCAAGAATTTTGTTATGACTTGGATATTAAGTGTCGTGGTGGTAACATGATTATGAAACTTGGTATTTCGAAGGCTACCGTGCAAATTATTTAATGCATTTAATTCAAATTCAACTACTGTGCAAATTATTGGAAAGGAATATGTGATGGAGTAATCATTGTTTGGCGGTCCTCATCCACGTGTTAAGCTCTGGGAAGCCAGTTGTCCACGTAGATCATTTTGAATTAAAATTTTAAATGCTTTAACTTCTTAAATACTTATCAAAATTTAATGAAATTTGAAAAATAGTTTTCCCACACTAAGATGAAGAGTGAGAAAGTGTTTGATTGCATTAAAAAGCACTTTTTAGAAAGCGATTTTTGAATGAAGCTTAGGCTTATTTTTTAAAAAATACCTTGATTCATATAATGAAATCCTTTGAACTTTGGACTGCTTGATATGCCCTTTACAATTTTCTTAAAGACTTCAAGACTTGAAGACCAGTGGAATAAAAGTTGTTTGAGAATTAACATTTTCTCTCTCTTTCTCTCTCTTTCTCTCTCTCCTCTCAAATAGAGATTATTTGAGCTATGGAAAGTTGGGAAATGCTATATATGGGGGAGCTTGGAGAGTGTTTGGAGCTTAGAGAAAGAGGAATGAATGCTAGGGAGGTTGCGGATTGAGAGTTCTTAGTAAATGAAGATAGAATGGGGGGATTTTTTTTTTTTCCTATTGAAGCTGTTTGGCATTGAATTTTTGCTTGGATTTAAGTAGGATTTAAGGTGAATTCAGCTAAATAGTTTTCAGAGGTCATCTAAATATGATGATTGCGTAAATTTAGGATTTACAAATTTACGGCATAAATCTGCATAAATCAACATAAATATAAATCCTATTGAGAGACAGATTTATGGGTTTATAGGCAAAAGAACCTCTTGGGGGGGGGGGGGGGGGGGGGGGGGTGGTTGGAAAATATCATTACCATCACAGCCCTAGACTCTCTGATTTGTGGTTTCCTTACTCAATCGACTATTTTCCTGCACTATCTATGTTCCTTTGGTTGTAGTCCTGTGAGCATGCATTCGAAAAAATGGCGACGAGGAAAAGCAATAGTAATGAGGAAATGGAGAAGATGAAAATAACACTCTACACCGGCTAATTAGTAGGAGTAGAAAAAAAAAGCAATAGTAACTATTAGTATTATGATTAATAGTATAATTTAACACTCTAATTTAGTTTAGTTAAATAATTAGTGGTATAATTAATATAAGGTTTAATGAATAAATTTTAAAATACAAATAATTATTATCTAATTAATATTATAAATAATTAATTAGTGGTAGAATATTTAAGTCATTAATGAGATAATTAATAATATAATTAATAATTAAAACTAATTAAAAAAGGCTTAAAAATTTATTGAATCATTAGTAGGACAAATATTTAAATAATTAGTTATTTCAACTATTTAGCTTTAGTACTTTACAACTACTTTGATTATGAAGTTATTTCAACTATTTTGCTTTAGTAATTTACAACTATTTTATTAACTACTTTAAATCTCTTACTACATTAAATCCTAAGATCTATTGCCAAATAGTTTCTATGGATTTAATAGGATTCAATATTTATCATACCAAACAGTTTTAAAGATTTAACATCCTTAGAATTTACTAAATCCGAATTTACAAGATTTACAAAATCCCACTAAAGTTAAATCCAATCCAATACCAAACAACCCCTAAATGGTTACCATGTGTAGGGAGTGGTTGGGGGATGATCCTTTGGGTAGGAGGGTTGTTGGGCATAGGACAATAATATGGAAAATGATTTTAGGCCTTTTGTATATATATGATCACATGAGATTGATTTGGATTAAACCAAAGCTTAAAAATACATTAAGAGGTGATTAGGAAGCCTCTATAATCTATTTAAGTAGGCCACAAAGGTTGGTGTAGATGATTTTTTTAAATTTAACAAATTTGACCACTTTTGACCATTTAAGCAAATTTTATGGAATTGACCATGTTGATTGGTCAAACTTGGTCAAGACACTAGGATGGATCTTAGGAAACTTCAAGAGGCTATTTGTATGAATTTTGGAGGATTTGGTTGCATGGATGTGAAATTTATATTTTTTAAATGTGTATGTGATGAATTTGACCAATTTAGGTGAGTTTACCAAGTCAACTCACCATGAACTACCTTACACATGGCTTGGGCTCATTCAAGATATACAATGGAGTAAACTTTGTTGATTTAAAGGGTTGATTTGATCGTAATAAATAAATTTTATTTTTTTGAAGCTTAAAGGTTTGTTTGGTCAACAAGGTTTGGCCATGGGTCAAAGAGGGATCCAACCCATTCCAAATAGTATTTAGAACTTATTGGGACATATTTCAAGGTTTGGTTTGATTCAAATGCATGAAATGCATGTTTAAAGGCTTAAGAGGCTTTTTTGGTTAATCATGATTGACTTGGTTAACTAGGCATGACTAAAGCTTAGGTTTAGGTTCAGTGCACTCCAAATCATATTTGGGATATGTTTGAAGTGGTTTGAGGGTTTGGTTTGATTAAGCTATGTTGAAGTTTATTGAAAATTTTGATTTAGGAGGTTTTGAGATTTATGGGTTTCATGGTCAACCATGGTCCGCCAAGGATTCAAAATTGGTTCAATGAATCATGAAAATTATTATAAACATGACCAATAATTTCGGCAAGATTTCTAAGGTGATTTTACATAAGATACAAGGTCTAGTAGCATATGTTATAAATATTTAAATGTTTTGTAATCTTTAAAAATGAATTTAGTTTTGAGGGTTAGAAGGCTTGAAATGCTTCCAAATTGATATTGTTGAACTTAGGGACATTCCTAATCAATATGCAACTAACTGATCTTTGATAGGACTGATCATGATAGGGTTTTTGAAGGATTATAATTTTTCCTGAAAATTGATTTTGGGCCTAGGAGTTTTTTATTTGAATTTGAGCATTTAATTTTGGATTTTTGTGTTTTCAATTGGATTTCAAATTTGTATTTGATTTGGATTTGAATTTGATTTTATTTTTCTTGACCTCACACAAAAATGAGGTCAACAGTGAGTGGCATGATATATCTATTTTTAATAAGAATGATGAATATTTTAGGATATTGACTTGAATGCTACCCTTAAAATCTAAAATGTGCCACAATTTTTCTCATTATTAAATATTCTAAACTTTGGAGTTCCTAAGTTATATGTAATTCATGATTTATCAAATAACCTAGCTCTCCTAGATTACAATATGTTCATTGATGTCATGCTTTCTACACTAACAATTGCCTTTAGCAAAGACATCCACATCTTACTCATGATGCCAATTATCATCCTTCATTGATTAAGATGACCAAATCATACTCTTGATGCAAGCCATCAATGCTCTCTAAAAAAGTAGAACAACGCCTCCTATCTTTCATCAATATCATAGGTTTTCAATATCTTATAGAACCACTAGTATTTAATCGTCAAAATTCTTTCATTGTATTCTTTCGCCATGTAAAGATTAGGACCTAAATTATTTCACCTCAAACTAATGAATTTGCTTAACTTAGCAATCAATCATTATTTTTTTTTTGTCGTTTTCACGTTTTTCTTGCAAAAAAATATTCTGCCGCATGCTTTTATACAACTTTATTCTCTTTATCCATATGTGTTTTGGATGTTTGAGCATGCTAAGACATAAACCACAATCTTTTAATCATGAATTTCTTGGCATATAATAATAATAAAGACTTTCATAAGATTGGAGATAGTTGTTAAAGAATGAGATATGATAATGGTCTCAAAGAAACATTTTTTTTGTCTTTGTTGCCAATAAGGAGCTCAAGGATATGTTGTTGGTGGGGGTAGATATATAAATCATAAGAGGAGAATGCTGAAGAGTTGGAGGTGATATGGGCATAGAAGTAGTAAGGAATGCAAGCCATAGGGACAGGAGATTGTGATTAATGTCAAGGAAGTGAAATAAATAATAAAATATTGCATAATAATATATTACACTTATCACTTTTTTAGTATTATCTATCTTTATCATCCATATTTTTAGTTTAATTTGTATTGTAATTTCATGAAAAAATATTAATTAGAAAAATCTTACATTAATGGCTAAAAAATATCACATATATGAGTAGTCTTCCCACTAAATTAAAAGTTTATTACTACTTTTGCGCTATGGCGGCATCATCATATTTCTATTAATGATGAAGCTGAGTTATGGCTGATATTGTGGCTGAAGTCAATACCAAAATTATTGCAATATCAAAGTTCAAGTCTTGTCAATAATAACAATAAAGAGAGAGAGAGAGATTCTTAGCGATAAATAATTCTTTTGGGGACAGAGCCCGTATCAATTAATAAAGCAAAATGAGTTATAAAACCAATGTGAAAATCGAAATAACTTAATTCAGCAACATTGGAAAGAGGAAGCATCACCCAAAATAACTAAAGATAAACCCTAAAAAAATATCAATCAAAATGTCAAATTCATTGCACACATCACAAATGACAAATTAATAAATACCACTCACTTATATCCAATAAAAAAAATGCCAATAGCATTAACTAATCAATTATGCAAGGTGGTCACAAGTTTTTAAATGTCCAATCAAAATAAATATGAAAGGTTAAACATTTTTTTTTTGCCAACCCTTGGTCACATTAGATAATATAATCAAATAATTAATGTGTTAGATTTTCGTGGAATTTGATTGTGTCGATCAATTGAGCTATATTATCGACACATATCTCAATTTTATCAGTCAAGCTCGATGGTTGTGTGCCCTTTCTCAACTGCTATAGTGCAAAGTCCTCAGAAAAAAAAAATGTTGTCATAAAAGCGTTGTGGTACTGCGGAACTCATTTCAGATCCATAGCACAACACTACAGTGCTGCAATTCATAGGGCCACGACTCTACAAGCTAGATAAATCAAAGTCGTGATGTTTCAAGTTGGGCTGAGCAATTTTGGCTCCTATTCTTATTATTTAACTTGAAAGATTGTACCTTTTAATATAATAGAAGTACGTTTCTTAATCTATTTTGGGTGTAAAATGATATGAGAAGTTAAGAGAGATAAAGATAGTCATAGAATAGAAATTTGTACAGTTTATCATATTTTCAAAATAGATTTCTTGGTGGTATTATGGTTCTGTGATATTTTCAAAATAGAACTTTTCCAAATTAAAAATTGATATATTTTACGAGGTTTTATTTTTCGTTGAGTGCTTTTATTCCCAACAAAGTGAAGATGGGTCTTTGAAGAAAGCATTTTTCATTAGGAAAGCATTTGAGCATAAGCTGGCCAGAAATAGTCCAATTAAAAAAATTAATTATTTAATATTTCTTTCTTAGCATAGCAGAAGAGGACAAATATGTTGGTCAGTGGTGACACTCTTTTTTTTTTTATTTTTTTTTTATTTTTTATTTTTTTTGATTAAAACCCGCGGAGGGGTCTACGTGTTAATTTCAAAAATCAGTGGTGACACTCTTTAAGGCTTCATTTGAGACGATTTTTTTATTGCTTCTTAAAATAGCTCAGTAAAAAATTTAAAAATTTAAATTAAAAAGATGTTTTAAAAAGCAGTAAGAAAGTAGTCCAAAATGAAGCTCAAAGTATTCTATGAAAGAAGAATTATTCTGTGCGGACATTCACCGAATGCCATTCGGAGTCCAATAAAATTACGCCACATCACCCCCGCTCGGTACCACGGCTCCATATTACAGCTCGGTACCGGATGACATGGCTGCACCTGATTCGATTTCTGACGGTAAGATGTGTCTTTTTTTTTGGGGAACATTTAGGCCATTTAAGGCAAACTCACACACACAACGCATACACATAGACTCGAATCTTGGACCTCTTAGTTGGAAGCCTAAGCTCTCAACCAATAGACCAAGGAGAGTTGTGTATATAAATAATAAACCGTTAGGCATGGAATGTTCATTGTCGGGACACGGTGGTCAATAAATAAAATGGTGAGGGTAATATATGATTTGTGTCACGTGGTTTGGAAGTGGGGCGGTGGGTTGAGCGATGGAGACGTTTGGCCCACGTTGGACGCCGGACGGTGCCCGGTCGGCGTCACTGCAATCATTGGGCGGGCCGCATGATTGGCTCTCCCTGCAGGACCCATCTCCCCCCACTAACCGCCCTGACGCTTTTCGCAAGGCCCGGCGGCCTCGGCGGTGCGCCGGTGACCGCCACCAAGGTCTACTTATAGCCTTATAGGTTTGTAATCCGTAACCACCACCGTCTAGACAAGTAATGACTTCAGAAAAGACAAGTTTGTTAGTAAAGCAGCAGTGATAATGAGAAATAGATCTCCTAATGAATGAAAGAGAAATAATATCATAGTTGATAGAGAAAACAAGTAAAGAGTAAAGACAACACACTCAGCTTCGACTCTACTCATGTCCTCTACGGTGTGAGCCACAAGCTCCTCCTTTCTCCTCTCCATTTTCTGGCGGGGCATACTGATCTATCATTTCCCTTATCCTTTGCTATGGCGACAATTACTTGTGGACTTCAACAGAAAGAATGGCCCTTTATTTTTTTAGCAACCAACAAATCTCTCTTTTTTATTTATTCTCTTTGCCCCTCAATCGATCACCATCATCAACACAGCGAGAGCAGCCTCGTTCACAAAAGTGTGAGCGTGAGCTCTGTATATTCCCATCATTCCGAGAGAAGGAAGGAGAAGTAGTGGCATGGCAGAAATGCATGTTTGATCCACTTAGATGTTCTATGGCGATTGAGAAACTATTAGATACAGTTTAACTCACGATTCTAGCTTCTTCTTCTTCTAATGTTTTTTTTTTCCCTTATATTGTTTAGTTAAGCATTTATTTTATGCTATTCTTTTTTTTTTTGTGTGAACAGGGGTAGGGTATCTACTCGCTGCTACTCGTTAGGAGGCGTTTGGTGGCGTAACTAATCCTTCGGCGAGCCTACCAGCAACCAGCCCACAGGTGCAGGACCCGTAGTTATTTTCTCCCCACTTAAGAGGTCGTACCACATGAGAAGAGATTCGAACATTGGTTGGGGGTTCCCAACCATGCTAGCTAGTCCACCAACCCAACTAAGCCCGATTGGGTTATTTTATTTTATACCATTCTATCTATTGTGATGTATGACAACTTAATGAATAAATGATAGAATAATATAGATTAAAATTACTTGTCAGTGTGAATTGTGCCATGCATTTATTATAAGCGAACAGAATATATGTATTTACTTATATGCCATTTACATTCTATTTAAGCATTGTAATACTGTAGCCAATACATTCATTCAATACAATTCCTTTTCCTCTGTCTTCTCTCCTGCCGTTCATCTTCTTGGACGTTCATTCTCTTTTCTCATATGGTATCAGAGCCTCAAATGGCTGATCAAGAATCGACCAACACCACCACCTCCCCTCCTCTCTCCGGCCAACCGTCCACCGACATCATCATTCCACCACAGCTCAAGTTCCTCATCTCCAACATCAAGAACCTCATTCCCCACGTCCTCACCGCCGAAAACTACGCCATCTGGCGCATTCAGGTTCTTCAACAATTCACTGCGAACAGTTATGCCGGACATCTCACCGGAACTTCTCCACCGCCCGCCGACACTGCGTCTTCCGACTTCAACCGCTGGCAACTCGAAGATAACAATCTTCTTTCAGCCCTATTCTCCACCATCTCTCCCGCCATCTTGCCTTACGTTATCTCCTCCACATCCACGCAAGATGTATGGCAAGTTCTTGAACGCCGCCTCCAACCCACCTGTCGTTCCCGAGTCATCCAACTCAAGAACGAACTCCATCATGTTCAAATGAAAAACCTCTCCATGCAACAATACCTCACGCAAATTAAAACCATAGTTGACAGCATCGCGGCTTCCGGCTCAAAAATCGATCCGGAAGACATAATCCTACATGTACTCAACGGCCTACCCGCCTCCTACAATTCGTTCAAAGCCGCGATTCGCACCTACCCCATACCGTTAGACCTCGACAATCTCTATTCCATGCTCTGCAGCGAGGAGATCAACGTCTCTCAAGAACTCGCCAAGGACAACTCGGCTGCCACCGGTAACACTGCTTTCTATTCGAATTCATACAATTCGAATAAAGGCAAAATGCAGAGACGCTTCATCAAGAACAAACCCCAGCAACCTGTCCAGAATTTCAACAATCCTGTCACGGTTCAGCCATCCACCGTGAACAACTCAAGACCGACTTGCCAAATCTGCGGAAAAACCGGCCACACAGCAATCAATTGTTGGCATCGCTGAAATTTTAAATATGCTCCAACAAACACAAGATCCCCGCAAGCACTCCAAGCTCAGACAATTCCGAACAACTCGAACGAATGGATCTTGGACACCGACGCCTCGGCTCATCTCACACCGGACATCTCAAATGTTCAATATCCTCACTCCTACGCTGGACAAGATAGCGTCTCCATAGCAAATGGTTCCACCGTTCCTATTCAGAACTCCGGTCAGGGAATATTACCTCTCCCCGACACCCCTCGTAAGCTTTATTTACGCAAAATTCTGCACGTTCCCTCTCTAGCACAAAATCTTTTATCTGTCTCAAAGTTAACTGCTGACAACCCCATCTCCATAAAATTTGACGCAAATGGTTTTGTTATAAAGGATATCCAGGATCGGCGTCCTCTACTTCGTGGCAATCTACATGAAGGTCTCTACAAGATTCCCAAACCACAATCTGCTATCCATACGGCTCTACAAGCAAGCAACATCACCGGAAACGTATGGCATGACCGTCTAGGCCATCCACACCGGCAGATCTTCTCAATTTTGTCTCGCTACATACCGGACATCAAGAAAAATTTTACTACCTTACCTTGTATATCTTGTAGTGTGGCCAAGAGTCACAAAATTGCTTTTAATAGAACCATCTCTACTTCTAAAGTTCCGTTTGAACTCATTCATACGGATATTTGGGGACCATCTCCTATTCCGTCACTTGAAGGTTTTCGGTACTATGCATTGTTTACTGATGATTATTCACGTTTTACATGGATCTATCTAATGCATACTAAACAAGAAACCTTCTCTAAATTAAAGATCCTTTACAAACTTATTAAAACTCAATTTAACACAAAACTGAAAGCCCTCCGCTCCGAAGGAGGAGGAGAATTTCTAAACACTGAGTTCACCTCCTTTCTCCTTACTCATGGCATTCAACGACAACTTAGTTGCCCTCACACCCCTGAGCAAAATGGTGTGGCCGAGCGAAAACATCGCCACTTACTTGAACTCACACGCACTCTCATTCATGCCTCCAACATTCCGCACTCATTTTGGGCAGAAGCCTTATCCACGGCTAATTACCTCATCAACAGGCTTCCCTCCAAATCTATAAACCTCAACATCCCCTTTCAACGTCTTCATGGCCGGTTACCCAACTACACCGTGCTCCGAACTTTTGGCTGCCTTTGCTTTCCGTGGCTTCGCCCTTACGCACCCAACAAACTCTCGCCACGATCACAAGAATGTGTCTGCCTTGGCTACTCCACATCCCACAAGGGATACAAATGCTACAATCTCACCACACACAAGATCCAAATATCCCGACACGTCGTCTTCAACGAAACTATTTTTCCTTACAAAAACAAAGACGTCTCGGTCTCGGTTCCTGTCACCTCCACGCAGACAGCCACCTCTCCCTATCTTCTAACACCGATCTCTACCATCACTCCCACACCGCACAAAATCCCAGCTAACACAACACCTAACCTTCCCTCTACACAAATTTTTGATCATTCAGCCAATACAGAACATTCCAATCCCCTCAATCCTGGCACTACTCTCACACATCCTCCTCAATCTACTACACAGCAATCCACTCATCACATGACCACGCGTCTAAAAGCTGGAATATATAAACCAAAACATATCTTTTCTCTTGTGACCACTAATCCTATGCAGGATACTCCACGTACTTACAAACAAGCCGCTCAAATTCACCACTGGCAGAAGGCAATGCTCGACGAATTTCAGGCTCTCAAGAAACAAGGAACCTGGATCCTTGTACCTCCTCCACCCAACAAATCAATTCTTGGCTGTAAGTGGACCTATAAAAAGAAAGTCTTACCCAACGGAAAACTGGACCGCTACAAAGCTCGACTTGTAGCCCTCGGCTACAATCAACAACTAGGCATCAACTACACGGAAACTTTTAGCCCTGTTGCCAAAATGACAACAATTCGCATTCTTCTTACATTGGCAGTTCACCGGAAATGGAAAATTCTACAATTAGACGTCTCCAATGCTTTCCTGCACGGAGATCTACCCGATGACGTCTACATGAGCCAACCACCCGGCTTCACCGATCCCACCTCGCCAAACTTAGTTTGCAAGCTGCTGAAGTCTCTCTACGGCCTAAAACAGGCACCTCGCCAATGGTTTGAAAAATTGACTCAATTTCTTCAAACTCAAGGATTCCGGTTCAGTCGCTCCGACCCCTCGCTTCTCATTTTTAAACAAAATCATATTCATATCTTCTTTCTCATTTATGTCGACGATTTTCTAATTACAGGGAATGACACAACAACCATTCAAAAGTTGCTCAACGAACTCTGAACTCAGTTCGCCTTAAAGCAGCTGGGTGATTTCTCACTCTTTCTGGGCATTCAAATCATACAGCATCCAGACGGACTATTCATAACCCAACAGCACTATGTCGAAAAGCTACTACGGGAATCCAACCTAACCGACAGCAAACCCGCTCCTACGCCAAGCACCCTCAAAACGAAACAGCCACCGCCGGATCTACAACCTTACTCCGATCCTTCAACCTATCGTCGCATTGCTGGATCACTACAATATCTTTCCATCACTCGTCCGGATATAGCCTTCTCCACAAATCAAGTCTGTCAACGCATGCATCAACCGACCAATTCCGACTTTCAAGCTCTCAAACGACTTCTTCGCTACATCAAAGGCACGGTCACCTATGGTCTTCCGATCAAACCCAGCGATCTCACTCTCCGATCCTACACAGATGCCGATTGGGCATCCGACGCAACAGATCGTAAGTCAATATCCGGATACTGCACCTTCTTAGGATCTACATTGGTCTTCTGGACCGTTAAAAAGCAAGTAACAGTGGCCAAATCGTCCACCGAAGCCGAGTACCGGGCACTCTCCGCTGCAACCTCCGAAGTTATCTGGCTCAGACGCTTGCTGGACGAACTAGGCACTTCCCAAACCGTCCCTACCACTATCTACTGCGATAACGTCTCAGCAATGGCCATAGCTAAAAATCCGGTTTTACATGCTCGCACCAAACACATTGAAATAGACTATCAGTTCATCCGGCACCATCTCACCAACGGTGGCATACACCATCTCACCAACGTTCATTCTCTTTTCTCATATTTATATCTCAAATTGCTAAGCTTGAGTCAACCCAATTAGGTAAAAAAGATCTATCTCATGGGTCAATCAGATCGAATTAGACCAATCAATAATTCATTATTGACTCATCTTATATATGAAAGTCTTAATTAATGTATATCTTATATAATTAAAGAGATATAATTCAAAAATTAATCTCATTTTTTTATGACAAGATTTTATATATGTGTATATGTAAGTGTGCATGCATACAATTAATGATACTCATTATCATCGATACAAAAAAAAAAATAAGTTAAAGGATCATGATAAAATTTTAATTAAGATGGATTATAAATTAATATTATTTATTTTAAATTTAATATAATATTATTTTTGCTTGATTTTTCATGTGTTATACTCATATTAAAATAAATTTAATAATTTTAAAATTCATGACTAATTTTCTATCATTTAAATATCTGACATCCCTCCCACTACAATTTCGATTGAACTGCTTCAATTTGTTAAACCAAAGTATTCAACAATTTGCTTATTAGACGAATAATTCAATAACGAATGTAATCAAACTATCTCATTGCGCTCAGTCTCTTCCCCAATAATTTCTCATAGCTGTAAGGTCCCAATGAACTCTGAAATGATAGCATTGCCAGGTATTGAGCTGGCTAGCTTCTAATGTGTTTATTCTAGATCGACATGCATGTTCCTCTCATCCTTTCGGCTTAGGACTCATTGCTTTGGATCAGAGGTGACATTTCTTGTGTGGAAATGAAAGAATTAATGGCCGTTTAATTTTTTTTAGGGTTTGCTTTTGATCTGTAATGGTGTGAGGTGAGTGCATGGGATGAGGACTTGTGTAGCCACGTAAGAGAGAAATAGTAAGCTTGGATCATTGGGCCATGGCTTTCATGAAGGTGATAAAGTGTACAATCTTTGTGGTGAAAGATCTGATATACTTTAAATGAAATTTTTTTTTTTTTAATTTTGATTAAATTTAATCACGAATTCACATACATAATATATGCAAGTCTCAAATCTAAGGTCTCTTAGGCGCCTTTGTTTGGAACAGCTTTCTTATTAATGATTTTTAAACAGTTTTTTTAGTACAAAAATTTATTGTAAGTTCTTAAAATTGGATATGAAGAGCAGACATTCTCAATTATAAGTTTTTTAAAATCAATAATTTATCTCAAGAATTAGTTGAATGAAGAATTTGTTTTGATTTTATGTCTGCCAAGAGAGAAATTGTAGGAGATGAAGTCTTCTAGGTTTTTTTTTTTTTTTTGGCATGTTAGTAATTATTGTCTTATATTGAGTAATACAATTGCAAAAGTCAAGATGTCCCCATTGATGCTCTGTCCTCACTAACTAAGAGATTTCACATTTTAAAATAAAATCTATCATATCCTTCTTTAATCCAAGCCACTATAGCATATCTTTCAAATTGATATATATTTCGATGATTCTCGGATGAATAGCAAAACTTGAATAATAAGCTTCATGCAGAATATATAGCTGATATCAAATTTTTAGAAATTGGAACGCATAATCTGTTCTTATAGAAGATAATATCATAATTAATCATATGATCATAGCTTTAGATGCTCTAGATTTGATTTCTTGGCTTCATGAATCCTTTATTGTACAGACGGCTAAATAATATTCTAAGCTAGAATACTAAAATCTTAATCAACAAAAGGAATAACTTCTAACTATAGTTTCTTCATATCCCGAATCATATTTTCATAAGAAGTAAGCAACATGCTTGATATCCCAAAATACTTCCTGCTCATAGCATCTTCTACGACATTCGCTTTACCATGCTCATTATGAAATATTTTAGTTTCATGGGTGCTTTTTGTGTCTAAATAAACCCTTATTTTCATTACCATGGTCTTTCTCAAATTTCTTCAACCAGATGCTCATTTTGATTATAAGCACACAAAATTTGAAGCTTGATCCCTTAACTTAATTTTTTGAAGTACTATATATTTCTAGACTAGTTTTTTAAGGTAATTTAGATTTGGACTTGGACTATTTTTATTCTGCTTCATATTCATCGCATAAAGATAAATTTGCTAGAATTAAAGAGGGTTAAGACTTCTATAATAATATCCATAATGTTAAAAAATTAATATTGAATGACTTTTGTACTAAGGAAAAATGCATCAAAATTCGTGCTCAACTAAATTGGCTTCATGAATCATCATGATATTCAAATAATACAAGATAGTTTTATAGGTTGAACTTAATAATCAATACTGAGTAAATCGAATTCACAGGTTCGAGGAGATTCAGCAAAACATTGCCACTATGAGTTCTGATTGCACATTTTTGTGCTTATCAGATCTGGACCGATCGGCCTTATAAAAAGATTTTAGCGGCCCTTAAAATATATATGTTGGGCTGGGCCTTTGTAAGGCTTTATCCGTCATTATTTTTAAAATGTATGTCTTCATCATATTAATCAGAAGTATTTTTTTGTTATATTCTAAGAAGTATTCTATGTTTCAATGGGGCTCAGTCGCAACATCCTTTCTTTTAGCAACTTATTCCTTTCTGATGCTTCTTTCATGCAAGCCTTGCAACATACTGAAAGTTTCCATCCAAACTTGATATGATTCGCAAGTTATAGCCTATAGTATTGAGAGTTATTCTATATGCAATATCTAGAAAGAAAGAAACTGTAAAATTCATGGCTCTAGCCATTTAAACTCTGGATGCCTTATTCCTAGAATTAAATGTCAAATCACACTCAAAGCATATTTATTAAAAAAAGAATCAAAATATTCAAAGGTTTGCCCCCTAACCAAGAATCATTTCCCACATATGACGTCGAATTGTTGCATGCTGGAACATTCGTGGTGATAGCAAGATATAAAGAGTTAAAAATCCTAGCTTTGCATGAAAATCTAGTGCACATATAGATAATAGAGAGGGGTGCAACAATCATAAGAGACACCATATTTTTTACGTGAAAAATCCTGGAAAGGGAAAATCATGGGGTCTGGCCTAGTTAAAATGATTATACTAGTATTTTTTTTCATTGATTACAAATGATTCCTTTCCTTGGGAAAAGGTGTTGGCCTTGTGTAGCAAATATACATCGTATAGAACATATTACATGATTGGAGTTGGAATAATCCATTGACATGAAAGTTATTCTCAAGATAATATTGGCATGTTTGTTTGGTCAGAAGAACCATAGTTGGACGACGATGATCGAAGGGATTGTAGACTCGAGACTGAGGCCAAAGGAACTTTAGTTGGGAAACAGAGGTCAGATGGACTATAGTCAGACGATGATGGTCAGAGGGATCGTACTCAAGAAATGTTGTTGGTAGGATCGTAGTTGGTGGGCAATGGAAGTTTGAAGGATCATAATTGGGCGACAGAGGTTAGAGGGAGTGTAGTCCATGAGCGACTGAGGTTAGAAGGACCATAGTTGGGCGATGATGATCGGAGGGACTATAGTCGGGTGATAGATGTCAGAGGGACCATTATTAGGCGACGAAGTTTAAAGAGATTGTAGTCTGAGGGCGATGAAGGATAGAAGGACTGTAGTTAGTTGATGACAAAAGTCAAAAGAACGGTAGTCAATGCACAACGAAGGTTTGAAGGACCATAGTCAAACGACTGTGGCCAAAAGACCATAATCGAGCGATAAAGGTTGAAAAGGATCATAGTCATCATGCGACGGATGTCAGAAGTACTATAGTTGGGTTACTGTGCTCAAAGAATCATAATCGAGTGATGGTGGATAGAGGGATGATAGTCGATAAACGGAGGAGGTCGGAATGACTGTAGTTAGTGATCAAAGGAGGTCGGAATGACTATAGTCTGCTGGAGATGGATGTGAGGTTTGAAGGATCATAATCAATAATTAAGGTCGAAGGACCGTAATTGGGCAACTGAGGTTGAAGGATAGCAATTAGATGACTAAGGTCAAATGACATTTGTTGGATGACGGTGGTTCGATGGACCGTAGTCGATGGTCGACGGAAGTCGGAAGGACCAGAGTTGATAGGCGATGGATCCCAAAAGAATTGTAGACGTGTGACTTAGGTCAAAGGGATCTTAGTCGGGCAATTGAAGTGGATGGAACTGTAGTTTATCAAACATGGTCTAAGGATCATACTCAAGTGACTGTTGTTTAAGGACTGTAGTAGGCGGACAACCGAGGTTGGAAGGGTCGTGATCAGGCAATTGTGGTTTAAGGATCGTGGTCGACGACACGACAGATGTCTGACGATGACGATCGGGTAGTGATAGTCAGGCAGAGGTCCAGCTATGATGACCAAGTTAAGGTCCTGGGACGATGGCTAGGTGGACGTCTGACAATGATCAATTAGTAAACGTATGGCGGTGGCGACCTGACGGTGAGGGTCCATTTATGGTGGTACATAGGTGGACCTCCAAGATTCTTTAAGCTTTAAAGCTCTTTAACCCAAGGTATAAGCCTCCAAAGGTCGCTCTCATTTAGAGAGTGGTGGTTTATTATTGAATTTTGAGAGTAGCATGCTCTGTAAATATAAAGAAAATCTAGAACAAATTCGAAAGCACTCTATCAAACAACCCATTCAACCCCTCAATCATAGAGTGTTCATTCAACAATTTAAATGCCTTAATGATATCATAATTAAGCAAACTTGGGCTCATTGGATTTGTCTCATCAATCCATTCAATTCAATTATAATAATGTCATATTTAGAGATTATTTGTTCGGGGAACCCTGCTTGCCTACTTCCGAGTGATGAGACTCAAAGTTTCTCCTGTTCTGCCGGTTATGGGCTTGTCGTTGCAACTGGGTTTCCACCTTAAGAGCATAATTCACAGCTTGAGACAACGACCAAACCGAGTTTAATTCAAGTCGATCCTGAATTGCTTCTTTCAATTCTCCAATGTACCTTGCGACCAATTGATTATCAGATTCATTGAGGTTATTTCGCGTGCTCAATCGATAGAACTCCTTCGTGTAATCGTTTATCGATATAGAGCCTTGTGAACAGTGTTGGTACTGCATATACAGCATTTGTTCAAAATCTGTTGGGAGGAAATGGCCTCTTAGTAATTGCTTAATGCGGTGCCAGCTCCGCACATCACCCTTTCCTTCTCGCCTCCTAGATTGAATAATTTGTTGCCACCACGCGCTAGCGCCGCCTTTCAATCTGCATGCCACATACTTCACCTGCTTCTTCGGCTCAATCTCCATGTATTCGAAGAAGGTCTCAACAGCCCTCTCCCAATCCAAGAAGTCTTCGATAAGCAATTTGCCATCAAAAAAGGGTATGTCTAATTTTACACAGAATTCGCTTGGATAATGGTCTCTGGCATTCGGTCGACGTCTTCGGATTAATATCGGCTCCTCTTCTGAATTTGTCAACTCCCCCGATTTGAATTGTTGTAATTCTGCTTCTGAATCTTAATCTATTTGCCCTTGAATTTCTTGTTACCGCTCTCTGTCCGTCATGGGCTCCCGTCTCGCTGTCGGCCTGGTCCCTGAAGCTATCGTTCGAGCATGTATATTCCGATCTAGACGAGCGTTAATCAACCTCAATTCTCGGCACATTTCTCCAAATAAGCGATCCAGACTGTTAACGATATCCTCGGTTCTTCTCGCCAGTTGACGGTGCTCCGTCCACAGAGCTTCAAGGCCATGATCTTCTCCGGAAGCCACCCGGTTGCTTGCATATCCTATTCTGAGCTTTGATACCAATATGATGAGGATCAAAACCTGCAAGAATGGAAATACAAGGCAAACAAGAGATAGAACAGTAATTGGTTCTGTTTGATAAAATGAAAAGCTACCGAACCCTTATCTACAGTTTCCCTCATATACCTATTCCCCTCCTCCGGTACTCTAAACAGGGACTGAAATCAAAAAGGTGAAAACAGTATTGTACGTCTAACTAAATAAAGCAACTAAGATAGTGGCCACATGCTTAATAACGGTATAACAAGAAAAGTGCTAGTAAAGATAAAATACTCCTCATGATGCCTTTAACAGTGATGCACCGCATCAAAATGGTTATGAAGACCTCAAAAACGTCCCGAATATATATATATATATATATATATATATATATATATATATATAGATATATAAATATATATATATATATATATATATATATATATATATATATATATATATATATATATATATATATATATATATATATATATATATATATATATATATATATATGTCATGGAACATTTGTGCGGTAGAGAGAAAGAGCTTAATATCTTAGTTTTGAACGAATATTCACCACACACAAATAAAATGAGAGGGGTGCAAGAGTCATAAGAGACACCAAGTGTTTTACGTGAAAAATCTTGAAAGGGGAAAAAATACGGAGTCTAACTCAACTAAAATGGTTACACTAGTGTTTATTGTTGATTACAAATGATGCCCTTCCATGGGGCAAGGCCTTGGTTTGAAGTGGTAAATATATATCATATAGAGCACATTACATGGTGGTTGTTAGAAGAATCTAGTTATATGACAATTATTTTCAGGAGAGTGTATGCATGTTCAATTGGCTAGGAGGAGTGTAGTCAAGCAATGGTGGTCAAAGTGATCACAATTAGCAGGTGGCAAGAGGTTGGAGGGATTATAGTCGGCAGGCGATAGTGGTAGGAAGGACCGTAATCGGTGATGACGGTGGTCTTTGAGCAACGGTGGTCGAAGGGACTATAGTCAACAGTTGAGCGATGGTCTGACAATGGTCAAGTGGAAGTCTGACGACAATCGGACGGTTGATAGCAGTCAGGCGGTGGTCCGACGATGGTAGGGCAGAAGTTTGGAGGAAATCAGTGGTCAGGTGGAAGTTCGACTGTGGACGACAGTCGGGTAGTGGTTCGACAATTGTTGGGTGGAAGGTCAGCAGTGGTGGAAGGACAATAGTGGTCGGAGGCCGAGTGGAAGTTTGATAACGCTCAATGACCTGATGGTAGTCATGCGATGGACGTGGGGAATTCCAACAACTGTCTGGAAGAATTTTGGCGACAGTCAATGGCCTGATGATGGTCCAACAATGGTTGGGTGAAAATTCTGCCGGAGAGAGTGGCCAGGCGGTGGTTCCGCGACGATCGATGGAGATTCGCTGGTGGTGGTGCTGAAGCGCTTCAAGCCTCATAGCTCTCTCCAATCTCCAACCAAAAGATTTCCTCTCATGTAGAGTGTGAGGATCTATTTATAGATTTTTGTGAGTAGCACAACCCGTAAATATGGAGAAGATCCAAAATAGGTTCGAAATGTTCCATCGAATGGCCCATATTGATTCCCTTAATCATAGAGCATTTTTTAAGTGTTTAAGTTCTTTAACAATGTTGAAATTTAGCGATCTTGGGCTCATTGGATTCGTCTCATTGAGCCGCTCGATTTGATTATAAGCATGCTATATTTTGATATCATTTTATCATCCAATTAATGTTTTGAACCTTTCAAATACGCTTCACTCTTAATTCAAACCCATTTGGGCTCGGATTGAATGAATTTTTGTGTCGTTGGGTTCGTCGTTTCGAGACGTTCAGTTTGATTATAAGTTTGTTGAAATTTGAGTTCAGATGGCCTCAAATTTAATTTTAAAAGTTTCCAATTTGAATATGTCTCTAGCCTTGTGCTGCATCAAGTCGATTTTCAATGACGTATCAGTTGTCATCCTATTTTTAGATGTCTGAATCTTCCCGTGTTAAAAAAAAATTTATAATTTTAGCATTTCGCCAATGCTAATCAATGCAAAAAATTAAAAAAAAAAAATTATGCTCCAAAATATATGAAGTTACTTGAAATGGATTGTATAGGATCCGATGGGTTCCGAAAATATCAAAATTGAGTCTGAAATATTGAAAAAAATGGTTCCAAGGACAAAAAAAACATCCAAATAAGACTTTCCGGGATATAAAAAATAAATAAATAAATAAACAATATTAATTATAAACAAACAGATAAAATATCCGTAATAATTAATTAAAATTTTCTATAAATATTTATTATTTTATTGTAGATGCTCCGACAAAGAAGCAAAACATGACCGAGGTTGCTCCTCGTCTCAATCAACCCCAAGAATTCCGAATCTTGGTGAAATCTGTTATGGAGTTGGTGAGAGAAAGCAAACAACTTTCAAGCAGTACTGTCTTCGATCTGAAGTGAAATATTGTTAACATTGTCGTTGGCATTGTTTGCGACTTTCTTTTTTTAGATTATCGTTATCAATGAGTCAAAATTCAGTTATTTCTCCTATTTCCTGTTGCTTAATAAATAAATGTAGCGAAGCCCCTATTGGGGTTAGTGCTGCAACCAAATTGGGCCAAGCCAGAGGCTACTTAAGCTTAGCTCAAGCTCTTATGATAGTATTCAGGTCCCGAACTTGATTAATTTTATGATTATGAAGCTTTAAACGAGCTTGCTCAATTTGAAAACATAAAATATTTTATTGGTTGTTGCTTTGGGCCTTGGAGTGTTGAGTTATGTGGAAGTGCACGTTGATGATGTGGTGACATTCGGATTTTGATGGCATTTTGAGGGCTGGGCTTATGGTGTGTTTCCTGCTCGCTGTGGATATCCTTGGATTTGACGGATGCAAATTGCTACCCTTTTGGTTGTTTCGGTCCTTGGGCTGGCTTTGATTTTTGTTTATTCTCTTTTTTAATTGTAATTTGTAGATCCAATAACTCTTAGGTTTATTTTAAAGGCTGTATTTTTAGATGAGCTTATGAATCTTTAAAGCCTTGTAATTCCCCTTTTATTCTAATCGTAATTCCCTCCGCGGATTTTATAAAAAAAAAAAAAAAAAGCAAATGAGTCAAATCATTAGTATATTAGACTTAGGCTATGCTCTAGCATACCACCCCAACAAGTACTAGTAGCATTCAGCTTGGCTTTTTGATTGAGTGATCGAGCCAATTTAATGCCCCCCTGGCTTAGCCTTCTGAAACGATCAAATAAGATTCAAAGCGAAGGTGGCGTCCACTTAACTCCAATTGTTGATCTGAAGCACCAAATAATACACAAGTTTATACTTAATGGAGAGTACTTCGATGTGTATAAACCTCCAATATCAAAAAATAAATAAAAAATCGATCATTTCCCCTTCTACCTAATCAATTAAAAAAATGTTTGCAAAGATCTACTAAGGTTATTTATCTGGGCGATGAGAATTTGTTCAAGCAAAAGATGCCTAAGGCCTTCTATCACTACTGAAAGGTAAAGTGGTTGAACCATAACAACCTGTAACAGGAGCAGCTTATCCCCTTTCTCCTAATCCACACACTCGTTCCTACATATATAGCTAACGCTGTTTCAAATGGAAACACATTCATTGAAAAGCTACTGACCACCATAACTGAACGATGGGATATGAAAGCTTCATCTCAAGTTCTCATCAACGACGTTATGGAAGCCAACCAATTTCAGTTCCATTCCTTTGGGAACAGAAGCCAGGCATGCCAAAGACAGATTGGAATGCAAAGCCAATCCCTTTCTTTGCAACAAAATTTTCTAAAGCAAAGCCAGTATCTTCAAGGGAAACAGCCATTATACCACTCAGCCTTGTTATCTCAGTTCCTTTCCAGTGGGAGGAGAAGCCTGGGAAGCCATTACTAATGGATAAGAACCCTGGCTCTACCGTCCTTCCAGCACCATTTCCCTCCTGCAATCCCTTCATTAATGAGGCTGAAAATGTCTTCGATGCTTTTGCTTTTCATGGAAGTTCGAATGAGAGTGACTCCAACCAAACCGAGAGCTGGTACTCTGTTTCTGGAAGAGATTGTCAAAGTGATTCGAGCAGCTCAGCAATGCATAACGGTGAGATAAACGTAACTCCTTCCTGGAGTTCCTTTTCCTACAATATAGTTCTAAAGCAAGTTTTCTGTAGATTCTATGAGCGTAATTCTGCTAATCGTTCGATTTTTGCAGAATTGGAAGTGAAGAGCTGTAACACAAACCGCAGTCACCTGGTGAAGAGAACATTGACTCTTGGGGAGCTCATTCTGCTGAGTCGCAGGCTGAGCTGCCAAAAAAATGCTGTTTATGTCAGAGAACAAAGATTATTCTCAATGGTGAAACCTGCCTTGCACGATTTTTCCTTTTCACCCAATTAAAACACAGCTACCATTAGGACAAATTATTAGGTGCAGACACCGGACAGAAAGAATCATCTGATTTTCTCTATGTCTGCAATCAAATCAAAGCATAGTCAAAACGCAACTGCTATAGTAACTGTATTTTGATTGCACTTTTACTGTAGACAAAAAAAAAAAAAAAATCGAACGATTCTCTCCGTCTGATGTCCGCACCTAATAATTTATCCTAAATCAAAGTATTAAAATAAATAATATACACCATAAAATTCTTAGATATTTATATATCTAACACATAAATATTTATATTTATTTAAATAATACTTAAATATCTAAATCACATTAAAACTATCATTTATACTAATTTATTTAAAATAAAACACTCATTTTCATGCATAAATTTTAATGTGATTTGAATATTAAAATGATATATAAATAAATATAAAGATTTAAACATTAGATATATAAATGGATAAAAAAAAATTTATGATATGTACAAAAACACCCATAAAAAAGAGAAATTATTCTATGGGGAGCAAGAACACAGCTCTACATTCGGAGGCAAATCAGGTGTAGTCACATCAGTGGTACCGAGCCGCGGTACACAACAAAGGGATCACGTGATGCATTCTGGTTGGTCTTCGGATGACGTTCGGAGTCCGCACAGAACAATTAATCCCTAAAAAGATACTCAAGTATACAATGGTAGTAAAGAGCATGACAACCATTATTTAACGACTACCCAGGTAATGTTCAATGGTTAGATGATGATGAATAGTTTTTGAAGCTTGCTGAACATGTGCAGAATCTGGTAAATGCAGCTGTAGGAATCAAGAATGTACTATTGTATAACTCACCCTACAGGTATTTAGCATGGGTACTAGCAAAAACCTTCAGGCTACCAAAGTATCAACTGGGTGGATTAGATTTTAGATACAATTAATGAAACCAGATCAAGTCAGAAAGATTTGCTCAAACCTTTTAAACCGAACTAAAAAAAATGGCAGTTCTCATCTTCATATGCCAAAAATATAAAACTATATTTCCACGAGCATTCAAGTCTTTATAAAGAACCCCCATGATTCTGGATCCATCAAACGGAAGACAATAGATTTCCTAACGATAAAAATGATTCTATTGCAGGAACTCATCAGGAGGGGCCTCTTTGCATGCTTTTCATTCGGAACAAATGTCCAGAAAAAGCAATTTGTTCATCAAAAGTAAGGCTGCAGTCGCATATAGCCCTGTGGTCTGTGACAGGGCACTTTGATGTGAATGGTAACATTGTACCTTGGGAAAATTATTCTGTGCGGAATCCGAACGTGTTTGGAGGCGAATCCGGACATGTCACATCACCGGGGGCCAGTGCATTCGGTGACATGGCGCGTCCGGATTCGCCTCTGAACATGTTCAGATTCCGCACAGGATAATTTCTCCATAAAAAGGCCTACTCAAAGCCTACTTTGTCAGTGTCTACCCTTATCAATGAATGTATCTTAAATGTAGCTTGTTATTTCAATGAGTAGCTTTATGGTCTTTGAGAACTTTACTAATTCGGTTCATAACCAAAGGAAGATCCCTTTCAGTCACTGTAGTAAAGCAGCACCTAAACCACCCAGGTTCAATACAGTGACATGAAGCTCCCGGTGTGAGAACGACCTTGGCCACATTCAGAATATTTTCCCAAAGTTCAAGCTCGCCTTTTACACTGTAGGACTTTAGGAACTTACTCATGTCTACCCAACAGTAAAATCCCCCGCTACTCTTGAAACACTCAACGCCAAGCTGCTTTAGTCCCTCAACAAAAAGTGCATGCATTTGCGCGAGTCTCTCCCTATTTACTTTCAAATATTCCTCTATGAATTTAGTATCTGAAAGCATTGAAACAAGCAGGTGTTGAGTGGGAAGTGAAATGGAACAGAACCTTGTTAGCTTTGACACAGCTGCGATGACATTTTCATTATAGGAATAGATGGCTCCCACCCTAAATCCTGGAAGAGAAAGATCTTTGGACAGTCCGTAGATTATATGAACCCTGCTGTTGTCAAAAGCCCCTGTATCCAGAAGTTCAGCTATGCTCGCAAATTCCTCAGTCCCATAGGTTGAACCAGCATATACTTCATCAGAAATAAGATGGAGGTTTTTATCTGTAACAAAGCTTAGGAGATCATATAGTGTTTCCCGATGCAATATATTGCCTACAGGATTCGAAGGGTTACTTAAAAGAACAGCACGAACTTTTATTCCTCTCTTTTTTGCTTGTTTGTATTCCCTTTCAAGTGCAGCTATGCTTAAACTGAAGTTGTTTGAGCTTCGACAGTGAACTGGTATTAGCTCAATGCCTGTTCGTAATTTTATATCCCGATCAAATCTGGAAAATGTAACGCCATTAGATGAATTTGAAGTTTTTTCGAAAGGAAATAAATTTTCTGGAAGGTAAGAGAAAATCACCCTGGATAATACGGGGAAGGAACAAGGAATGCATTTCCTGGATCTGCAAGACAGAAGCTAAGTGCCTCAATTGCAGGAGTTGCACCAGCTGTTAGTATGATCTGGGCTGGATTAAATGAAACAGATCCTCGCATGATTTTACTCATGAATCCAGCCATTGCCTGATGCAGTAAAAGATACTTTAATAGGCAAAAAATTTGATAGGACATAAGCGTCCACAAGCAGAAAAACTGCTATTTACAGCAGAAAAATAGCAACAATACAGCAGAAAACTTGATAAAATTGATGAAATCGGAGAGAAAACACTTGGATTCCACTAGTAGAAGGAGAAAAACAGCACACGATACAAGTTTCTTCAATTTGAGGAAGAAACAACTCTCCAAATCTCTAACCAAGAGACTAGAGCCCAAGCACCAAAGAATATCCTAAATTCAGATTTTCAATTCAAGATGAAAACCTAACCCTAACCAAAGTGACTAATTGATGTGGATCATCTTAACCGCAGCATATCACACATGATAGCCCGGCGCTCCACGTTCCTTAGGAGCTGCACCTAACCTTTTATTTCCTCTATTTCTACACTTTCCATACTTATCTTTTACTACTTTTAGCTTATTATAGTAAAGTTAGTTATCTATTATATGTTGGGATTGTAAGCTGGAGGGAGGAGACGATTATACTCTTATTTTGAAGTTTCTATTCATTGCTTTTTCCATTCTTCCTGTTCTTCCTTGGTTCTCTGTTCCGGTTTCTACACCACCAATTAAAGCAAAAAGGACAATTACAAATTTCCTAAAATGCCCTTAATTCAAATTTCCCTCCCAAGCAAAATTTAATTAAGAAGTGGGTCCCATAGCTCCAGCCACCCCCTCTCTCTTCTCCCTTGTTCTGCCAGCCCCCTTGGTTCGCAGTTTATTACAGTGAACTGGTCCAGGATGAACCAGTTCAACCGGCCCCTGGGCCTGCCTAACAAAATTCAAGATGAAGTTTTAAAGTAGAACATTATTTGTGATCCAAGCAAAGCGTGTATGAACATACACACAAGCAAACACCCATGCATGCAAAAGCACATCTGCCCACAAACACACTGTATTAGCATACGAAACACAAACATGCATGACTAAAGCTTGGAGACAAGCACATGGATTACTGGTCCAGGCATATACTCCTGCGCGTGCCTATGGGGATATTTATGCATAAAACATGTGTGAATGTCTTTGTCTATGTGAATATGTAACTATATTTGTATGTATACAAATAAACATAAATTTTAAACCTATCATACAGGATAAACTATAAAAGGAAAGTTTATTCCCTTATGATGCCAGTTTCTTCACTTAGAACCATCTGATCAAACATAACACAATGTTTTCAAAAAGTCAATATGACTCTTTTTTTTTTTCGAATTGAAGTAAAAGCTCATGTAAAATGGTTTGAAGCTTTTAGATGTATTTGAAGTTGTGTAAAAACTAAGAAGTAAAAGGAGCTAGCTTTGAAGCTTGAGAAGATTAAACTTCAACTCTACATATAGTGAAAAAAAAAACTTCACCTCTACATATAATGAATAAATCATATCTATACCTCAAGTTTGGTGCATCTATCACCAAATATTGGACACAATTTCGTCTAATTGTTTAGTTCTTTATGAAATCTAAATGCAAAAGGCAGCGGATGAATCAATAGAATCAATGTGGTGTAGTTAAAAAAAAATGAGAGGTAGACCAAAGGTGAGATGATTAAAATCTGTGCAAAAAATACTACTAGAGTAAAATAGAGCCAAGTCATCATCTAGCAGTCAACAGGAATGAAAGAGTAGTATAATTTATAAAGTCAAACCCGAAACTAGACAGATAAGACTAATGCTGATGTCATGTGATGTGAAACATTATGCAAAGGAGCTTGTTAAGAAATTTTCGAATGATTGATAAAGCAATTTCAATTAATAACTTATTGAGATAACAAGCAAAATTCCTCAAAGAATTCTTAGTTTTCAACTAGCTTAGGCGAGGAAGTACATGTCGGATAGCTAAACTCAAAGATAACCAAAGATAGTAGCAATACCAAAAGCTATTAATCAACAATCCACAACTTAATAACGAGAGTTTTTACCTTGGGGAATGTATCACTCAACTACACTAGGCTTAGCGGAAGAAGGATTTCAGCAAACCCGACGATGCCACGAGAACGGTAGCAACCACAACGAACTTGATCCACGGGAAGGTTATCAGTGTCGAGGATGATGGAAATGATTGACTGTCGATGCTCCAATTGTAGTTTGGATGTCGGCGGTCGATGACACCAAAAATAAGAGAGATGCACGTTTTGACAAGATCGTTTGAATGCTAGGGAAGATGTGGGCAGCAACCAAGAGCTTTCCCGCAACATGGAACAGCCGGGAAGTGGTGCAGAAATTCAAGGCAGCAGCCGTTTTGCTCTCGGACAGCAGTTTTCCTGAGGCAGAAGTTCAGGGCAGCAACAATTTTCAGTCAAGGGAGTCTTGGACAATAGTTGGGGATCCTTTTAAGAGGCTGGGATGCAAGTGGTTTGGCTCAGAAAACATGAACAGCAGACGTTGGGCAGCAATGGGGAAGTTCTGGCCTAACCACGGTGAAGTTTCCTTTGCTGGAATTTCATGGCAGCAAGGGGAAGTTCAGGAATTAATGCAGGAGGAATGACCAGGGATTCACATTAATTCTAAAGGCTAGAAGAGGGGGGGATTGATTTCAAAATTGAAATTGATTTCAGATTTTGAATACTTTAGAGGGAATTAATTTGAAATTTGATTTCAAATTAATGGGTGATTAATGAGCATTGAATGGGGCCCATTAAAGGGGTGGCCGGCGGCTATTATGGGGAGAGGGGGTTTTAAATTTCTTAAAACTGAAAGTTAATTTCAGTTTAAGTAAAAGATGAGGGAAAGATTTTGAAATCAAATTATGATTTCAAAAACGGTCATGGCATTAAACACACCATTAATGGGAATTCCTCCATGGGTGGCCGGCGGCTTGCATAGGGGAAGGGAGAGAGGAATTAGTGGAGAGCTAGGTTTCCAATTAGAGGTGATGATGTGGCGATGACATAAAGATTTCAATTTAATTTTAAATTGAAATTAAATTTGTCATGAAAAACTTTCCAAATTTGGAATTCCAAATTAAGAAAGATTTTGAAATTTGAAAATTCAAATTTCAAATTTGATACTTTGAGGGTGGAAGGGGTCGGGTGGATGAAGGGGTGTCACCGGCAAGGTGGCCGGCCGGAATTTAGATGGCGGTCGGCGGCGGGATCCTCACAGGGGCAGCGGCAATGTGGGAGAGGGATTTCTTGTGGAGGGGAGGGGGAAGGAGATGGATTGGAACACGATCGAAAAGATAAAAATTCTAACCATGAATCAAGGACTCTTCCAACGATTGGTGGGCCTTGCGGTTTGCTCCCCCTTGGAGCTCCCTCTCTCTTTCTTCTTCAAGCACTCATGCAAGAAGACAAAGAAGAACAAAATAGCTTTTCATTTTAATCATCATTAACTATTACAAGAGAAAAGACCCATATATATAGGTCTTAAGTATACATGAAGAAATAAAGACTAAATTGCCCTCAGGGCCCCAACATGACTCAACTCAACATAAGGGTACAAAAGGAATACATAAAAAAAAATGCATAATGACTAAAAATATAAGCTCTGAATCGTGGCCATCGATCGGTGATGCTTCCGACTATACACATGTTTGGACTTTGGATCGATGTCCTCATCATTCTCCCCAGGTGGGAGAAAACTCGACCCCGTCGAGTGAAAATTTCTGGAGCTCTCGTACATCCCTAAAAGATCTGGATCCCATCTCTGTAACTCCTCTCGATCAATCCATGTATCCTCGGTCACCGACTTCCCTTTCCAATGAACCAAGTACCTGTGGTGCCCGCCTTCCTTCATGGTAATGATTTCATCGTTAAGTATAGCTTCAACCTTCTCCGCAATAGGTAAGTGGGGTAGATCGGGGAGTGGGGGTAGGCTGGGGATCTCACTGGGTGGGTTCTCACGAGGCTTAATTTGAAGTGGATTATTAGGGTTCAGCTCGGGTCCCTCAAAGGTTACTAGATCTTCTATATTAAATGTAGGATTGATGTTAAAACTTTTAGGAAGGTCCAGCACATAAGCATTGTCATTTACTTTTGAAATTACCCAAAAGGGTCCGGCGCTTCTAGCATGCAACTTCTTCACGGAGGGATCCGTACCATCACAAAGTTTCTAACCTCGAATTCTTTAAATCTTTTCTTGTGATCTGAAATAAGCTTATAATTGGAGTTATGTTGTTCAATTCTTCTTTTAATTTCTTGATAAAGCTCCTGGAGATGATATGCAAATGCATATGCAAAAGAACCGGTATGCATGACAAATGACAAGGATCAAGACTCACGCAAAAGTTTTAAACAGAAATAAATTGGAAGACAACATACTACAAACACACACACAACCTACTAACTCACACGAACACATAGCTAGAAAGGTGGATGAGTCACACATAAGGGGTCTAAAGTGTTCGGTCTAAGGGGACTGGTGTAGGAGGAGCAATGAAGACGTTCTTAGCTACCAAGGTACTTCTATGGGAAGTTTGAGCTAAAGTCGTAGGTAGTCTCCTAGGGTCGACAGTGTCATCTAATAAATTCATCCAACTAGGAGAGGGATTGTCCTTAACAGGGAAGGACAAAAACATAGTGGGCAAAACAAATGAATAAGGAACAAGGTAAGATGATTGTTCCTGACTCACGGCCATAATGGGATAGCTAATCGAGTCACCAGCAGGTATGGGACTTAAGAAATGGGGTATCGTATCCATTACATAAGTGAGCACAACAGCTAGATTGGTGATATGAAGGTATGGGTTAAGACCCTCTCTAACATAAAAGTCGGTACGTGGAGTGGTGAGATAAGTCCAATCAAGAAAAACACACTCTTTCAAATGCAAATCTAAATGGGCAACTCCTAACATAGACTCCCATAAAATAAGATGAGACCCATTATTCAAGTTAGGCTCAGAAACTTTCAGAATCAAATCACTGTCTTCCGAACTCATATTTTTATCATCAATAGAATCAGATTTGGGTATAACCTTAAGGTTGATAGACTCGGGGTTAGTTAAATTGGGGCTCAGATCAGGTAGTAAATTCAATTTAACCGCTTCCGACTCGAGATCATTATCATCAAGATTATCTAAAGTCAACTCAGTAGGGGTTACAACTAAGTCACGGTCTTCCAAACTTAATTTCAAAGTGTTCGAAGCCAGATTGGCTTCTTTCAAGATCACATTACCATCATCCAGGCATACCTTATCCAAAGAGTTATCCTCGAGGAGACTAGGATCGGGGTGGCCTAAGGTGTCGACGTTTAAAGGTTCTAATTTTCCTAGCTCAGGATTTAAGTCAGGCTGAGAGTCTGATTCAATCACTGTTGTTTCATCCTCAAAGAATTCCTCGTCATTAGTGATATCACTAGCATCCACGAAATGGATGCACTCAGTCTCAGGTTCAGGGAACCTCTTCGTCTTAATGTCTTCCTTTATTATAATCATACTTGCAGGGTCAAGGACTAGATAGGCTAAAGGTTGACTAGGAGGGCTAGAAGTGGGTCCAAGTGGAGAGTCATAAGATATTGGTCTAACATAAGGCCCAGTAGAGGATCGGCCATCAAGGTTAGGTGAAGACCTATAGGGTGGGGCAGCAACCCGGATGTTACGAATGGGTGGGTGGTCTTGACCATAGTAAGGTCCATGGTTTGTTCTGCACGGGGTAGGGTGGTGCTCTAAATGACGATCACTAGGGGTAGGGGTATTGAGAGAGTAATATCCAATGGTTTGATGGGCAGGGGGAGACCTAAACTTAGAATCATCAGGTTGTCCATAGGTAGAGGGTCTATATTTTAAGTTGAGTTCTCTCCTCATGTCTCTCCAATTAGAGGTAGGATACTCACCGCGAGACTCTTTGTGATCTTTCAATCTTGCCCAAAATTGAAGAGCTCGTCCTTTAAGGTGAGACCTAGCGATGCTAACCTGGTGGGATTCAGGGATATGACATGATTCAAAATAGTCATCTAGTTGTTTGGCCCATTCCTTAAAATAGCAAGGCTCCGAGGAACCATCAAAGGTAGGCAAACGATAGGGTGACTCTAAGTGAGGTCGTGGAGGCCTAGGCTCATGTCTCGGGTGATAAGCTGAGTGGGGCCTGTAATTAGAGTTGGGATAGTCAACGGGTTTCTCTGTCATAATCCTAGTCATATTGCCCACTAGGTTAACGATCTCATCTAATCTCTTTTGGAGTCTTATCGGGTCCATCGTGAAGCGTCAAGTGATACTCAAAGAAGATTGGATGAAAGGGGACACTAAGGAGGGCTTCTAAGTCAAAGGCAGCGACAAATCTCAATGAAATGCTTGCTGAAAAGGTAACTACAGCAGCTGGAAAGTTCAGGGCAGCAAGCACACTAGGAGACGAAGATAACTAGGCAACTTAGGCGGGTTCTAAAGGGAGGACAGCAAGCTAAAACTTCCTAGAACTTCACCCAAAAGGCTCAACTAAGTGCAGAAATTCGTGGGCAGCAAGTTTAACCAAGGCTGAAATTTTCTAAAGTGTTTAGGGAAAGTCCTTGAGTGAGGCCAGCAATTAAACAATGACTTTAGGCTCATTAAAAGGTGTTGAACAGTGGCTGGAAAAGTGAAGACAGCAGCCTAACATCAAGGTATGAATGCTCTAAACACTTAGAAATGTAACGGACCAAATGGGAGCACTAAGACACTAGTTAGTATGACCTAACTCAACTAGACGCTTGCAGGAAATATAAGGACAGCAGTGAAAAACAGTGAGTAAAAATAGATATGCGATGATATGCATGTAAAGTTTAAACTATAACGCAAGATTAAACCCTAGGATGTTTTTCTAACATGTCATGCATGCCTACCATGCTCTGATACCAAGATGATGTGAAACATTATGCAAAGGAGCTTGTTAAGAAATTTTCGAATGATTGATAAAGCAATTTCAATTAATAACTTATTGAGATAACAAGCAAAATTCCTCAAAGAATTCTTAGTTTACAACTAGCTTAGGCGAGGAAGTACATGTAGGATAGCTAAACTCAAAGATAACCAAAGATAGTAGCAATACCAAAAGCTATTAATCAACAATCCACAATTTAATAACGAGAGTTTTTACCTTGGGGAATGTATCACTCAACTACACTAGGCTTAGCGGAAGAAGGATTTTAGTAAACCCGACGATGCCATGAGAACGGTAGCAACCACAACGAACTTGATCCACGGGAAGGTTATCGGTGTCGAGGATGATGGAAATGATTGACTGTCGATGCTCCAATTGTAGTTTGGATGTCGGCGGTCGATGACACCAAAAATAAGAGAGATGCACGTTCTGACAAGATCGTTTGAATGCTAGGGAAGATGTGGGCAGCAACCAAGAGCTTTCCCGCAACATGGAACAGCCGGGAAGTGGTGCAGAAATTCAAGGCAACAGCCGTTTTGCTCTCGGACAGCAGTTTTCCTGAGGCAGAAGTTCAGGGCAGCAACAATTTTCAGTCAAGGGAGTCTTGGACAATAGTTGGGGATCCTTTTAAGAGGCTGGGATGCAAGTGGTTTGGCTCAGAAAACATGAACAGCAGACGTTGGGCAGCAATGGGGAAGTTCTGGCCTAACCACGGTGAAGTTTCCTTTGCTGGAATTTCATGGCAGCAAGAGGAAGTTCAGGAATTAATGCAGGAGGAATGACCAGGGATTCACATTAATTCTAAAGGCTAGAAGAGGGGGGGATTGATTTCAAAATTGAAATTGATTTCAGATTTTGAATACTTTAGAGGGAATTAATTTGAAATTCGATTTCAAATTAATGGGTGATTAATGAGCATTGAATGGGGCCCATTAAAGGGGTGGCCGGCGGCTATTATGGGTTTTAAATTTCTTAAAACTGAAAGTTAATTTCAGTTTAAGTAAAAGATGAGGGAAAGATTTTGAAATCAAATTATGATTTCAAAAACGGTCATGGCATTAAACACACCATTAATGGGAATTCCTCCATGGGTGGCCGGCGGCTTGCATAGGGGAAGGGAGAGAGGAATTAGTGGAGAGCTAGGTTTCCAATTAGAGGTGATGATGTGGCGATGACATAAAGATTTCAATTTAATTTTAAATTGAAATTAAATTTGTCATGAAAAACTTTCCAAATTTGGAATTCCAAATTAGGAAGGATTTTGAAATTTGAAAATTCAAATTTCAAATTTGATACTTGTGGGTGGAAGGGGTCGGGTGGATGAAGGGGTGTCACCGGCAAGGTGGCCGGCCGGAATTTGGATGGCGGTCGGCGGCGGGATCCTCACAGGGGCGGCGGCAATGTGGGAGAGGGATTTCTTGTGGAGGGGAGGGGGAAGGAGATGGATTGGAACACGATCGAAAAGATAAAAATTCTAACCACGAATCGAGGACTCTACCAACGATTGGTGGGCCTTGCGGTTTGCTCCCCCTTGGAGCTCCCTCTCTCTTTCTTCTTCAAGCACTCATGCAAGAAGACAAAGAAGAACAAAATAGCTTTTCATTTTAATCATCATTAGCTATTACAAGAGAAAAGACCCATATATATACGTCTCAAGTATACATGAAGAAATAAAGACTAAATTGCCCTCAGGGCCCCAACATGACTCAACTCAATATAAGGGTACAAAAGAAATACATAAAATAAAATGCATAATAACTAAAAATATAAGCTCTGAATCGTGGCCATCGATCGATGATGCTTCCGACTATACACATGTTTGGACTTTGGATCGATGTCCTCATCATCATGACTATTTTTAGTATGTATTTCTTGAAAGCACAAGTTTATTTTTTAGTAATTGAAATTTACTTAAAGTGGATTTCAGAATATTTTCAAATTATTTGAGGTAATTAAAAACTTAAAGATGCATTCCTGGTTATAAGATGAATTTGTGAACTTTGAGTCCATTTGAATAAAGGTAAAATATATTGCATTGTATTTACTTTTATAGTAACAAAATTTCACTCAAGTTCATATCTAAAATTTTACAACTATTTATGGCTACGAGCAACTTAAAGATGCACCCCAATTATAACCAATTTACAAAATTTAAATCAATTTGAATAAAAGTAGAATTTTTGGCATATTATTTTATTTTTATTCTTAACTTTTACTTTTGGCATATGTTTTAAGGCATTAAAAAAATGTAGCCAAGGAATTGTTAAATTCAATTCATATATTTTAATTTGTTTTAATTAGCTGTATACTGTTCAATAATTATACCTCCTGTCCATTTGAATACCATAAACAATAAGTAACTATAAATTCACAAAGTTAAAATTTAGATTTGACGAGGGGTTAAACTGTCAAATCTTAAAATCCAGCTTTGACTTTGAATTATGGAGGTCAACATTTGATTCTAAAACTTTTCATTTGAGTAGATATTAAACTGAATACATGGAGTGTAATTTTATTAGCAATAAATCTAATGGGGAAATTCTCACTTTGAGCAATCAAGTCATTAATAAGAATACATGTTTTAGTTATCTTGGGTCTATTGTTCAAAGTGATGGTGAGATAGAGGGGGATGTTATTAGTAAAATTCGAGTTGGATGGTTGAACTGAAGGAAAGCATTGAGCCTGTTGTGTGATAGAAAAGTACCCCTCAAACTTAAGGGAAAATTTTATAAGATGGTGGTGAGACATACAATGCTTTATGGCACAGAATACTGGTCTATAAAAGAAAAGCATAAAATTAAGTTAAATATTATAGAGATGAGGATGTTCAAATGTATGAGTGGCTTCACTCTTAGAGACAGAATGTGAAACAAGTAAATATGTGAAAAGGTTGGAGTAGCTCTAGTGGCATATAAGATTAGAGAGATTTGTCTTAGATGGTTTGGTCAAATAAAACATTAGCCTTTGATGACCCGGTTAGGAGAGTAGATGCATTATATTTGACCTATGTTAAGAAAAGTAGAGGTATATCTAAAAAGATTTTGTTAGAAAATATTAAAAATTATATTTTTTATTAGATTTAAATGAGAATTTGATTCTTAACATAACGCAAAGGAGAAATCAGATTTATGTAGCTGACCCCACACAGTGGGTTAAAGGCTTGATGATGTTGTTATTATAGTATGTTATTGTTATTGTAAGGGGTTAAACTGTTGACTTTGCCCCTTGCTTTTTTAATATTTATTGAGAACAAAAGATTACATCCTCTCATCATCATCTATGATGCACAGATACAGACACGACAACACGAATACGACACGATACGGACACGGGACACATCAATTATTGAAAATATAGGACACGGACATGGGTTGGACACAGTATTATACGACACGATACGGACACAGGACACATCAATTATTGAAAATATAGGACACGGAAATGGGTTGGACACAGTATTATAATTTTTATATTTTAAAAATAGTGTATACAAATTGAATAAGTATAATTTAAAAAAATTATTTAGAAATAATAAGTCATTTAACTAAAATTTGTATTTAAAATGATTAATATTAGGATGTCGAGAGTCGGACGTCGATGTCGTTTATTAGTCATTGAGCAAGGAGTTGACAATAATGTCGAGAGCCGGGAGTTGATGTTATGTAGTAAATATTGGGCATCAAAGTTAAGAGGGTGTTTATCGTCGATGTTGTGGGGGCATTTGTCGTCAATGTTGAGAAGGCGTTGGACAAAGATGAGAAGTCAAGTTGTTGGTGTAAAAATCGCTAGCATCGAATATCAATGTAAAGACAACGTCAGAATTTGATATGAAGATCATTTTGAAATGTTGATGTTGTAACGACATCAGACGTCGATGTTAAGATGACATTGAGCATTGTTGTGAAATCAAAGTTGTAACACACCAAAGAGAAATGAAAATGAGAATATTTGATGAATAAGATATTAAGTGCATGCGATTGATTTGGCGTTGTGGATAAAATAAATAAGATACGCGTGTCGGACACGTGTGTCTAATTTGTATTTAATATTTTTTTAATTGAACACGTTTGCAGTGTGTCCGACGTATGTCGGAGGAGTATCGGACGCTTGTCGTGTCGGACACTGCACGCTTCTTTGAGGAGAAGTGTCGATGCATCATAGATCATCATTAACTGGTTCAATATATGATTTTATGAGGTTTTCTATTTGTTGTGCATCTAGCTTTAATGGACAATTCAAGATACATGAGAAATAGCTATATAAATTAGGTATTTATCTTTGAAAGCACAAATAAACAACAAACATTTTATTTGAGACCCGCCAGCCATTTAATCTTGTAAATTCCTTGATTTATATTTGAAGCACAATAATACCATCATGAATGACTGAAGATTGGATATTGAATGGAAAAGTTTTCCATTTGATTATGTAGCAATAGATGAGAGTGGAGGATCTACATTTTTGAATCGAATAAGTTAAGTATTTTGAACACGGTGAATGCAGGATTCACAATGAACTCAAGAGGAGAAAATCATTCTTCCTAAAGAAAGATGTGGGGTCTAAAAATTTCGCGCCTCAGCCTGTCCGCGGACCCCTTTCTTTCTTTTGCTTTCGGTCATCGACAATGTTTAAAATTGCGTATTTGGGTATTGAGGCGTTTTTCATTCGTGAGGAGAGGCGTAAGCCTCAAGGCGTTTTGAGGCGTAAGCCTCAAAATCAACAGATTGCGTAAACATAAAATGATAAATTTTTTATATACTAATGAGTGAATAATATAAAACATAAAAAAGTATAAGATATGAAGTGAAATCAAAATATCTCAATAATAAGATAACATGAAATATAGTTCAACTTAAAATTCTATCTTTCCCAAATCCCAGTATTCTTTTCATTAACATATAATTCCAATTTTCAAAAATAAATAGCAATGACATATCACATAAGAACTCATAAGTCATCAGCACTGTCATCACTAAGGGATTCTTCATTTAAATCATCATTATGATGAATTGCTCACTCCCCTTCCTCCTCTCCTATAGAGTTCAATGTTGATCATTTACTTCAAGATTTATGTAAGTTTTAATATATATATAGCGTGGAGCGTAAGCCTCATGCTAGTGAGGCGAGGCAGGCCTCAACCAAGTTGAGGCGTAAGCCTCATAAAAAAAACTCGAAGCGTAAGCATCGAGGCGTTTTTTACTGGAATTGCGCAAAGGCGGGCCTCAAGGCGAGCCTCATATTGCGCAATTTTAAACCATGGTCATCGATGAGAGTTTTAACATTTAAGTTTCGAGGTAATTTTTCAGAAGGCAAATTAAGTTTTGAATAAATATTACCCAAGATTTTGCCCTCATTTTGCGAGGACTTTATGATATGAGTTCAAGTTTCCTATAGGCATAAGCCCCTATAGTTAATTAGCCCTCCCGATAGTGAGAGAGAACTTTTGATTAAGGCTAGTCATAAAAAAGATACATAGAGATACGTGGTATACGGTGTATAGTAGAAGCATGGGTTTAGTTTTGGGATTTAATATTTAAAATAGAAATTTTTACCGTCTTGCACTTAAAGCAGATGGTAGGGGGAATAATGATGGACTTGATCAAAGATCCCATGGTTCTGTCATCCCAGATCATTATAGTCCCTGGTCTACATAGTTAGAGGAGGTAATTGACCCAACCTAACAGAAGTATCCTTGTCGAATGCCATGGGTTGCACTGTCTAAGGGACTCTTGGGGTGAATATTTGTTTAAGGGGACAAATTTGAATCTAACTTAGCAAGCAGAGGGTTTTGTGCCCTATCGATTATATCATATTGGTTCATATCTCAAGGATTTGAAATCATTAAAAAACATATGGTCTATAACCGTAACCGTAATACAATAAAGTCATTGGACCAAGCCACTAAGTCAGAGGATCGCGGTCTGTTGACCCCTATATATTAAACCACATGCAAAAGGACAAAACCAGGGAATCAAGAAACGCGTGTGTCGATGCGACACACCACTTGAAGGAGAATTTAGTGGACTACGGCTACTTGAACTTGTCGAGTCAGATAAGCCTTCGTGCTTCTTACAGTCCCTACTTATGGGTTGATGAAATGGGGGTTTCTCTACTACGGCTTTTCTTATGATGTGTTGAGTAGACGGAGCTGCTAGCGACTCAACCAAGTCTAGGTTTGTTGAATCTGATCTCTTACGCCCATTCGAACTTTAAACTTCAGTCTATCGAAGGACTTGTGCCGCTCTAGCTTGATTGATTGAAGTGCGTAGTCACGAAAAATCTTCTTTCCCGACGTTTGAAGCCTTGGTATGTTGGAGAAGGTGGTGTACTGAATTCTCGGAAGATCACCTGCATATAAGTTGATAGAGAAAACTGTTGTCTCCTCCTACTTGAAGGAATATTCGTATTTGATAATTTTAAATATTTATTTAGGGATATTGGCGCGTAGCATGATATTAACCAAAATAAATATTTAAAATGTCTCATGCCATATGGGGAGAATAAAATAAGTTTGGTATTTTGGGATTTTAAATATTTATTTGAAAATTTTGGCATGTGACATGATGCCAACCCAAATAAATATTTAAAGTGCCCCATCTCGCGAAAAATTTTTTAAAGGATTTTTGAAATGCATTCATATAGCACAAGAGAATTTCAAAATATACGGTGTATATGTTGATGAGCATACATGAAGTACCTAGTACGTTAGATACATAATTTTCAAGTACAAGATTTTATGGAGGGGATTCTTATGCGTGGTACTTCTTCAGGTATCGACTGCTGATCGGCAGCATATGCCTCTGACTGTGCAGGCCTATAAGTTGATAAGCACCTCCCTAATACACCTTCTCGATGACGAAGGGGCCTCACAATTGGATATAAATTTGCCACTAATTTTTTGGTGTGGGATAATTGGCTTACTAAACACCATGACCAATTCCTCTTCTTGAAAGGTTCGATGACGCACCATTTGATCAAAGGACTTAGCCATTCTTACTCGATAGATTTCTAAGTTCTGTTGAGGTTGCAATTTGATTTCATTGAGTGCATCGAGCTCTTCAATTCTCAGTTGAGCATGCTAATTATGGGTAAGAACATGTTGAATAGCTACCCAAAGTGACGGTAGCTCGATTTACAATGGCATCATTGCGTCAACCCCGAACACCAGTGCCAGTGGCTTTGGTTGGAGTTCATAAACCTTACAAACCTCTTGAAAAACCATAAAAAATCCTATAGATTCCAAAATACGTTGCACACAGTTCCTAAGTCAATTTTCTATCATAATATGATTGTATTATAGAATTGGATTAAATTCAACACATTCTTAGATTGTTGAAGTATTGATAAATTTTTCTTTCTGATGTGTTATTTTTAAAATAGTGTGCACCATACTATGTGCAATAACATCATCCGCTATAGCTCTAAAAGACTCTTGCACCATAATGCACTATTCACTATAGATAATTTTGCTCAAATTTAAACAGCCCAAAATTAAAATGTGGCATACATCACAATGAATGTTACAAAGGCACAAATCACTAATAATTCATGCTAGTTAAGTTTCACAAAACACTTCTACTTGGATCCTTCAAAGTTATCAAAAACAAATGGTTATAATTACTGAATTTAATATGCTACATCATTAGGATATGAAACACAATATACTTTTGAATAATACACTATTAAAGTTATGGGGTGTATCCATGGTTATATTTTTTTTAAAGTTGCCATTTTTTTAATCTAAACAGAAACATAAATAAGAATTAACAAACATCACCTATCTAATAATTCAATTTCAAAATAATCACACTTTTTCCTTAATAATATAAATTTTGAAAATTGAAAATCATAAATAGAAATTAAGAAATGAAGGTCAAGGAATTTGTATAGAAGTTCATAACATTTTCCCTCTTGATAAAAACGACCTCAACAACCAACTATAAATTTGACATCCTACCTTTATGTACTTTGGCCAACCAAAAATAAAAACCTTGAGAGCCTATATCTCAATTAATACAATCCTAATAGTTTTTATTTTAAATCTTGCAAACAATTAAAGCTCACGCTTAAGTAAGCAACTCTGGAAATTACATGCTTCAGATTTGAAATATTGCATAATTTGTATTTAGGCTTTGCACCCTGAAATGCCTTACTATTATATGTTTCGGTCTCTAAAACCCTAGCAGTTTCAGCCAGTGTTTTTTCCGAACGAGTTCCATTTAAAAACCTTTTGCAAATCCTTGATACTTAATCATCTGGAGTTCTGGACACTTAATAACAAATCTGAAGTGCAATCAGCGCATGGCAATGCCTAGATATCAAGCAAGCAGATAAAAAAAAATTTAATGGAACAAGTTCCCTCCATACCTAAAACTATACAATTTCAAAATGGGTATTGCACGTTCTTGAACTAGTGGTTTATGCTATATTTATGAAGGCAACGGTGTGTTGTGAATTAATATGAGCAGAAGATGTAATATAATTTTAGATTGAAAATACAATATAGAAATTCGAAACATAGCATGCTACTTGCCATTTTCAAATCCATCAATCCACCGAGGGGCTCATAGGTAGCCAAGCCACAAATGCTCAAATCTCCCCGCTTCTCACCAAGCAAAGATTTCTGTAAGTTAGCTGCGAGCCATTCTTCGATAAGATCCAAGGAAAGCTGCCCTTAACCAAGATTTAAAAAAAAAAACTAAATGCGTACGATATTCCAAAAACCAAAAAACATAAAAGATAATAAAGCCAAATAGATTACATGGTTCTCAGACAACCCAAGCTGAATGATTCCATCAGGATTAGAGGTTGGATGGTACGGATCCTCCAACCATTTCTTCCACCCGGTGTAGTAAGCTGAATCGCTGGCCCTAGCTATGGCCGTAGCCCGCGATGAAACCGGCGCGGGACGAATAGAACCTCGAGTTGGAAGACTAGTGCGGGAAGAGTTCCTTGGAATTCCGGTTAACTCCGGCAAATTAGCCGTAGAGGCGGATGGCGAATCAGGAGGTGGAGAGGAGCGGTTGCGCTTGAGGTAGAACTGGAAGAAATAGAGGAGTGCGCAAGGAATTAGAGAGCCAAGGATTAAGCCTCCTCTGCCTTGGACGATACCTTGGAGTGGTACGATGATCCTCATGGCTGCTCCACTTCCGGCACTGGAAGCCGCCGCCTCGGGCTTATCGTCACCGGAGCTACGGTCATCAAGGTACAACGATTGGACAGGAGCAGATTTATAGGAAATCGACGGATCGAACGTTGCTAGAAGATAGTATTTGTGTGGATTTTAGGAGAAGTACTCGATCTTAGTTAATTTTAAAGGGATTTAAATAAATACCATTTTAAATCAATATGTAAAATTTTAATTGATACGTTGTCAAATAATTATCATGATCGGGCGCGAATCTCAATGCAAAATCAAGTTGGAAAGTTCAAAAATTAATTCGGAGATCAGATGAACCGATTTCAGCAAACTTATAATCAAATTGAGCGTCTCAGAAATATGAATCCAACGACACCAAATTCGACTCAATCTGAGCCCAAATGAGTACAAATCAAATACCCGAAGCGTTGTTGGAAGGTTCAAACCACAATTTGGGTTATCAAACAGTTTCCAAACATGATGTGATTATAGTTGAATCGAGCAGCTCGACGAGACGAATCCAACGAGCCCAAGATCACTGAATTCTGACATCATTAAGACCTTCAATTATCTGAAAAATCGCCCACAATCAAGGGATTAAACATCGGCCGTCCATTCAACCACTCCACATTTACCCGTGATCTCTTGCCTATTTACGGGTCATGCCACTCCAGAAAATTTATAAATAGACCCCTCATTTCTCTTGAGGGGAGGACCGAAGCAAGAAGAGAAGAGAAGGAAGAAGCTCCTCCTCGACCACCGTTAGAGTTTCGCCAGACCACCGCCGGACATTCGCCGGACCACCGCCGAACCTTCGTCGGACCACCGCCTGACACTGTTGCTCTGCCGGACCACCACTTGCGGCCCTCACCTCTGCCGAACTACCGCCTGACACTGTTGCTCCGCCGGACCACCACTTGAGGCCCTCACCTCCGCCGGACCACCGCTTGACGCCGTTGCTCCTCCGGACCACCACTTGAGGCCCTCACCTCCGCCGGACCACCACCTGAGGCTGTTGCTTCGCCGGAACACCACTTGAGACCCTCACCTACGCCGGACCACCGTCTGACGTCGTTGCTCCGCCGAACCACCACTTGAGGCTCTCACCTCCGCCGGACCACCGCCTGACGCCGTTGCTCCGCTGGACCACCACTTAAGGCCTTCACCTCCGCCAGACCACCGCATGGCGCCCTTGCTCCGCCGAACCACCACTCGAGGCCCTCACCTCCGCCGGACCACCGCCTGACGTCGTTGCTCTACCAGACCACCACTTAAGGCCCTCACTTCTGCCGGACCACCATCTGAAGCCCGGACTTCCACTGAATCACTACCTGAGGCCTGGACTTCCGTCGTACCACCACTTGAGACTCTATGCTCCACCGAGCCACTACTTAAAGCTCGGACTTTCGTCGGACTGTCACTTGAGGCCCTGAGCTCCACCAGGCCATCACCTGACGCCTGGAGTTCTACCGAAGTACCATCCTTCTACAACGGTTTTTCTGACCCCGGTCTCCTACCGACTACGGTCCTTCTGACCTCCGTCGCCTACTATGGTCCTTCCGACCTCCATCAACAGACAACGGTCTTTCTGACCTCGGTCTCCTGCCGACTACGGTCCTTCTAACCTCCGTCGCCTACTATGGTCCTTCTGACCTCCATCAACAGACAACAGTCTTTCTGACCCCAGTCTCCTGCCGACTACCGTCCTTCTGACCTCCGTCTCCTACTATGGTCCTTCCGACCTCCATCAACAGTCAATGGTCTTTCTGACTCCGGTCTTCTGCCGACTACGGTCCTTCTGGCCTCTGTCTCCTACATTGTCCTTCCAACCTCCATCAACAGACAACGGTCTTTCTGATCCCGGTCTCCTGCCAACTACGGTCTTTCTAACCTCCATCGCCTTTTGTGGTCCTTCCGACCTCCATCAACAGACAACAGTCTTTCTGACCCCGGTCTCCTGCCGACTACGGTCCTTCTGATCTCTGTCGCCTACTATGGCCCTTCCGACCTCCATCAGCAGATAACGGTCTTTCTGACCCAGGTCTCCTGCTGACTACAATCCTTCTGACCTCCGTCACCTACTATGGTCCTTCCAACCTGCATCACCAGACAATGGTCTTTCCGACCTCCATCCTATCGACTATGGTCGTGCCGACAAAATAAACACATCTATTGTAACTCCCACCATGTAATGCACTATATATGATGTACATTTATGACATCAAGCCAAGGCCTTCTCCCAAGGAAGGGCCTCTTTTGTAATCGACTGCAAATATTAGTGGAATCATTCAAACTGGGTCAGGCCTCGCGGTTTTTCCCCCTTTTAGGGGTTTTCACATAAAAACTATGGTGTCTCTTATGAACGCTACACCCTCTCATTTATCTGATTGTGTGCTAAATCTTCGTACAATGCTAAGACGTTAAACTATATATTTCTCTATCGCCGTAATACTCTAGAACGCAACAAATATAATATTGATGATGGAAATGAAATATAGGAATTACATATTTAATATTAAAATTACTTATTAATAATATACATAAAATATAAAATTTTGAATATTAGAAATATAAATAGCATGTATGTAAATTAGAGCCCTATATTGAGTACTCATACCCACACCCACCCATGTACCCACCATGGGTATGGGTGGGTATGGGTACACCCATAGGCTTGTTGGTGGGTATGGATGGGTAATCAACATCAGGGGATAAATCGATTTACATTGCTAATCATCGTATATCTTATATTATTGCAATCCTCACTACGTAGTGTACAACATTTAACTATGTTGCGACTACAATAAATTCTGATATATGGCATGAATGTTTGCAATCAGTGCAAAGAGCAACAAGCCTCAAGGCCATCAGTCTGTGGTATACTGAGTTAAAAAAATATGGAAAGTGGGTGGGTATAGGTGGGTACGGCATCCCGAAAGTCACCATAGGTGGTGTGGGTGGACGAAGCCTGTTAGAGCAAAGCATGGGTACCCAACGAGGACCTTATGTAGGGCTTTGATGTAAATCCCTTAATTTTAAATAAAAATTTGTCCTACCAAATGACATCATTATCGAGACTTATCATCTATTTCTTTTAATTAGTTTTCACTAAGAAATAAGTTACTCATTTTGCAAGTAACGATAATAAAAAAAAAAATTAATTTTAAGCCCATTGGAATCTTAATTTAAGCTCACTTCTTACACACAAAATTAAAGAAGATTAAATATTTTACAATTTTTAACATTTATGACAAGATAGCTAATAATATTGTGCTCAAGTGGACAAGTTTATGAATTCCTCTTAAAAATTTTACTTCTTCACTTCCCGATAATTCATTATCTCTGATGAGAATATTTCAACCACTCATCTTTGTGCATTAATTGATATTTTTATTGCTCGTAAAGTATTTATCATGTTTTTTTAATGTGATCGATAAATATGAAGTTTTGACTTTGTACATTTAGTCTGCCACATTTATCGTAAATGATTAAAATAATGAATTTCAGTGCTCTATAATGTTTTGATCAACTCGCATATTTACTCATAAGAAATGTTAACTTAAGATATTTTCTTTAATGATCGCTCAAATTATGCTTTGGCCACATGCTTTAAATGAACTCAATTCTAATTTGAGATAGATTTTGAGTTAGGTTTTATTTGCGACAGCTTTTTTTTTTTTTTTTTTTTAAGAAGCAATAAAAAAATCGTCCCAAACGAGAACTTTTATTTAGTCTGGTGAACGTACGTTCCTCTACTTTCGGCCACCAATGTATTAGCGCCACGTAGCAGGAAGAAAAGACGCCGATCCGATCCACTATTTTTTGGGTTCTTGAACATGCGTTTTTTTAAATCCTTGACGAGCCGAACAACATCTTTTGGATATATTTCAAATACCTTGCAATACCGAGCAAATACCGAGTTGTACTGAGTTTTTCTAGCAATACCGAGCAAATACCTAGCAATACCGAGCAAATCCCTAGCAATACCGAGCAAATCCCTAGCAATACCGAGCAAATCCTGAGCAAATACTGAGTTGTACTGAGTTGTACCGAGTTGTACTGAGTTTTTTCTAGCAATACTGAGCAAATACTGAGTTGTACCGAGTTGTACTGAGTTTTTCTAGCAATACCGAGCAAATACCTAGCAATACCGAGAAAATCTCTAGCAATACCGAGCAAATCCTGAGCAAATACCAAGTTGTACCGAGTTGGAAAAAACTCGGTACAACTCGGTATTTGCATGATATTGGTCTTCACAGAGCTGTATTTCTCATTTTTGCAAAGCAATACCTAACAAATACCGAGCAATACCAAGAAAATCGCGAACATTGCATTTCCGGGTTCCGCTCCGGGTCAAGTCGTCGGGCCGGGCGGTTTAGAGTAAGAGCACGTGGCGACATATTATTGACGGCCGAACGTAGCTCTACGTCAGGTCAGAGGACGTAATAATTGTTCCCCAAACGAAACCTTAATTTAGGACAACTTTCTTATTACTTCTTAAAATAACTTTTTAGTATAAAAAATTATTATTTTTTTGCTAAAAATTTACTTTAGAAAATAGTAAAAAAAACTGTCCCAAATAAAAACTAGGATTTCATTTGAGATGATTTCCTTATTGCTTTTTAAAATAATTTTTTAGTACAAATTTTTTTTTATTAAAAATTTAGTTGTAGTAAACAAAGCCTATAAATAATTGTATATCTTTTTATATTTTTTTCTTTGGCATACATTTATAATGTTTTGATTGATAGATACACAAAAGAGATCATAAGAGTATGCTGAAAATAAAATCAAATGTCACAGGCGATGCAAAGGTCTCTATTGCAGGTGTCATGCTCAACAGCTCAAGGCAGCGATGTCACGAGCAGGCTAGATGAATTTGGGTTTCATTCAATTTGGCAGAATTTCAAATTCATCAAAAATAAATTATATGATGCATTTAAATCCTTTGAAAATCTTTTACAGTCAATAAAACACTAATAATTTTAAAACACATGCATTTCAAATACAGGCCACTCAAAATACACTCAACTAATGATTGTTTAATTTGTATATCAGTTAGAAAATATCCCCCTCAAAGGCTTATTTGAGAGGACTACAGTTTTTTATAAAGATGATCGTGAGAAAAATAACTTTTTTAAAACGGTTGTCAAAAGCATTTTTTAGCACAGAAAATTTTCGGAAACAACAGAAAAATAATAATCAAATAAAGACGCTGGATGTTGTTTACAAAGCATAGTAAAAAAATTGATCCAAATAGACCCTAAGGCTTCGTTTGGGACGACTTCTACTAAAACTATGTTTTAAGAAGCAATAAAAAAATTGTCCCCAACGAAGCCTAATGGACAGCTTTTGTACTGATTTTTAAAACGACTTTTTAGCACAAAAATTTCAAATTCAAGAAATCTTGATACTAAAAATTGTTTTTAAAAGCAAGAAAAAAGTTGTTCCAAACGAAGCCCAAATCTCGAGCTATGACAAAACACTCCATGCTGTTATTTTGTAAGTTTGGGCGGACATTGCAGCTCTTTCTTGTAGCTCTTTTTAAACCAAAAGGCACGGAAAGCAAAGAATGCAAGAATAGAAATAGTTGTTTCTAATCATCCATATCTAAAAAAGTTAAAACACATCTTAGTTCATAAAAAGATTTTGAAAGCTATTATCAATATCCTGCATTTGAATTTCTATCATATCAAAATTGAACAAAAAATTTACAATTTATGGCCAACCTTCATATTCATTTATAAGGAAAATACAAACTTACATAAAGATAAGCATTTCAAGTTTATCCATCTTCTTCAAGAACCTCCCTATGAACATGCATGCAAGAAGTGCTACAGTATTTGTAATGGTACCTGTGGAATGGTATCTTCCCCGACAATGAAGCATTGCAGCATGAGCACAAGAGATCATTAGCTAAACCTTTGGTATCTGAACTGCTAATGCCCACATTCTTCATGGCTGCTATTCTCCTTTCTGCCGCCGCAGCTCTCTTCTCTCTCTCCGCCGCAAGAGCCAGTTTTTCTTCCTCCTGATGAAAGATATTAATATAACAAACTAAGCCACAACAAAGAAAAAATTCTAAACCAATTATTCAAAAGAAGAAACTAATGGTACAAATGACACAAATCTGACCTCCTTTGAGATTGCCACTTCATTTGGTGTTGGCAGCTGCCGTGAAGGCGCCACCCTCGTAGTGCCCTGATCAACGCGAAGGTTATTTCAATAACATGAAGGCTTTGTTTGGGATGGTTTTTTTACTGTTTTTTGAAGCATTTTTTTAGTAAAAAATTAAAATTTTTTAACTAAAAAGTTACTTAAAAAAGCAGTAAAAAAGCCGTCCCAAATGAAGTCAAAGATAGTTTTACATAGTAAACAGGGACACCAACCTTCTCTAAGATTTGCTTTCTAACATCATATGGTGGTTTTTGTTTGGAGGGTTGTACGCACAAAGAAGCCTCTTGTTCCTGCATCCATATGGCAAAACTAAGAAAATGAAGTCTCCAATGGCACAGCCAATTAAAGCATTTTAAAAAGAAGCAAATGGAAGCATTTAGAGCTAGTTAACGGTGATTCTCCTTATAGAACGAAGAGATGATTTATGAAACTGGTATGCATGTGAAAAGATTGGAGTGGCTCCAATGGCTAATAAGATTAGAGAGAGTCATCTTAAATGATTTTCTCACATAAAATGTCAGCCTTCCGTGACCCTGTTAGGAGAGTATATATATTAGACCCAACCTATGTTAAAAAATATGTATCCCCGGGAAATGATGGAATAACATATTCATTCATTAAAACATACTGGAGCATTATTAAAGAGGATTGTTGGTTTGCTATCAATCAGTTCTTGAATTCGGGGAAAATGAATTGTGACTGGAAAGAAACACTTATTGTTCTTATTCCTAAGGTATTGAACCCAAATTGTCCAAGCCATTACCGTCCAATCAGCCTATGCAGAACAATCTATAAGGCGGTGGCAAAAATCATTCTTAACAGGATGAAAATGCTTATTCACAAACTAATCTCTATGGAGCAAGCAGCTTTTATAAATGGAAGATCTTTGGGAGACCACATTTTATTAGCACAAGAGGTATTTCACAAACTCAAAACTTCTAAATCTTCAAAAGGATTGGTTTCATTTAAAGTAGATTTGGAACAAGCATATGATAGTATGAGTTGAATTACTTTAAAGTATGTATTAGATTATTTTGGTTTTCCAAATCAATTTTCTATGTGGATTATGGAATGTGTGGAACATGCGAAATTTTCTCTGATTATTAATGGTAAGATATCCAATTGGATTCTTGCAAAGAGCGGATTCCGACAAAGGTGTCCTCTTTCTCCATATTTGTTCATTTTATGCTCTCAATTGCTTACCAATCGTTTGAAACAAAAAGATGACTCATTGGGTATTAAGATTGGTAACAATGTGCCGAAGATTTCACACCTTTCATATGCAGATGATATTATCATTTTTTCTCATGCTAATGTTAAGGAAGTGAGGGAAATAAAAGGTGCACTATCGGATTTTTGTAAATGGACAGGACAAAAAATCAACTTGGAGAAATCAGTTATGTTGTTTGGGAAATTTGTCAAAAAAAGGAAGAAAAATTCTATTAAAAAGATTATGGGGTTCAAGGTGGTAAAAGAAATTTTTTACCTTGGTATAAAGATGGCTTTGAGAAGGCTTGTGGCGGCAGATTTTCATTTCTTGACTGAGAAAGCTCTAAGGCTCACTAATGTATGGGGAAGCAAACAATTGTCGCTTGCTAGGAAGCTTTTGCTGATTAAAACTGTGATGCAATCCATTCCAAATTTTTATTGTTCCTATTCTTTGATCCCTAGAAGTATTCTTAATGAAATAGACAAGTTATGTAGGGATTTTATATGGAATAAACAAGATGGGAAATTGGGAATGCATTATATAAGCTGGGATAAATTATGTAAACCAGTGAATAATGGTGGTAGAGGCCTCTGTTCATGTGTTAAAGTGATGAATGCTTTGAGAGCAAAGTTGGCCTGGAAGGTTTTTCAAGACAAAGGATCACTACTGTTTCATTTCCTGAAACCGAAATATGGACTCATGCTTGGAGATATTGCTGCTGGTAGAGGAGGTTCTTCCACTGGTAAAATCTTATCAAGTGGTAAGGAAGCTTTGCGATCTGTTGTAAGATGGAGAGTTGTCAATGGTTGTTCTATTAATATCCTGGAGGATGTATGGATATTGGATAAAAGCTTGAATACTTGGCCAACGTTTGTTTCGGTTCCATTTTCAGAAGACAAAACTGTGAACTTTTTAATGCTAAATGGAAACTGGAATGTGCAGAAACTACAGATGCTATGTGGAGAGGAATTAATCAAAATAATTATGATGGTAGACATTCACAGAGATCAAACCAGTGACTATTTGGAATTAATTCATCAAAACTCTGGTTGTTCAATTTCATCAATGGTTTACAAGAATTACTTAATGCAGAATCAAGATTGTGGATATTGGAAATGTTTGAAGAGCATCAAATTAAAACCTCGTGTGGAAGTTTTTTGGTGGAGGGTTTTTAATAATGCAATTCCAACGCATGACTTTTTGTATCAAAGAAGAATGCAGGAAGGTTTTATTTGTCCAAGAGGATGTGGTGTTAAAGAAGATGTTGAACATATTACAACAAATTGTGGAAAATTGAAGGAAGTGATTGGATGCTTAAATAAATGGGGATTTGGAATCAGCTCTTTTCAATCGTTCCAGGACTGTTGGAAATGGATGGATATGTACAAGGATTCTAATGGATTTCTGGTTAATGTTTACTGTAATGCAGTTTATTTTGTATGGAGGTCAAGGAACAAATTTATTCACGGCGGCAAGGAGGATTGTTCTACATTCATGGCTTCTAGTGTTGTAAGTTATGCTTCTATCTCTTACATGGTAGATGGAAATTTGGGAAATTGGGGTACTAATCAGTCTTTTAGACTGTTAGATCGTTGGTACCCTCCTCCTCCCAACTGGATTAAAATCAATGTAGATGCTGCATTATTAAAGTCTTACAAAGCAGGAATTGGAGGAGTGGTACGGGATAGTGAAGGAAGATTTTTATTGGCATATGGTCATTCTTGTACTCATTGGGATATATCTAAATTGGAACTCATGGCGGTCCATTTCATTCGGCAAATACAAAAAGAGTGGATGCAAGATTACAATGGTATAATTATAGAAGGAGATAATTACAATATTATCAAATTCTTGCAAGAATTGGGAGGCAATTGGAAAGATGATCTTTTATTTTTAAAGGATTTCAATTTTGTTTTCTTTAATTGGGTCAATAGAAATTGTAATAAGTTAGCTAACTTTTCTGCTAACTTTGCTCTTGATAAGGAGTTTATTTGGGATGATCTTTCTTGTAATAAGATTCCTCCTTGCTTTGTTAAAATTCTAGAGGAATCAAGTTATAATTTTAGATTGTAATTAGGTTGCTTTTAATAATTTTGGCAATTTATGATGCCGTTTTCAAAAAAAAAAATTAAAATTAAAAATAATCTTTTTAAATTAAATTTAAATAAGAATTTGACTCGTAATTAAACATAATGGATAAAAAGGATTCATACAGCCAATCATATGTAATGGGATAAGACTTATTGTTGTTGTTGTCTTTTTCTATTAATAGTAAATAATTATATTGAGATTATAAGCTTATTTTCCAAAAAAAAGTTGCATATTTGTTACCCCATTTTTTTAAAGCACCAAGTACAATGCAATCCATAATAGTTCCTTTTTTATTTCAATGTGCAAATCTTTGTACTTTTATTAACTAGAGAATTCATGACTTATATATCATATTATGAATACATAATTTACATGCAATAGCCATTTAATCGATTAAATCACATTGAGTAATAATTTCCAGCAAATATAATAATATATTAAATAGCATAAATTTTATAATTATCCAACAACAACATCAAGCCTTTATCCCACTACGTGGGGTCGGCTACATGAATCCTTTTTCTCCATTGTGTCCTATTAAAGGTCAAATTCTCATTTAAATCTAATAAAGAAATGTCATTCCTAATATTTTCTAACCAAGTCTTTTTAGGTCTGCCTCTACCTTTCTTAAAATAAGTCAAATCTAATACCTCTACTCTCCTAACCGGGTCATTGGAATACCGCCGTTTTATGTGACCAAACCATCTAAGACGACTATCTCTAATCTTATCTTCTACTGGAGCTACTCCAACCTTTTCACGTATATGCTCATTTTGTATTCTATCTCTAAGGGTAAAGCCATTCATCCACCTGAGCATCCTCATCTCTGCCACACTTAACTTAGTAATATGCTTTTCTTTTAATGGCCAACATTCAACACCAAAATTTTATAATTATCCAAAAGCCAAAAAAAGATCAAATATTAAAATAACAAAACCATGAAAGAATACATAAAAATTAAGAATACTTATGAGATTGAGTGAATAGCTAGAGATCAAGACAGAGGTTGTAATATCACAATCTGCTCCAGTATCGTCCAGGACGATCTGGGATCGTCCTGGGACGATCAGTGGAATTCAGCTCCAGATTCTGCCCAGAATTGCTCCAGGTGATTTCCTGTAGGGATCGTCCAGGCCGATCGAGGTATCGTCCCGGGACGATCAGTGGATGGCACAAGTCAGAGAATAGGGGTTTTTATCGCCTATGAACAGTAAGTATCGTCCTGAAAAATCGTCCCAGGACTATGTGATTTGGTCTGATCGTCCAGGACGATCTGGACGATCGGCCGGGCCGATATGAGCATTACTTAAAGGGAATGAGTCATTTTGAGGAGAGAGAAAATTAAAATAAATATCAAATTTTGATCCGAGGAGAGAGGAAGAAAAAGAGAAAAAGGAAAAGTTGATTTCGGGAAGACGCGGAGCCGTTTTCGATCGAAGTGACTGTTGAGGAATTTGCTGTGCTCGAAGTAAGGCACATTCCGTCTTTCTCAATTTTCAGTTCCGTCGCGGTTGGCGGTATTTTTCTGTCCGGATTTCGTTTTCGTTACGATTTTTCGTCCGTATCTTTTGATTGGTTCAGTTTTTACCGCGTAAGTTTCTGTATATCATTGTCGTGCCGGGTGTGCACGTTTTGACTATATTTTGAAGATTTTTGTCCGGGTATTTTTGATTCGGCGATGTTTTTCGTAGACTACAATTTTCTGTGAAATTGGAAATTATCTGTGCAGTAGAATAAATGTTCTGGAATGTGGTTATCTATGTTCTGTGCGAATTCGGTAAATTTTCTTTGCAGGAATTTTGTGTAAATTCTGTATACTGTCGTTGTGCTGCCCGATTTTTTGGGTAATTTCCGAATTGTCCGGATTTCTTCTGAATTGAAATGCTATGTGTATAAGCTATAAAAAGGGAGTTATAAGGGGCCTGAATCCTATGAGATTCAGTTAGTGAAACGGGAAATTCTGAAATGAGCTCAATATACATTTTGATATCTGTTTCGTTCCGGATCCGATGAATTCTGTTCTGGTGCTATAAGCACATCTGTTTTGGTGCCGTGAGCACAAAGGGAGACATAAGGGGCCTGGATCCTATGAGATTCAGTCAGTGTCTGGGAAGGGAGGCATAAGGGGCCGGAATCCGTAGAGATTCCGTCAGTGTCAGGGCATTTAGCTATATGTATCTGTTCTGTTTTCTGTATCTGTTCTGTTCTGTACGAAATTGTAATTCTGATATGATATGCTCCGTACGATTCTGATTTCTGGTTTCTGATTCTGACTCTGTTGATTTGTTCTGATATGATCTGTACGACTCTGATTCTGATTTGATATCTGTCAGTATAAGTTCTGATTTCCGGTTCTGTTCCGATTTCTGATCTGACTTCTGTCTGATGAATTTGGTTTTGGTTTCTGAGAATTTAGATTGGTGGTTTGTTGCTTTGCTGAGCTGTTGAGCTCACCCTTGCTTTCTGGTGGTTTTCAGGTTCTGGGAAGGGCAAGGAGGTCCAGGATTAGTTTCAGAGTCTGATCCGATTAGGTACTTTTGTACTTTTGATTTTTGTACAGTCATGGCTTTTCTGTTCTGTCTTTCTTTCTGTCGAAAGCCATGTACTGTTCTGTAGATGATTATATTTGAGGAAATGAAAAGATAGATGTTTTGTTCCGCTGCATTTGATGTTTTAGTAGCTCTGTTGTTCTGTGTGTTTCTGTTGAGTTAAGTATTTGGAAGATCAGTTCAGCAACCTAATCCAAAGCCAGATCCTGGATAAGCAAGTTTAGTCTAGTCTCTCGTCGCGATCCGGCTCGGGCGGGATCCGTCCCCGTCGGGTCGGGTCGTGACAAGCTTTTGTGGTATCAGAGCACTGGTTTTGGAAACTGGTTGAATTGTGAAACAGAGCTCTAGGAAGTGATCAGTAAGTCTGTCTGGGAGGTAGTTTTGGGTCGTTTGGCTTTTTATTGTGTTGTTTTTGTGATAGTTTTCCGGATTTTCTAGATTTTTCTGTATGGATCAGCCAGACCCAGACATGACAGACGGTCAGAGTGACGATCAGGCAGCACCAGTGGGGAGTACAGCCCCAGTGGTCGGTGCTGATACGCTTTCACAGTTTGCGTCACTTGTTGCTCAGATGATGAGCGAGACTCAGAGCAGAGCTTCTACTGTTAGATCTGAGGACATCGATCGACACCTGCAGTTATTTTTGAGGTTGAAGCCTCCGAGATTTGAGGGCGCTGTTGAGCCCAGAGCAGCCGAGGAGTGGCTGAGGAGATTAGAGAAGACTTTTGACGGGATGCAGTGTCCTGCAGACAGGAAGGTTCCGTTAGCTGTTTTTCTGTTAGACGGAGAGGCTGAGCACTGGTGGGATGGCCAGCAGGCAGCCAGATTTCAGGGCAGATTGAACTCTTTGATCACTTGGGAAGAGTTCACTGAGGTATTCAGAGACTGGTTTGTTCCCCCTTCTGCACGACAGCAGATGCAGGAGAGTTTTCTGAGGCTGGTTCAGGGGAGCAAGACGGTGATGCAGTACGAGGCTGAGTTTACTGCATTAGCCAGGTACGCTCCGCAGTTGGTTAGCACGTCTGCTGAGAGGTGCTACAGATTTCTGAGAGGCTTACGAGACACTTTGAGGCAGCCTTTGATACCGTTCCGGATTTCTGATTTCTCTGAGCTTGTGGAGCGAGCTCGTCTGATTGAGAACGACATGACGGCTACTCAGCAGCGGTGGACTGTGAGTAGGAAGAGGTTTGGAGGAGAGACTTCTGGCAGTGGTTCCTCTGGGAAGAGGAGATTTGTTCCTGGTTCTGGATCTGGAGATTCCAGAAGGAGCGGAGGATCGTCGGGTACTGCTACCAGTACGACTAGTTCTGGATCTGTCAGTTCGGCACCTGTGTGCCAGAGTTGTGGACGGCGACACCATGGCCAGTGCTACAGGATAGCTGGTCTTTGTTTCAGATGTGGTCAGCCGGGACATAGGATTGCAGAATGTCCACAGATGGGATTCGAGCAGCGATCTGAGGGCTTAGTCAGACCTGTTGGTTCAGCAGCAGGAAGACCGAGGACTGTTCCTCCACGCCCTGAGGGATTTACTGGTAGAGGTGGTGGTTCTAGTTCTGCACCACGGAGACCACCTACGATTCAGAGGGAGCAGAGTAGTTCTGTTGCTTCAGCTCCTGTTCCAGTTCAGCCACGAGTTTACAGCTTGAGTCAGCAGGAGGCTCGTGATGCTCCGGATGTTGTGACAGGTACGGTTTACATTTCTGATCAGCCCTGTCGTGTTTTGTTTGACTCTGGAGCGAGTCATTCTTTTCTGTCCGAGCACTGTTTTGAGGCTTTACGTTTGGATTCTCTTTTACTTCCGGTTTCTTTGTCTGTGATTTTACCGGCTGGGAATCCTTTGATTGCTCGACAGTTTTGTTTGTGTGAGATCGAGATTTCTGGCAAGAAGTGGAAGTCGAGTTTGATTCGATTGCCGATTTCTTCGTATGATGTGATTCTGGGAATGGATTGGTTGAGTCAGTATGAGGCTCAGATTGACTGTCTGAAGAAGCAAGTGAGTTTGCTTGTGACTGGAGAGAGAGTTGTATTTCAGGGATTACGAGGTGTTCTCTCCAGTCTGATTTCTGCGTTGGAGGTGAGCAGGATGTGGAAGAAGGGATGCCCAGTATTTTTGGCTTCGGTGCGGGATCTGAACCTGGAGGTTGGTTCTGTTTCTGAGATCCCTGTGGTACGGGAGTTTGTGGATGTTTTTCCTGAGGAGTTGGTTGGTTTACCTCCGGATAGAGATGTGGAGTTCTCTATCGATGTTTTTCCGGGTACCGCTCCGATATCGAAAGCTCCGTACAGGATGGCACCGAAAGAACTTTCTGAGTTGAAAGTTCAGCTTCAGGAGTTGGTTGACAGAGGGTTTGTACGTCCTAGTGTTTCTCCTTGGGGAGCACCTGTTCTGTTTGTGAAGAAGAAGGACGGTACACTCCGTATGTGTATTGATTACAGAGATTTGAATAAGGCCACGATCAAGAACAAGTATCCTTTGCCTCGGATAGACGACTTGTTTGACCAGCTTTCCGGATCTTCGGTATTTTCGAAGATTGATTTGAGATCCGGATATTATCAGGTAAAGGTGAAGGAATCTGATGTGGTGAAGACTGCTTTCAGTACTCGGTACGGGCACTACGAGTTTTTGGTTATGCCTTTTGGGGTAACCAATGCGCCTGCGATTTTCATGGATCTGATGAACCGAGTATTCAGGGAGTTTTTGGATCAGTTTGTGATCGTCTTCATCGACGATATTCTGGTATATTCTGCATCTGAGGATGATCATGCCAGACATTTGAGGATTGTGTTGGAGACTCTGAGGAGGCATCAGCTGTATGCCAAGTTCTCCAAGTGCGAATTCTGGCTGAAGAGCATTTCTTTTCTGGGGCATGTGATTAGCGGAGAAGGCATTTCTGTGGATCCCCAGAAGATTCAGGCGGTTGCTGATTGGCCAAGACCGACTACGGTATTTGAGGTACGTAGTTTCTTGGGCATGGCCGGGTATTACAGGAAGTTTGTGAAAGGATTTTCACAGATTTCGACTCCTCTGACGAGACTGACTCAGAAGTCAGTTCCTTTTGTTTGGACACCGGAGTGTGAAGCTAGTTTTCAGCGATTGAAGGATTGTTTGACTTCAGCTCCAGTGTTAGCACTTCCGTCAGGTACGGAAGGTTTTCAGGTGTTCAGTGATGCTTCACTGAAAGGACTGGGATGTGTTCTGATGCAGCATGGTCAGGTAATTGCTTATGCTTCGAGACAGTTAAAACCACATGAGAAGAATTACCCGACACATGATTTGGAGTTAGCTGCAGTTGTTTTTGCTTTGAAGATTTGGCGTCATTACCTGTATGGCGTCACATGTGAGATGTTTACTGATCATAAGAGCCTGAAGTACATTTTACTCAGAAGGATCTGAATCTGAGACAGAGGAGGTGGCTCGAGTTGATCAAGGACTATGACCTGAATATTCAGTATCAGCCTGGGAAGGCGAATGTGGTAGCAGATGCTTTGAGCAGGAAGTCTTCTGGATTCTCAGGTATTCAGCTTACCTGTGATGACTTTCTGATCCGTGATTTGGAGAGATTGCAGTTGGAGGTGATTTTCTCTAGTGATTTGGAGTTGGCTCAGATGAGTATTCAGTCTTCTTTGGAAGCACGGATTCAAGAAGCCCAGAAGTCAGATTCTGATTATTCGAAGTTGCTAGCACATATTGGATCTGGTAAGACTCCTGAACTTCGAATTTCTGATTCTGGTGCTATTTTCTGTAAGAACAGGTTGTGGGTACCTGTGTTTGGAGATTTGAGGCGGGAGATTCTGTATGAATCTCATCATTCTGGCTACACTGTTCATCCAGGCAGTGGTAAGATGTACGCTGATATGAAGCTTTTGTTCTGGTGGCCTGGGATGAAGAAGGATGTGGCGGAGTTTGTGTCGAGATGCGAAGCCTGTCAGTTGGTGAAAGCAGAGCATCAGCGACCAGGTGGACTGTTGCAGTCGTTGCCTATCCCTGAGTGGAAATGGGAGGAGGTAACGATGGATTTTGCGATGGGTTTTCCTCGATCACGACAAGGACATGATGCCATTTGGGTAGTTGTGGATCGATTGACGAAGTCAGCCCATTTTCTTCCGATCAGACAGACGGATTCAGTTGAACGCTTGGCATAGGTATATGTGAAAGAGATAGTCAGATTGCACGGTGTGCCTCGTGTGATTGTATCTGATCGAGATGGACGCTTTACTTCCAGACTTTGGAAGGGCATTCAGCAAGGCTTGGGTACGAAACTGCATTTCAGTACAGCCTTTCATCCTCAGACCGACGGACAGTCTGAGAGGACTATTCAGGTATTGGAAGACCTGTTGAGGCTTTGTGTTCTGGACTTTAGCGGAAGCTGGGAAGATCATATCCCACTGATTGAGTTTGCCTATAACAACAGTTTTCAGTCCAGTATCGGTATGGCACCGTACGAGGCTCTGTATGGCAGGAAGTGCCGTACTCCTTTGACTCTGACGGAGGTCGGAGATAGACAGGCTTTGGGGGCCACTTTTGCTGATGAAACTGCTCAGAAGATTCATTTGATAAGAGAAAGATTGAAAGCCGCTCAAGATCGTCAGCAGAAATATTACAATCAGAAGCACAGATTTGTTGAGTTTCAGGTTGGTGACTTTGTGTATGTCAAAGTCAGCCCGATGAAAGGTGTGAGCAGATTTGGTCAGGTGAGCAAGCTTAGTCCAAGGTATGTTGGACCATTTGAGATTTTGGAAAGAATTGGAAAAGCTGCTTATCGCCTATTGCTTTCTGATTCTATGCCTGATGTGCATAATGTGTTTCATGTATCCACTCTGAGGAAGTGGGTATCCGACTCTGGGAAGAAGGTATCAGTTGACGAGGTTGAGATTCAGGAGAATCTGGCGTACAAGGAAGAGCCAGAATTGATTTTGGCGTACGACGTCCGCAAGTTAAGAAATAAAGAGATTCCGATGGTTAAAGTCCAGTGGAAGCACCGGACTGCACGGGAAGCAACTTGGAAAAAGGAGTCTGATATGAGACGGTCGTACCCGTACTGTTTTGACTGAGTTTGGATTGGATAATGTCGAGGACGACATTTTTCTGAGTTGGGGAGATTGTAATATCACAATCTGCTCCAGTATCGTCCAAGACGATCTGGGATCGTCCTGGGACGATCAGTGGAATTCAGCTCCAGATTCTGCCCAGAATTGCTCCAGGTGATTTCCTGTAGGGATCGTCCAGGCCGATCGAGGTATCGTCCCGGGACGATCAGTGGATGGCACAAGTCAGAGAATAGGGGTTTTTATCGCCTATGAACAGTAAGTATCGTCCTGAAAAATCGTCCCAGGACTATGTGATTTGGTCTGATCGTCCAGGACGATCTGGACGATCGGCCGGGCCGATATGAGCATTACTTAAAGGGAATGAGTCATTTTGAGGAGAGAGAAAATTAAAATAAATATCAGATTTTGATCCGAGGAGAGAGGAAGAAAAAGAGAAAAAGGAAAAGTTGATTTCGGGAAGACGCGGAGCCGTTTTCGATCGAAGTGACTGTTGAGGAATTTGCTGTGCTCGAAGTAAGGCACATTCCGTCTTTCTCAATTTTCAGTTCCGTCGCGGTTGGCGGTATTTTTCTGTCCGGATTTCGTTTTCGTTACGATTTTTCGTCCGTATCTTTTGATTGGTTCAGTTTTTACCGCGTAAGTTTCTGTATATCGTTGTCGTGCCGGGTGTGCACGTTTTGACTATATTTTGAAGATTTTTGTCCGGGTATTTTTGATTCGGCGATGTTTTTCGTAGACTACAATTTTCTGTGAAATTGGAAATTATCTGTGCAGTAGAATAAATGTTCTGGAATGTGGTTATCTATGTTCTGTGCGAATTCGGTAAATTTTCTTTGCAGGAATTTTGTGTAAATTCTGTATATTGTCGTTGTGCTGCCCGATTTTTTGGGTAATTTCCGAATTGTCCGGATTTCTTCTGAATTGAAATGCTATGTGTATAAGCTATAAAAAGGGAGTTATAAGGGGCCTGAATCCTATGAGATTCAGTTAGTGAAACGGGAAATTCTGAAATGAGCTCAATATACATTTTGATATCTGTTTCGTTCCGGATCCGATGAATTCTGTTCTGGTGCTATAAGCACATCTGTTTTGGTGCCGTGAGCACAAAGGGAGACATAAGGGGCCTGGATCCTATGAGATTCAGTCAGTGTCTGGGAAGGGAGGCATAAGGGGCCGGAATCCGTAGAGATTCCGTCAGTGTCAGGGCATTTAGCTATATGTATCTGTTCTGTTTTCTGTATCTGTTCTGTACGAAATTGTAATTCTGATATGATATGCTCCGTACGATTCTGATTTCTGATTTCTGATTCTGACTCTGTTGATTTGTTCTGATATGATCTGTACGACTCTGATTCTGATTTGATATCTGTCCGTATAAGTTCTGATTTCCGGTTCTGTTCCGATTTCTGATCTGACTTCTGTCTGATGAATTTGGTTTTGGTTTCTGAGAATTTCGATTGGTGGTTTGTTGCTTTGCTGAGCTGTTGAGCTCACCCTTGCTTTCTGGTGGTTTTCAGGTTCTGGGAAGGGCAAGGAGGTCCAGGATTAGTTTCAGAGTCTGATCCGATTAGGTACTTTTGTACTTTTGATTTTTGTACAGTCATGGCTTTTCTGTTCTGTCTTTCTTTCTGTCGAAAGCCATGTACTGTTCTGTAGATGATTATATTTGAGGAAATGAAAAGATAGATGTTTTGTTCCGCTGCATTTGATGTTTTAGTAGCTCTGTTGTTCTGTGTGTTTCTGTTGAGTTAAGTATTTGGAAGATCAGTTCAGCAACCTAATCCAAAGCCAGATCCTGGATAAGCAAGTTTAGTCTAGTCTCTCGTCGCGATCCGGCTCGGGCGGGATCCGTCCCCGTCGGGTCGGGTCGTGACAGAGGTAGTGTGAAGCGAGAGATTGTGAATATGAGGCATTGAGAAGCATTCTCGATAAGAAGCTTGTGAGTGAGAAGTTACCAACAACAGGAACTAGTACAAGAAGTATAAGAAAAATAACAAGCGAGCAAAATAAGAAGAACAATCAAGAAATGAATAGCTCCAACAGGACAAAATGAAGAACTAAGAAGCAACGAATCAATGAATACGAGAAATGATGAGAAGCAAATGTTCATGCCTAATTATTCCAACCGATGCTAAACTCGACAATAGAATTTGAATGAGGATTTCATTATGAACCAAAGCCATGTAAATGCTACAACATGACACGACAATGCGTGCGCACTTTGCTACAAGCTTGCGCTTGGTATGCCATGCGCAATGCTAGAACATTACTTCGCTTCAGTCCTAAAATGTGATTTTAATAACCCTGTTTACAACAATTAATTGCATAAAAATATGCATGACATGTTTTTTATGATAGTTGATTATATGCTAACCTGCATTTCATTCTAAATCTATAACAGAAACCTGAGACCTCAAAACATCCTACATCATAACATTTAATTGTAAGTTATCATAGTTGGCATACAATATAATTTTTATGGTGATTCATCAAATATCAAAGTTTATTGTCAATTCAAAACAAAACAAGATTTAGAGAAATGGTGCGCTTAAGAAAACCTACAGGTACAAATAACAATCATAAAGTCAGACTTTTAATATTGATGAGCTGAGAACTCAATGAAATTATCACCTCTCCATTATCCTTATAAATGACGAATGAATCAAGTTATATGTGAAGTAATTGTCTCATTACATCACTTCAATCTCATCATATCATCGACACAATTTTAACAATCTTTGCCTAAGATTCAGATTAAATTGAATTATGACGGCCTGTGCGTCACTTTCATAAGAACCATGCAGCCCATCTTGTTCTTAGGATATCGAACATCAAAAAGACAAATTCATTACTAATCGCTAAAAATTACAGCTTGCTCGAAAAGAAAAATAAATTACCTTGGCTTTTTCTTTTTCCTTTCGCAATTTCTTTGACTCCTTGGCTTTAGCATTTCTCTTGGCATGCTTCTCTGCCTGCATGTCAAAGAAGAAGAGTTAAAATCATAGTAAAAGGCCACTACTAGTTATAATTTTTCACTCAGCAATGTTTTCTACAGGAGTTCACAAAGTGATAAGAAATTTCGTATGCATTTCTCTTGATGCGTAGTAATAGCTATGGGTTGAAAATGATAATCAACTTGCAAAAAGAAATTATCTTCCTTTTTCCCGCTCTGTTTGTGTTTGGCGATGCAGGGTTATTGTGGTGGTTCAAGAATAAAAAAAAGAAAGAGGTAAATGACAACCATAAAAGTTTTACTAGAGAGCTGAGACCACACCCTTCTATTTTACTAATCAAACTAAAAAACAAATTAAAATAATTATGGTCTATTAATAACTCATAACTAATCTTTAAATGGATACTCATGCAACAATTCAGGTCACTGTGATGAATGATATTTTTATTGTCTTGGAATGTGGACGCTGAAGCAATTTTAGGTGGTTGAACAAGTGTCCACTTGGATCCCTCGCAAGAACTTCATAGACTATTTATCTGGTTTTGCGTTCCATCTGTTTAGTTTTTGATATTTGATTGAAAAGAAGGATGTTTGTCACAACAAAACTTAAATAAAATTGGAATAGGACATTCTTCACACTCGCTACTGAAGTTGAGGAAAAAAAACCTGCTTGGCTGCTTGCGCTTCCTCCATTTCTGTTGTTAATGGACTGGGCACGTAAGCAGCTTGCCAATCCCATCTATCAAGGTTGGCAGCCATAAATCTTCTAAAAGTGTTTCTAACTTCCTTCTCTGTTGCCAACATGTAAGGAGTTCGACCTCTTTCATCTTTTAAGCAAGGGCTGCAACCTTGTTCAAGAAGCTCAAGTGTCCATTGTGCATTACCGGACCGTGCCGCCGCGTGCAAGGAGGTTGATCTATTTTCACAATGGGATAGACTTATATTTGCTAAATCATTCGGTATATGCTCCTCAGCTGAGTCCACAGGAGAGCCTACTACTGTAGATGACATTTTAAGTTTTAGGTGTTCGATTACACGTGACTCGTGAAATGGTTGATGTTTCTTTACTTCATCACCAGTATGTAAATTTGGCTCTTCCAGTTGACTGTCCTCATCCACTTCTTCATAGGACAACTGCGTCAAACAAAGATAGATGCGCTTGGCTTCCTTCAATGTTGGTCTCCGGACTGTCAAAGGTATTTGTCTAGTAACATGGTCATGAAAACGCCAGTGTTGCTTCTCCACATCAAAAAGAATTTGACGATTTCTTGAAGGAGCATAAACGAAAATGACCAAGGAAGAATTTATATATGGTTTCCAAGTAACTAGTAGGTCTTGAATTTCCTGCATCAAAATGGAGTTGTTAGGAGTATATTTTGATTGGTAAAGCATAGCCTAAGAATTAGCTTTTGATAAAAAAAGATAAACATGGTTGTAGCGTTTGATTGAAATAATTCATAAATGATTCATGCAACAATATATGTGATATGAACAACACTTTATAATCAAGAGAACAGATATTGCATTTTAAGAATTAGTAACTATTACGAGAACAGATCTCTCTCATTTTCTAACAGTATTTGTAGTACTTCATTGCACATAGAAATGGAAAGTCTTTCAGAAAAAAAAATATACAAATATTTATATAGTTTGAATTTGTATTGGTTCCGAGAAGTTATATCTGAGAAAATGTTCAGAGGACAGATCTCATTCAATTGTCTGACAAACTTCACTAATAGTATCCGGAAAAATAAAGTGGGACTACCAACCAAACAGATTGGCAAAACATATCTCTCTCTCTCTCTCTCTCTCTCTCTCTCTCTCTCTCTCTCTCTCTCTCTCTATATATATATATATATATATATATATATATATATATATATATATATATATATATATATATATATATATATATATATATATATATATATATATATATGAAACATTGATGATGTCCATAAATATCCAGATTATTCAAAATACTTGTCAAAGACTATCGTTATATGCAAATCCCTAGTTTTAGTAGAAAGAGCTTCACTTTGGGGGGAAAAATATGACATCCAGTTGCCAAGCAAAATGGAATAATCATTGAAGATAATATAATAGCATATTTAAACTAAAGCTCTGGACTACCTAGTAATTACTACCAATCAGTCAAGTTGTTCTAAAAACCAAATACATGGAGTGTAGCTTTAGTAATAGATCTAGTAGGAAGAGGAAAGCAAGGATAAGCTAAGGAGATCGTGGGGGAAACAGAACAGTTGCATCTAGATGTGGTAGAAGTGTCCCTGAACTCAGTGGTGAGGTTCACTCCAAATCACACCATAAAAGTGAGGGGCCAAATCGGGGAGCAACTAGTGGTAGTTTTGGTGGACAATGGAGCTACACATAACTTCATCTCGAATTAGATCATGAATTGATTGAGGTTGAAGTTGGTGAAGACTGAAGGATGTAGGGTGATGATGGGGACAAGTAAGATAGAGGGGAGTCTGGGGAGATATAAAAGGATGGTGATGACCCTGGCACCAAGGACTCAGACAGTGTTATTTCAAAGGGAGGTGTTGAAGGAGAAGAGCATTGAGTTCATCCTGGAGGCAATTTCAAATGTCTTATAGAAGAGGAGATGCAGGATATGCGAGCAAAAGGGTTATGCTTCAGGTGTGATGTGAGATTTACACCAGGACATAGGTGTAAGAATCGTGTCCTTCATATCGTGATGGCCTGTGAGGAGGAAGAGGAAAGCAAGGATAAGCTAAGGAGATCGTGGGGGAAACAGAACAGTTGCATCTAGATGTGGTAGAAGTGTCCTTGAACTCCGTGGTGAGATTCACTTCAAATCACACCATAAAAGTGAGGGGCCAAATCGGGGAGCAACTAGTGGTAGTTTTGGTGGACAATGGAGCTACACATAACTTCATCTCGAATTAGATCATGGATTGATTGAGGTTGAAGTTGGTGAAGACTGAAGGATGTAGGGTGATGATGGGGACAAGTAAGATAGAGGGGAGTCTGGGGATATATAAAAGGGTGGTGATGACCTTGCAGGATATTCAGGTGGTGGCAGACTTCCTTCCCCTGGACTTGGAAAGTGCATATATGATTCTGGGAATGAAGTGGCTATAAACCATGGGGGAAATGAAGGTAAACAGAAAGTTTTTGACCATGGATGTCCAGGTAGAGGGTAAGAAGGTACTGCTTCGAGGGGATGATAGCTTATTCAAAATAATGGTATCACTTAAAACCATGCTCAGGACAATCAAGGGTGCAGGCCTAGAGTACTTGGTGGAGTTACATAGCATAGAAGGGATCCAGGAACAAGAGGAAAGGGAAATTCCAGCGGGGGTTCAACAAATTTTGCAACAATATCCTAATGTATTTCAATCACCTATTGAGCTATCACCGCCACGAGAGCACGAGCACACCATCAATCTAAAAGAGGGGACCTCTCTTATAAGTGCCAAACTATATTGTTACCCCCATATTCATAAAGACCATATAGAAAGATTGATCAAGGAGATGATGGAAGCAAGGATCATTAGGCCTAGTGTGAGCCCTTTCTCTAGTCCACTTCTGCTAAAGAAATAGAAGGACGTCAATTGGAGGTTCTGTGTGGATTACAGGGATCTAAACAAGAAAACAATGCTAGATAAGTTTCTCATTCCAGTGATTGATGAGCTCTTGGATGAGTTATTTAGAGCAGTGATCTTTTCCAAGATTGAATTGAAGTTGGGATATCATCAAATTAGGATGAAGGCAACAGATGTGCACAAGGCAACCTTTAGGACACATGAAAGGCACTACAAGTTCCTGGTGATGCCTTCCAATCTCTTATGAACTGAGTGTTCCAACCACATCTCAGAAGGTTTATCTTGGTATTCTTTGATGATATCTTGATATAAAGCAGGACGGAGACAGAACACTAGGACTATTTGAAAACAGTGCTAGAGACCTTGAGGGAGCATCAATTGTTCGCCAACTGGAAAAAGTGCATGTTTGAGCAACCACATGTGGTGTATTTAGGACATGTTGTGGCTAGAGAGGGGGTGTCAACTGACTAGTTCAAGGTTCAGGTCATGGTGGATTGGCCTCTTCCCAAGAACTTGAAGGAGTTGTGAGGGTTCTTAGGGCTCACCGGTTACTATTGAAAATTTGTGAAGGAATATGGCATCATTTCAGGGCCCTTGACAAAGCAATGAAAAAGGATAACTTCAAGTAGGGGGAAAAAGCGACAAAAGCTTTCCAGAAGCTAAAGAAAGCTATAATCAATGTACTAATACTGGTGCTTCCAAATTTTGGGAGACCATTTGGGGTGGAGACAGATTATCAGGTTATGGGCCAGGAACAATACTCATTCAAGATCAAAGACCAATTACATATTTCAACCAGGGCAAGGCTCAAGTCTGTGTATGAGCGAGAGCTAATGAAAATTGTCTTGGCTATTTAGAAGCGACCGCCCTATCTATTAGGGAGATATTTCATAGTTAGAATAGATTATAGGAGTCTGAAGTATTTGTTGTAACAGTGGATGTTCACTGAGGAGCATCAGAGATGACTATCCAAGTTGCTTGGGTATAATTTTGAGATCCAGTACCGACCAAGCTTAGAAAACAAAGCTGCGGACGCCTTGTTCGGGAGGATAGAGGAGCCCAAGTTAGCAGCCTTGTCAGTACCTATGATCGTAGAATGGGAAGTATTGAGACGGGAAAGTGAGCAAGATGAAGGGTTAAGGAAGATCAGGGAAGAGTTGTTGAAAGACCCAAACAATAACTGAGGTTATACTTTGAAGGGGGGATAATTACTCTACTAGGGGAGGTTTGTGTTACCCCGTACCTCAGGTTACATTCCCAAGCTACTGCAGGAGTTTCATGGCAGTGCGATAGGGGGCATTCAGGAGTACAAAAGACAGCTAATTAACTATCAGCTAAGTTATATATGGCGGGGATGCATCGGTTTGTAGAAAATTTGGTAGCAAAGTGTAACGTATGCCAATGGCACAAGTACTTAACGATGGCACCTGGGGGTTACTACAACCATTGGCTTTACCTGAGAGGGTATGGGAAAAGTGACAATGGAGAGGGTTTTCCATGCTCGGAGGCATATTTGGTAATACTGATGGTGGTAGATCAACTGAGAAAGTATTTATTATTTCATTCCACTGAAGCAACCTTACACCGCCTTCTCAGTCGCCACAGTCTTTCTTCGGGAGGTAGTGCGCTTATATGGCATTCCAGAATCTATAGTATCAGACATAGAGAAGATGTTTCTTAATCATTTTTGGAAGGAGCTATTTAAGATGCCAGGGACGATCCTAAAAAAGAGCAAAACATATTACCCACAGACGGTCGATCAAACGAAACCTAGTCAATAAGGCGTGGAGACATATTTGCGTTGTTTTTTATCTAAAACACCAAAATTATGGGCTAAATGGTTAGTGTGGATAGAGTATTAATATAACACATCTTTCCACACAGCCACGCCAACAATCCCTTTCAAGATTCTATATGGTAGGCATCCACCTCATTTGGTACATTACGGACATAGTACTACATTAGTATCCAATGTAGATCAGTACTTAGAGGAGAGAGACAGAATACTAGCATAACTCAAAAGGAATCTGTTGAGAGCTCAACAATTATGAAGATAAAAGTAAATGAACATTGATGGGAAATACAGTTCGAACCTCGGGGATAGAGTTTATTTGAAATTGAGACCATACTGACAAATGACACTAGCAAAGAGGAAGAATGAGAAGCTATCACACGCTACTTTGAGCCTTATGAAGTGACGGAGCCTATTGGGGAAGTAGCCTATTGTCTGAAGTTACCAGCACCATCAACAATTCACCTAATATTCCATGTATCACAATTAAGGCGTACTATCAGAGATCACACACCCTCTTCCTCACTACCGACGACATTGATGGAGGACATGGAAGAAATCCTGGAACCCATGAAGATTGTTGGGGCACGGCAAGGGACGACAGGAGCAAAGGAGGTCCTAGTTCGATGGAAGTACCTACATGGGTATGAAGCTATATTGGAGCCATACAAGATGATCAAGAGACCGTTTTCATCCTTCCACCTTAAGGGCAAAGTGCATTTTGAGGAGGGCAGTATTGATACGGCAGCAAGCGCGCGCGGGGGGGTGCTGGATTGGCTGGTCCAGCAGAAACCGAATCAGAAGGGGGCGAAACCTAGAGCCATATCCAGGGAGATTTCGACGCCCTTTGTGTAGCCCACTAAAGCTATGATTCCATATGTACGGTCCGGAGAAGGAATAAGGAAGGGATTAATCGTTGTTTAATGTCAATTTGAATTCAAAATAAATGAGGGAATTAATTAAATCAATAAGGTTGTTTTGGGGGGAAATAGGAAGAGTTTATTTAGAGCTAGTTATTTTGTATTAATGTTACATTTTGATTAGAGTTTTGCTGCAGTCTTTTCTATGAGGGCTTCCTAATAGCATCTAGGCAGTTTGGGAGATCCAATCTACCTCTCTAATCATAAATCACTTGTATCTTATTTTTTATATTAAAGTTATAATCCAAAACCAGTCATCATTTGGATTATTTATGTAGTTTTCTTTTCTTTCTTTTGATGTGTTCACTTCAAAGGCATATCAGTTTTCTCTGTGCAATCGCTACCTTTCACTCCACTTTGTTACTTACATCATTCATAAGTATAATTTGTCAATAATAACTATTTGAGTTAGATGACTTGTTTTCCGATGATGTTTGCAAGCCAGGTATTACATTTTTCATCGTAAAAAGCCAAATAATATTTTTCAATATAATATTTTTCAATAATGGCTCATCCATTTACATTGCATATATGTGCATTTAAGCTCTTTGGTTTTAATACTCCATGTATCGATTTGATATCATAGCAAAATATCCTACATCAATGGTGATTAATTTTCTTAATATAGGGCAAATTCTCTGAAATTGTTATATCAAAATGTTTTTTCAACTATTTGATTTACAAGTAAATTTTATACTCTCAAAGGTCTTAACAATCTGGGACACAATTTTAGAGTTTAGCAATGCAATTGTTATGATACGTATTTTGATTTCATACAAAGAAAATTAAGAATCCATTATAACAAATCACTAATTAATTCAACAACTTGCTTTCTTTAAATGGAAACAAGATAATACTAGAATTATAACCCATCCTATAATGAAATATCGAAATAGCCCAAGAAAAATCAACAAGAATTGGAAACACAAAATCTGCAAATAATGAAATTTAATCTCCACAGATTGAATTTTTATCACGTCAATTTTTTTTTAAATTAAGAGTACTTAAGAAATCAATATCAAAACATGTAGATGAAATAAAACAAGAAATTTAAAAAAAAATCTAAATAAGAACAAGCAGACCTCACACATGTAAAAGGAGATGATTTCCCTACAGTTAGTCGCATCTGTACCATGCTCAAAAAAATAAGAGTTCGACTTGCAGTCATTAAATTGAAACTAGAAAGAGAAATTGAATTCAAGACAAAGTTGATAATTATATGCCGCATAATAACTGTTTATAGACTCCTCATAATCCAGCTATTACATATGGTTGACACAAGATTCATCTTATTCCATATTTAAAATAAAAAACACAAAGGATGATAGTAATTAGACCTTCACACTAACATATGAAAACCTAGGAGCACCTTGCCAACTATAAGTCTTATAAAAGACTTTAAAACACAAAGTCACATGCAAATATTTGATAAACTTAAATTTCAGATACCATAAGCTTTCTTAACCGTTACAAAATATCCCAAAACTTACAAGAACTCAACCAAATGTGTAAAATGGCCCGTCACCTTTTTCAGTGCTGCTTCATTATGGCGGCGTAGAGATGAACCTGCAGAATGTGCAGCTTTTCCTGCGGCATCTTTAGTTGACTGTTTCTTGCCAGCCTTTGCTCTAACAACATATCTACAATTCGATGAGGGCAATTATACTAAGCGGAATGTATTGTTAATGGAACAGAACATGACTAGAAACATTATTTCGCACAAATACTTTAAATAAAGAATAAGAATGACATCTATGTTCAATGAAAATTAAATTTAAGGGCATTTAGCACCTAAAAAATTTATTGAAAAAAAAAAGAGAAATTTTTTCCAAATGACAAGTGGCAATCTAAACCTTAGAATCTTCTTTCTAAAACCATTGGCTTTTTCCCAACTATTTGGGAGTCAATCTATAAAGTGTTCCTTGCCAGTCATTCCACTTTAATTTTGCATGTAGTATCAGAACCTAATTTAAGGAAAAAAATTGTTGAACAACTTAAAAGTTACATTTAATCTCCCCTTTTCCTTCATATACCTTTCATATTATTACATCCTAACGTCTTATTAATGCATCTTAAGCTCTCTGTTGTTCATATCAAATCCATTTAACTCTCTTAAGTATAATCATATCGATAACAAATGGTGTTCTCATTTAGTAACATAATTTATTTCGCAATTAAGCATTCATAATTTTTTGCAGCTAAGCATTGATTTATAATTTTATAATTAACAGCATTTTAATTAGCATATATCTTTTCATGTATGTATGCATGCAAAAAAATCAATTTTGGTTTAATGATATTAATTCTCTAAATCTAATTATGCTTGATTACAATTTTTTTTATTTTAGGAACCTTTTGACTATATACCTGTATACATACACATGCCATATATACATATTTATTATCATAATGTAATAATTGTAATAATATAAGTTTGTAGATATGCTACAATGTGATGTGATCAAAGCTATGATTTTATTATGTTGTTTACTAACATCTGCTTTGCAGGAGATGCTAGAATAATAGACCTTAGAACGATAGGTGATTAGATGTTTATATTTTCTTTTTACTTGTCTTTTACTAATTTATATTCTTATATTATTTTATATTAACTATTTTGTGATGCTATGTGATTGATATTGTATGGATTACTTGTAATGATAACTAGAGTCCTAGGATCGCACATCACTCACTTACCGACCAAATCCATTTAAAATAGAATGAACACACAGCTGGCGTATTTTTCTAGTAAGAGAAATGATTGAACATTTAGTTCATCTTGTTGGATATAAATTGATGACATGTTAGCTTCCAACCTTGCTTATACATATATCACATCATGGCCTTCTAAGTTTTGCATATAGTCCAGGATTCACTTTAGGACAAATGAATCAGGCACAAAAAATTCACATGCATGCCTTTTCTCCATCTAGCCAACTCTAGGGTGTGTATATATCTCTTCCAGTTGAGTTTGATTAATCCCTTACACATATGATTAAGTTGAATAGTGGCATTTCTAACCAAGTAGAATGTAAGCCCACATTTTGGGCCTCATAATCAGTGGTGTGGTTATGTTGGAAGTCCTAACTCTCGGGATTCTTCTTCGATCTCGAAGACTCCCAATGCTTAGGGCCTAGAGCCTCCCATGGGCTTCGTCCTTCTTGTGTTCGTAAAGTAGAAGTCCTGTATGTTAGCCTATGTTAGCCCTAGGATATAGGCCTCCTTACACCTCCAAGTCTACAAGGCTTTCTTGGATGATGCATCTCATGATTGCTGACAAGGATTATCACAGTTAGAAAATTTTGATCAGCTATGACAACCCAAGATGATGGACAATCATGAAATCTTGAATGGGGCTGCCATCTTATCCCTTAGGTAAGTCTCCCTATCCTTATATATAAGACTGTTCTAAGTTGAATTTTGCTTCTCTAGGATAAATCCCTTTTATGATAGTTATTTTAGGACATCCATCCTCTTTCTTAGGATCAAACATTTTCCTTAGTATTAGTTTTTCCTTTCTAGGATAAAACTTTATTCTCTAAGATAGACTTCTTTAGTTCTTCCTCAGAACAGTTCTCCTTTCCTTTGGACAGCATCCCCTAAGGTCATCTATCATTGTCCTACTCTCTTTTGCAGTCTTATGGTTTGTAGTCTTCATTCCCTGATGAAATTCTGGGCTTTTCCGATGATCCAAATTAGTATGTTGCTCCAGAATATAAGTCCTGTCATCATTAAAGTTATTTTCCTTGGCTTTCATTCCCTCGAGTGTCCATATGCAGGATTCATATTTTTAAAAATTAAAATTAAAAGCTTATGATAAGAAGAAGGATTTTTCATTTTTAGGGCTTACTAATCTTTGATCAAAATCCTATAATTGTATCTCTCTTACCCTAAGAGCTTACCCATATCCTTCACCACATTATAAAAGCATTCACCGCACATCATCAGCCTTAACATGCTTTTGAATTTCTTTATCCTCACTTACATCAAGGAATGCCTACCTTACTATGCTTTAGTATTCATAGACTTTGACTATCCCTTCATGTTAAGTCCTTTCATTTTTACTAGAAATCATCAATCATTGTTGAATAACCACAAGTAAAATGCAAGCAAGATACCCAATTTAAGAGTTTTCTTGTGCATCACCCAGGATCTGATTAACATTACACTTTCAAAAAAATATATATAATTAACATTAAGAAAAATGTTCTTTTAGGAAACTTCAACCCCCAAAAACTCTAAATTCAAAATATGAGAATATATATGAAATTCAAACAAATGACTTTGCTTATAATTGGTATCATGAGTTTATAAAATGTAATTAGATTTAAATGAGAATTAGAAATGCTTAGTTTTAACTTTTTGTCTTTCTTGGTATGATAATGCAGCCTTGTTGACTTTCTAATATGGTAATGCAGCCGTTTGCAATCTTTTTTGATATGGTAATGCAGCCTTGTTCATTTAGGACAAATATGAAAAAATAAAAAATGTAATTTTGTGCCTAAAAGTGAGCAGCTGGTTCTTTGGTCCTCATTTTGCTTTAAAATGTAATTTTGTATGAAAAAGTGCAAATAATGAAATCCGGTCTTCTGATTTTTTTTTTTTTACTGAAAGAAGATAGAGATAGAATTAGAAAATGCTTAGTTGTAACTTTTGGTTTTTTTTATATGGTAATGCAAAATGCACACTTAAAAAAAAAAAAAAAAAAAAAAAAAAAAAAAAGGAAAGAAGATGTGAAAAATTACTATATGATTAGGTCCTATTATCATACACCACTGATTGGTGAGCTCAATAGTCCTCCTGGATTACTTGCCTCTTCTTAGAATTAGTTGTAAGGATTTTAATATTTCTTTTGATTCCCTTCCGATTATTTTACATTTATGGTTTGTTTCTTGAGATCAACTTGTGATGAAATAATTCCTTGGCATCTAAACACCAATTAAGGATAACAAATTTGCACCATGGATTTGAATATGTAATTATATACTACTTTGCAAGTACATTGAAGATACAAAATTGGAAGAAGTATGAAAGAATTTAATATATGCATCTTAGCTTCTTGAGTCTCTCCATCAATAAATGCATGAGAAAATGATTCTGAATTATTGTTTATCAAGAATCTCATAATGCACACTGCACAATAAAATTTGTCTTCTATAGTCTATACATGGCAAGCTTTCTGTGCATTATTTGTCTATATTTTGCCAGCGACTCTTTAGGAGAAGCCAATCCCAATTAGTAGGAATAAAGTTTGATGATGATGATGACTCTTGAAGAGAACAAAAAAGAAATGAATACCACTCATATGGACATGCTTTTAGTCAAAAGATACCTCCCTCCACTTAAAGCACGCATGGTCAAGCAAGCTGGTAAAATCCATATGTTGAGCGGACCGAACATGTTTAACGGTTTATGACTTTGTTAATTTACATAGCTTTAAGAACAGCTTTCGCTCCTACAATCAAATATATACTTGCAAAAGGACTTGAGTATCAATATTCAATCAGGCTCAATGCATGAGAAGCAAAATATCAGTTTGAAAGAAGAATCATGGAACTATTAAATATGGCAGATATTTAGAATGCATGATGTAACATATGTTCATCAATAGTTATCCAAGAACATAACAAAACATTTTAATAAAAAAAAAGAAATTTGTTTAACTTACCTATGGAAAGTCTTATGTGCGATAATTGAATTCCCGTCAAATACACACCCCGCAAAATGCCCACCACTCAAAAGCAAAACAATCCTCAGGTGGGATTTATCCCGAGGTTCAGAAAGTAAATTTTTCAGCCTATTGGTCAGCTCATCCTCCCCTAAAATTAATGCACTTCCATCATTTCTCATTTGATCCATCTTGTAATCATCCAGAGAAAAATCCTCAGACTCATCCAAAATCAAATTTCTCCATACAGAAACTATTTTCCCTGAGTGGAGGCGGATATACAATCTCTGTTTAACTCCTTCCCTTGATTTGACTAATGTAATTGCACTTTTTTCAAACTCATCTTCAGATCCCGAAATACTAGATACATCGAAATCTTCAAAGGAAGAATCACAGCCATGTTGATCCAATTCTTCCTCGTTGAAAATATTCTTACCAGCAACAATCAGCTTAATCTAAGAATAAATGAAAGAAAATCAAAGTAACTAGCCATAAGAGAAGCATTAAATAATACATTATTTAAAAAAAAGGAAAATGCAGAGAATATTAAGAGACTTTGGTGCATCCATACGATGGTTATTATTGCTCTTAATGTGATTGACTGAGCTCATCTTGCTAATATATTGTGTTTAATATTATTTTATCTTTTGCTCTCTAAGTCATGTAATTTAGATAAGGTCTATAGTTATAAATTCCGTCGTAAGTCATGTAATTTAGATAATGATCAACAAAATATTTTGAGTTGTGGTTTATGAAATTTTAGCCATACATGGATGCCTAAGGATTTGATCTTTTTTTTTTGCTTTAAGGATCTAGCACCTTGCTTTGAAGATTCAATAACATGATATTTTGACAAAACAACAATAGCTTGAGGAATCATTTTATATTTTTCTTACGATCCTCTGCCTTTTTGTCAATCTTTCTTTACTTTTTCTTCCATTTATTAATCAATTCTAAAAAATTCTACTATCCCATTATTTATTCTACATCAATTTGGTATAAATAAATAATAATAATAATAATAATTTTTTATGCCTATATTTACATCAAATTATGATTGTGTTGCATCTGTTTCGTGCAATATTTGTTTTTATTATGATATGTGGAAAAATCTAGTAGGTGATCAACAATATGTATAATTCCTCCTGGAATTATCTTTCGAAGTTGAGCTTACCTAAGTAGTTATTATATATAAGGTTTCCCTTTTTGGTGGGGTTTATTTAGACAGGGATTAGATATATCCTTGTAGTAATTTCCTATTTAAAGGCTTGGCATTGATCTCTCTGAAGGGTTGCATCCCTTGGGGTTATTTTACGTTTTTTCTTGTATTTTGAGTGTATAGACATAAAAAAGGGTGCATGTGAAAAGAGAAGAAAGGAGAGACTGAGAGAGAATAGAGATATGTACTTTTATTTCTTTCAATCTTCATAGTTTCTTGGTGTGGTGTGGCTCCGTGGTTTTTTTTCCCTATTTTGGATTTGTCCACCTTAAATCCTGGTGTCCATTACTTTTATGCTGCTTTTCCTTTCTTGTCTGTTTCGTCATTGTGGTGTTTACTCCTCATCATCATCCCCAACGATTATGCTCCTCAAGTACGTTTGGATATGTGTTTTAAATTAAATTTTGCAATGACTTAAAAGAATTAATTTAAAAGATACCTCTTCAAGAAAGAGTTTTTATTGGAGAGATTTAATTGAACATGTTGGTAAAGAGGAAGAGAATTTTAAAAGTATTCATGATGGCTGGTTTAGAGCAACTAATGAAAGTGGTAAGCCTATATTAGATTTTGCTCTAGCTTATGATTTTGTAATTGCTAATATCTTAACTAAGAAAAGAGATGAGCATCCCATCACTTATAAGAATGGATATAATAAAATTCAGATTAATTATTCTTTTATAAAAAATAGATCATTTAAATTGCAAAGTTATTTCAAGTGAAAGTATATGTACCCAACATAACTTATTAGTTTTGGACTTTAAGATGAAGGAGCAAAATATAAAAAATATAGTAAAATGTTGTTCAAATATTAGATGAGGATATTTAAAGAACACTAACAAAAATATTTTTGAGGGTAAGATTCGAAACCTCAAGATTCTGACTTTGCATAAGGAAGCGAATGTTATGTAGGAAAAATAACATGTAATATTAAGAATGTTTCAAAGGTTGTTCTTGTAGTTTCAAAAGAAAAAGCTTCTAATAATAAAAATAGTTGGTGGTGGAATCAAAATATGCAAGAAAATATAAAAAATAAGCATATTTATTATAATAATTGATTTAGATGTAAAAACTCTGAAAATTAAGAAAGATATAAAGAAGGTGTTTAAGAAAGCAACCTGCGATGCAAAGATTTTAGCTTTTAATAATTTCTATAATATATTAGATTCTAAAGAGAGCGAAAGATATATGTATAAGTTAACAAAAAAAAAGAGATAGGAGTTGTAAGGATTTTCAAGTGAAGTAAGGATGAAGATAAAAAAGTATTTTTTAAAAAGAGGTACTCAACAAAGTTGAATGAGATATTTTTCTAAGTTTTTCAATGAAGATTGTGAGAATACGAATGACTTATGTGGCCTTAACACTCTAAATGAAAATAAAAATTTTTATTTTTATCAGCGTATTAGTAAAACTGAAGTTAGAGAGGTTTTAAAGAAAATGAAGTGTGAAAAAACTATTAGGCTTGATGAAATTCTAATAGAGGTGTGGAAATGCTTAGAAGATGATGGAATTTCTTAGCTTACTAAACTTTTTAATATTATATTGAAGACTAAAAAGATGTCAGATGAGTGGAGAATGAGTGTGTTGATTCCTATTTTTAACAATAAAGGTGTGCAAAATATTGTAAAAATTATAAAGGAATTAAGTTGATGTGTCATACTTTAAAACTTTGGGAGAGTTATAGAGCATAATTACGACGTGATATTAATGTTTCTCAAAATTAATTTGGATTCATGCCAAGTAGGTTTACTATGGAAGCTATTTATTTATTGAGAGGGTTGATGGAGAAGTTTAGAGAGAATAAGGAGGATCTACATATGATATTTATTGATTTAGATAAAGCATATGATAAAGTTCCAAGATAAGTGCTATGGAGAGAGTTTTTTTAAAAAGATAATTTATTCAAGAAAAGATAAAGATACAACCATCTAAAGAGGATTACGCGATCATCAGCAAAAGGAGAGAAGAAACTACAGTGGAACAAACACCAAAATAAAAGGGGAATGACCGAATTCGGGCTCATGTATTGGCGAAACACTGCAATCATCCAAACGTTAGACCCGAACCCTCTAAAGGGCAAGTAACAAGCCAAAAAAACCAAACATCCGAATCACATACGAAGAGCAGCAAGAACCCGCCAGCAGTGGTTGCCAACAAGCCATACGATCAAATGAAAAGTAGGTTTGCCTCATCATTGCCCGGGCTAAAAATCTCAACCCCACCAACTAAGCCAACAAAAATGAATCACAAATCCAAATCTAAAGAAATGTGCAACCAATCAGCCACAACATCCAAACAAAAGGAACCTTATTTGGATTTCCTGTGATGATGATTTCCTCCAACCAATGAAAAATCATTTCCCATAAGAGGATCCTCCTGCAAACTTATAAGCTTCACGAAGACCCCCAGACGAATCAGCAAAGATAGCTCGATCCCCATCCGTGCTAACAGGGGAAACATTCAACCAATTTGAATGATCCACAGAGCAGTCTCTAAACTTGCCCAATTGAGCTTGCAAAGCAATATTGGAAATAAGTGCCACCAGCACATCAACAAATTCAACAGACATAAGAGCCCCCATAAATGTACCCGAAACGGTTACAGGAGGAGCATCAGTAGACCCACCCAAAATAGCGGATCTATTATTCACAACCATATTAACTCCACATTGACCCTCAACATTATCCACCAAAAATTCAAGAGAACCACCGTCACTAGGGAAATCCTCACCAATAATAGGAGCAGCAGGCGCACAAGCTCCCTCCAACACAATAGCATCAGCATAAATCTGGGAGCAAACGGCAGGAACATGATCCTCCACCGAGACCTCCAAAGGAGAAACCAAAGAATCCACAGCTACTGGAGCTTCATCCGCATCCACGGGCACTACCACACAATCCAAAGGTTGAATGCTAACAACAAGGGCATCCACAAAATCAACATTATTCAAAACAGGTTTAGGCACCACCCCACAAGCCAAAGGCTGAATGCCATCAACATAGCCATCCATAAGATTAACATTATTTAAAATAGGTTCAACATCTTTATTCAAAACAGAATAAGCTAAAGCTAAATGGGGATGAAGGATTTTGCATTCAGATTTAGAGTGCCCCAAAGACTTGCAATGTGAGCAATAACAGGGGAAATCCTCCATCACAACCGGTTGTATATACCCTAAAGTTTCCAAACCAACCCACACCCGATCATGATAGGATTTCGTAACATCCAGCTCAACCAATACACGAGCCACTGAAGGCCTAGAGCCAGACGACATAGCATGATCAATCTTAAGAGGCCGACCAAACATAGAACCTAAACCATGCAAAATCCATGGGGAGAAGAGATGGGGTTGAAGGTTAGGGAAAGAAATCCATATAGGAATAATGGGTGATTCAATCTCCACATCAAAGGTTGGCGTCCACTTAAAGATCTTCATGTAACAATTATTGACAAAATACGAGCGGTGAGCAAACACACGACAGTAGTCTAGGTTATTAACAAGTTTGATTAACATATGTCTGAGATTAAGAACAATAACATAAAACTAGCCATTGAGATTAAGGATTAAAAAAAAATTTGAATGCCCTCAAGCGATGGTCTGCGCAAAGGGAATTTGCCTACCAAAGCAAACTCAAAAGGAGCCGCTAATGCTAAAATTTCAGCTTCTGAAATTCACAGCGAGGGCAACCCATGAAAAGAAGCTATTTTGAGATCCGGGAAAAGAGGGGGAAGAACCATTAGATAAAGCATCACGAAAAGACTTCGAAGAAGATATGCCGACCAAAAAACCATGAACAACCAAGCACTTGCCCGTCATCAACAAAAACGACAGGGAGAAACCAGCCGAAAGAAAATGCAAAAAAAGATTAAGAAGAAATCAGAAAGGGAGAAATCAGAACTTCCCTGAGAGGAGAAGAACCACCAACGGCCACGAAAAGGTCAGTGGAGAACGGAGCTCCGATCGGGACGAAAACCCTAGCAGAGCAGCTATAATGCATGACGGGGAATAACTGAGAGTTCTAGAAAAGAAAGGGGTTAGTAGTTCTTATATTCAAGTCGTTAGGGATATTTATGCAAGAGATGTTGCTTGTGTTAAAACACAAGGTGGTTTGACCAAGTATTTTCCTATTTCAGTTGGATTACATCAAGGATCACCCTTAAGCCCTTATCTTTTTGCTTTAGCCATAGATATTTTTACTAGACATTTGCAAAAGGATGTACCCCTAGTGTATGCTTTTTGCTAATGATATTCCTCTTATTGATAAGACTAGAGAGGAAGTTGAAGGTAAACTCGAATTATGGATGTCAACTTTAGAGTATAAAGGTTTTCATTTGAGTAGATCTAAAACCTAATACATAGAATGTAATTTTAGTAGTAATAGATCTAGTGGTGTGTTTGTGACTTTGAGCGATCAAGCCATTAATAAGTATTGTTGCGGGCTAGAATATATGCGGCGATAGAGTTATTATTTTGCGTCTTAGCGTTGTACGGATAACTAGCTCACACACAGAGAACACAATATTTTTTACGCGGAAAACCCCTGAAAAGGGGAAAAACCACGGGGCCTAGCCCAGTTGAAAATGATTCCACTATAATTTGAGTCGGTTACAAAGGGCTGACCCGCCTCATAGGGCGATCAGATTACAATTAGCAATTGTTTGATAGAAGTCTGGCGTTAGACTTGGTGTCACTTTGTAGTACCCTGCCGTCACCTAGAAGTTCGGGTGTTAGTTGGTAGTCTGGCCTTAAGAAGAACGTCGGGCCTTGAGCAGAACATTGGGTCTGAACGTCGAGCCTGAACGTCGGGCCTTGAGCAGAACGTTGGGCCTTCAGCAAAATGTCGGGACTTAAGCAGAACGTTGGGCCTTCAGTAGAACGTCGGGACTTGAGCAGAACGTCGGGCCTGAACGTCGGGACTTAAGCAGAACGTCGGGCCTGAACATTGGGACTTGAGCAGAACGTTGGGACTTGATCAGAACGTCGGGCCTGAATGTCGGGACTTGAGCAGAACGTCGGGCCTGAACGTCGGGACTTGAGCAGAACGTCGGGCCTGAACGTCGGGACTTGAGCAGAACGTCGGGCCTGAACGTCGGGACTTGAGCAGAATGTCAGGCCTGAACGTCGGGCCTTGAGGTGGTGGTCCGGCGAAGCTCCGGCGGTGGTACGGCGAGGCTCCGGCTGTGGTCCGGCGAGGCTCCTGCAGTGTCCCGGCGGTGGTCCGGCGAGGCTCCTGCGGTGGCCCGACGAGGTTCCGACGGTGGTCGAGGAGGAGCTTCTTCCTTCTCTTCCTTCTCTTCCTTCTCTTCTCCTCTTCTCTTCTTCTCTTCCCTTCTTGCTTGAGTCCTTTCTTGTGAAGAATGAGGGCTCTATTTATAGATTTTCTGGAGTGTCATAGCTCGTAAATAGGCGTGAGATCATGGGTGAATAGGGAGTGGTTGAATGGACGGCCGATATTGAATCCTATAATCGTGCACCGTTCGTTGGACATTTGAAGGCCTTAATGATGTCGGAATTCTATGATCTTGGGCTCGTTGGATTCGTCTCGTCGAGCCGTTCGATTCGAGTATAAGCTCGTTAAAATCGGAGACCGTTTGGTAACTCAAATTGCGGTTTGAACCTTCCAACAGCGCTTCGGGTCCATGATTCGGACCCATTCGGGCTCAGATTGGGTTGAATTTGGTGTCGTTGGATTCGTATTTCTGAGACGCTCAGTTTGACTGTAAGCTTGCTGAAATCGGAGTTCACGTGCTCCCGAATTTAATTTTTGAAGTTTTCAGTTTGGGTTTTTCCTCGAGATTCGTTCCTGATCAAGATAATTTCATGATGATGTATCAAGTATACTCGTTTTATATATCTTGGGTCTATTGTTCAAAGTGATGGTGAAATAGATGGGGATATTATAAGTAGAATTCAAGTTAGATGGTTGAAGTGGAGGAATGCATCCAGTTTGTTGTATGAAAGAAAAGTACCACTCCAACTTGAGGGAAAATTTTAAAAGATGGTGGTGAGGCCTGCAATGCTTTATGGCGCAGAATGTTGACCATTAAAAGAGAAGCATAATATTAAGTTAAATTTTGTTGAGATCAGGATGCTCAAGTGGATGAATAGATTTACTCTTAGAGATAGGATACGAAACGAGCCTATCCGTGAAAAGGTTGGAGTAGCTCCAGAGACATATAATATTAGAGAGAGTCACCTTATATGATTTGGTCATGTAAACCGACGGCTTTCTAATGACCCTATTAGAAGAGTATATGTATAAGATTTGCCTATGTTAAGAAAGGTATCGATAGACCTAAAAAGTCTTGGTTAGAAAATATTATAAATGACCTTTCTTTATTAGATTTAAATGAGAATTTGACTCTTAACAGGACACAATAGAGAAAAAGGATTCATGTAGCTAACCCCACGTAGTGGGATAAAGGCTTGATGTTGTTGTTGTTATTGTAGGGTATCAAATGATTGAATAAGCAATTTAGCATTAATATTTTAGAACAAAACTAATGTTAAAGATTATACAAACTTAAGAGGAATCAAGCTTATGAGTCATACAATGAAAATATGTGACCAAATAATAGAACATAAGCTTAAAAAAGTACATTTTTAAAGAACCAATTTGATTTCATGCTAGAAAATCCCCTATAAGAGCAATTTTTTTGTTAAGAAATTTATAAAGAACAAAAAAAAAAGTATCTTTATATGATTTTTATTGACCTTAAGAAGGCATCTAGTCATGTACCATGGGAATTGATATGGTATTCTTTAAGTAAAAAAGAGATTTAAAGATATGCTGACATTATTAAAAAAATGTATCATGGAGCATCGACTAGTAGCAGTAGTTGTGGAGTGCCCCAAGAGTTTCTAATAATTGAAAATTTACATCAAGAATCACCATAGAATCCATTTTTTGTATTGGTTATGGAGATACTTACAAAGATTGTTCAAAAGAGTGTTTTGGCGTATGTTTTTGTAGATGATATAGTACTAATTGATGATACATCACTAAAATCAATGATAAATTAAGATGATTAAGAAAATGTTCAAAAGATAGAAGCCAAAAAATAAGTTGTACAGCTATTAAGAATATGATATGAAATTTTAATTGGCACTATGTCAACAATTATTATTAAATATTATTAGAAGATAAAATGATAAATGAGAGTGATAAATTTAAATATATCAGATTTATTACCTAAACTAATGGAAATATAGATGAGCATATAACTTCTAAAGTTAAGGCAAGATGGTTAAAATGGATAATTGCATCATGAAATTTATGTGATAGAAAGATATCATGAAGGCTTAAAGTTAAATTTAATAAAATCATAATTGGGTTAGTAATGTTGAATGGATCAAAATATAGGGCTGTAAGAAAGTAATTTTTATCTTGTTTAGTATGGTAGAAATAAAAATATTAAGATAGATGTGTGAGAAAATTAGAAAACATAAATTAAGGCAAGATGGTTAAAATGGATAAGTGCATCAGGGGTTTTATGTGATAGAATGATATCATGGAAGCTTAAAGTTAAATTTTATAAAATCATAATTAGGTTGATAATATTGTATGGATCAAAATATAGGGTTGAAAAAAAGTAATTTATATATTAGTTTAGTATGGTATAAATGAACATGTTAAGATGCACGTGTGAAATATTAGAAAAGATAAATTAATGAATAATTATATTAAAGAAAAGATTGAAGAGATATCTATTGAAGATAAAATGATTGAAAATAAACTTAGGTGATTCGAACATGTACAATACATGATAGAAAATGCATCAATATAAATAAATGAAAATAATGATGCCTAACGCCATAAAAAAACAATTGAGATAGAGCTGATGATGATGATGATCTTCTACTAACATTATTGTAGATAAAGAGGTTCATCTCCTCCATGCCTCCCATTAGAAAGTTCTTATTCATCTTCTTTTCCTCAAGATGGAATTACAACTAAATTGATTTTCATTAAATTTTTCTTCTTATTTAAGTTGAATTTTTGATAGGATGGATCTCGCTAGTTTAAAAATACTACAAAAGCTCTTCACTTCTTCCTTCATTAGCACTTCATTTCTCAATGGTAGTTTTTACATTTAAAACCGATTTAGTATTTCCCTTCTCTGTTTAAGAGTAATTTTGCATTTGAAGAAAGGAAGTCAAGTAATTCAGATGTGTTGAAAGAAATATTTTTGAGTTAAAATTTTTACCTTGAGGATTCGGCAGCATGATTGATGCAATCAAGGTGCTGGTTTTATGATTTATGTTTGTCATATTTATATTAAAGGAAGACTTTTTTTTTTGCAATCTTAGTTTTGTTTTTTGGTTGCACCAATGATATATTAAAAAATCAAAATCAACAGTTTGAAGAATCACTATTCATCTTTCTAATCTGTCTATTTCCATCATTCTTCTGTTTTTAAATCACTTATATATAATTTCTACCACCCCGTTGCCTATTGATATGAAAACACGAGACAAGTTAGGGGAAGAAAACTCTCAAAATCCTTTATTAGTCATGTAAATGACCTTATAAAGGGATGTATTCGAAGTCCATAGAAATAGAATTCCTAATTCCTTCAGCAGGTACTGGATTGAGGACGGGAAACCTTACATTAAGTCGGTGGAGGTCAGATTTGAAATGCGATCGCTGATCCTGGAGGGATTCAAACTCCGACTTGCAGGTGTTACAAGTCCATCGTTGGGTAGCCCCATTCACCTTCTCTTCGGCTCCCTTTAAGTGGGATTCCTCTCCCACGGCCACGCTATCTGCGCTCGACGTAGGCCGATGAGATGACGAAGCCTCGTCGGTGGGGGTAATGAAAGGATGGTCGAAGAGGAGGAGGCGGCAGGAATCGAAGAAATCGGAAGGGAGGTCGAATAGCGACCGAATTTTTTGCTCTCTCTGACTCTTCTCCGTTGCTGCCATTGTAGAAGGAAAAATGATGAACGCGTGGATTTTTCCGCTCAGATGAAGCTCGCAGAATCGCACTGAAGCTTTCGCGACCTTCAAGCCAATAGATAAAAAGCCTTTGAAGGAGACGAAGGGGCATTTTTTAATACTTCTAAATTAAACACATTTTACAAAATACATAGTAATTAAAAAATGGGCTATTTTGGTTAGAAGTAGTTAAAGTAAGCAGCGATTTGGTTAGATGAAAAAATAAATTCGAGAAAAAAATAAAATGAATAAGTCAGCAGCAGTTTTAAAAAGCTTAGTGTTAGATTTGATGAAAAATAAATTCAAGAAAAAGTAAAATAAATGTAGCTTATTTCATTCTAATTTGTTTTTGAAGTAAAACATTTTCAACAAATTTTGAGCAAGCAGTGTTTACATTGCTCGAAAGCATGCTTGACCACTACTAACGGCCACCGTCTCCACCACCGCCCCTCTGTCGGTCGTCACCGCCACAGTCCACCACTTACCTCCGACCGTCGGCACCGGCCATCAACGACCACCACCTTATCACCAACACTGCCGCCACTGCCAACTGACCACCACCATTGGCCACTGTTGACTACCACCACCTCGGCCCACAGTCGCAAACCACCGCCACTTCCAACCACCTCTGCCACCACCAACGTCGGCTCCAACGTCAACTGCCAACCACCTCTAACATAACTTTTTTATATTTTACATTGATTTTACTACACATTAAACCAAACTAACATCTCTTTGAATGCTTCTTCGAAAGATATCAACCACAAGATTGCTGAATTTTCTCATCTTTTGGCTTCGTGGGTTATTCAATGAGTGAAAGTTAAGTGGCTTAAGCATGGGGAGGATGATCTGAAGTTTCTTTATGCTAAAATTAGGAGAAGACAGTGCAGCAATAAAACTGCGGTTAACCTGTTGGCCACCTCTACTTCTTCTGACAGTAATGATATGATTTCCTTCATTATTCAGCATTTTCAAGCTATCTACAATCCTTCTCCCTTCCCTGTTGGACATTGGTTTATTTCCAACTGAGGCTAGGCTCCCAGTTGCCTATATTTCTCTTCTTACTCAAATTGTTTCTGAGGCGGAAATTAAAAAGGTGGTTTTTAATTGATGTGCTACCTCCTCCCCTGGTCCAGACGGGTTCAATTTCCATTTTTATAGAACGGGGTGGCACATTATTGGCCCTACTGTTACTAAAGCTGTTCACTCCTTCTCTAAGGGCTATCTTCCTAGTGGAATTAAAGCTACATCTCTTGCCCTTATCCCTAAGCATAAAAATGTTGAGTCTTTGACTGATTTTAGACCTATTGCCTTGTGTAACACTTTCTACAAAATTATTGCTAAGGTTATTGCTAATAGGCTAAAGCCTATCATGCCTATGATTGTTAAAGAAAATCGGTCTGGCTTTATTAAAGCTAGGGTTTCCACGGATAATATCTTACTTGCTAATGAGCTTCTCTTTCTAGCTCGCAATAGAGGTGGTCCAAAGTTTTTTTGTGTTAAACTTGATATTCGCAAAGCTTTTGATACTGTATCTAGGGAATTCTTACTTGCTAGACTGATTCAGAAAGGTTTTCCCAACATTGTGGTGAATTGGATTAAAACTAGTATTATAATGTTAACTTCTCATTAGTGATTAATGGTGCTCTCCAAGGCTATTTTCCTACATCTGCTGAATTAAGGCAAGGTTGCCCTCTTAGCCCATACCTCTTCTGTTTGGTCATGGATGCATTATCCTCCCTTTTGGATGCTGGGGAATTTAAAGAGATTACTTTGGATGGTTTCACTATTACTCATCTCCTCTACACAGATGATGTTCTTATATTTGGGGAAGCTTCGATTGAAAACTGTAACAAATTAACTACCATCCTCCACTCTTTCTCCAATGACTCAGGGCTTCATGTGAATTATGATAAGAGCATACTTATGCTTCCAAGAAATATTTCTAATCCGGTTGCTATTTGCCAAGCTTTGTCCATCAATACTATTAGCTCTAAAATAGTGTATCTGGGCATTCCTCTGTCTTTTAACAGACTTAAAATTGCTGATTTTATGCCCCTAGTGGATATTACTACAAAGAAATTATCTGGAAGGAATGCTAACCTACTTTCATTTGCGAGTCGTTTGCAATTCAGATATACTATTTTGAATTCTATAGCTTACTGGATTCGGGAATCTATTTTACCAAAAATTGTGCTTAAATTTTTTAAGGATCTTACTCTAAGTTTCTTTTCTTTTTGGAGATCCTTCTGTTGTCAGAAAAATACATATGATATATTGGGATAAAGTTTGTATCCCTAAAGATTGTGGAGGGCTTGGGCTTCCCTCCATTTAGGCTATTCAATTTGGCTTTAATTGTTCCTTAATTCTCAGGATTTATAATGCCAAATCCCCTTTATCTGAGTGGTTGTTCAGTTGGTACACCTCTCCTTGGTGTCCTGCTCTGTTGGGTGCTTCCAATTTATGGAATTATGTGTGTAAGACTGCACTTTCTGCTAAGAATTACTTTATCTTCAAAGTTAACTATCTTGCCCCTATCTCCTTGCATTGGATCACTGGTTTCACTCGGACAAGATTGCTAATTCCTCTGATGGTCTCCCTCTACTTAATGCCACTCATCCAAAAACTCCTCTTAAGGTTCTTATTTCGGGTATGGCTTGGTCTCTGCCAGATTTTGTGCCCCTTTCTCTTCGGAACCAAATACTTGCTATTAATATTCATAAAAGCTTCAATCCCTGTCTATTATGGGTAGAGATTCCTAACAGCAAATTTAAGCATTATATTAGTGAGTTTTATTCTCAATTTTCGAAGTGCACTTGGGATAAACTGGTTTGGCATCCTAAACATGTCTTGAGATATTCTTGTTATCCTTGGCTCACTTTGGTTGGTGGCATGAAAACGGCTGACGCTTTGCACCTCAAGAACATTCATGTTCCACCTCTCTGTAGTCTTTGTCACATTTTTCCAGAAACTATTTCTCACCTTTTTTCGAATGCTCTTACTCTTATGCTGTTATATCTGATCTCATGCCTCCTGTCATGAGGCTTCTATTAAGGCCTACTATTCTGCAACTTGGTGAGTGGATAAATGAGGAATTGGAAGTGAGGTCTCATGTGAAAAATCTTTATCATCTATTTACTTGTGGCTCGATTTACTACATTTGGAAAGAGAGGAATAATAGGAGGTTTGGCAATTCGATTAGCTGCTGCGCTACTACTGTTATTGCCATCAAAAGAGCTATTTTTGAGAATGTGCTTACATGGAAATCTGCTAATTTTGTGATGAAATTTTTTTGAATGGGCTTGGTTTTCTTGTTTTCTGCATGGTGCTGTTCTTCATGGTTCTGATTCGGTTGGTTTGGGATTATCGACTTGCTGCCTGCTGTTGCCTTCGATATAGCCTTGGACAATGATAAAGCTCCATTTGCAGGCTCCCCTTGGACGGTCTTCGGGAAACCAGGGGATTTCTTTCTTTGACTGGATGAGTCCAGACTAATTTTTGATTTGGGAGCTTTTATTTTTGGGCTTCTATTTTTCTTTTTGGCTTCTTTTACACTTTCTTTTCAATGCAAGTTTTGTTGGCTCCGGGCCGGGTGTGCTCTCCTCTTCCTGGGAGATAATTTTTTGGAGAATTTGGAGTTTAGTTACTTGTAATTTCTCTCTCGTTATTTAATATACGGGCCAAGCCCAAATTTTATCCAAAAAAAAGAAGAAGTTAAAGTCATGCTTTCACTTTACATTCATCCAAACAACTCCAAAATATCCCTTTTACCCCACACTCCTTTTATACTAAAATCCTTTTTGAGGCAACCAAACATATCTTAAACGTATTTTAAAATTTTAGTTGTTACACATCTCACCTTAGAATGTTGGTTGAGAGTTTAGGCTTCCAACTAAGAGGTCTTGGCAGGGGCGGAACCAGCTTTAATTTTGATGGGGAGAAAATACAACACAAAAATAATTAAAAATTAAAAAAATAATATTATATATCTATATATTACGAAAAGTTTTTTTAAAAAAATTAAGCAAGAAAAATAAAGAAAAAAAGGTGTAATTAAACTGTCATGAAAAGCATGAAAAATAATATTATAACTAAATATGAAGATATATATATATATATATTTTAGGGCAAGTTAGGACAAAATAGTTTTTTATGAGGGGCAAAAAAAATTTTTTACTCTCCTATAAATTTTTTTTTAATTTTTACTTATATAAAAAAAATTTTTTTTAAGGGGGGGCAATTGCCCCCCCTAAGAACTATCTGGTTCCGCCCCAGTGTCTTAGGTTCGAATCTTTGTGTATGCGTTGTGTGTGTGAGTTGTGTTCGCGAACAGCAATAATCTTTCAGAATAAAGAAAAAATGCTCATTTAATCCCATAATAAGAAACATGAATAATGATGAAAAAGAAAAAAAAAATCACACTACAAAAAATCATAGATAAAAAAATAAAGACCTTAGATGCATTTATTTACATTTATGCCCACATAGTACAAAATCTTTTATTTATCTTTATTTACTAAGATAAGATATAAGCAATCAGGATATAGGACACTCAAAAGAGAATTTAAGCTAAGACACCAAATCAATGATCCTTTTTATCAAGATCTAAAGCCCTTCAATTATCATATGAGATATATATATATAACAACAACATCAATTATTTATCCTACTAGTTGACTACATGAATCATTTTTCTTCATTATATTCTATTAAGAGTCAAATTCTCATTAAATCTAATTGTTGCGTCCTGGAGTATTCGCGGCGGTAGAGAAATATTTAGTTTAACGTCTTAGCATTGTACGAAGATCCAGCACACAAGCAGATAAGTGAGAGGGTGTAGCATTCATAAGAGACACCAAAGTTTTTACGTGGAAATCCCCTGAAAAGGGAGAAAAACCACGGGGCCTGGCCCAGTTTGAATGAATCCACTAGTATTTGTAGTCGATTACAAATGAGGCCCTTCCTTGGGAGAAGGCCTTGGATTGATGTAGCAAATGTACATCATATAGATTGCATTACATGGTAGGAGTTACATATACATGTTCGTTTGGTCGGAAGGACCGTAGTCGGCAGGAGACCGGAGGCAGAAAGACCATTTTCTGTTGATGGAGGTCGGAAGGACCATAGTAGGAGACAGAGGTCAGAAGGACCGTAGTCGGCAGGAGACCGTGGTCAGAAAGACCGTTGTCTGTTAATGGAGGTCAGAATGACCATAGTAGGCGACGGAGGTCGGGAAGACCGTAGTCGGCAAGAGACCGGGGTCTGAATGTCGGGCCTTAAGCAGGGTGTCGGGTCTTCAGCAAGACGTAGGGACTGAATGTCCGGCCTTAAGCAGGACGTCGGGTCTTCAGCAAGACGTAGGGACTGAATGTCAGGCCTTAAGCAGGACGTCGGGTCTTCAGCAGGACGTAGGGACTGAATGTCAGGCCTTAAGCAGGACGTAAGGACTGAATGTCAGGCCTTAAGCAGGATGTCTGGTCTTCAGCAGGACGTAGGGACTGAACGTCAGACCTTAAGCAGGACGTCGGGTCTTCAGCAAGACGTAGGGACTGAATGTCAGGCCTTAAGCAGAACGTCGGGTCTTCAGCAGGACGTAGGGACTGAATGTCAGGCCTTAAGCAGGACGTAGGGACTGAACGTCAGACCTTACGTAGGACGTCGGGTGTTTAGCTGAACGTCGGGCCTGAATGTCGGACCTTCAGAAGAACGTCGGGCCTGAACATCGGGCCTAAACGTCGGGCCTTAAGATGGTGGTGCGGCGAAGCTGCGGCGGTGGTCCGGCGAGGCTCCAGCGGTGGTCCGACGAGGCTCCGGCGGTGGTCCGGCGAGGCTCCTGCGGTGGTCCGGCGAGATTCCGGCGGTGGTCGAGGAGGAGCTTCTTCCTCCTCTTCTCTTCTTGCTTCTCTACTTGCTTCTCTACTTGCTTGGTCCCCCTCTTATGAGAAATGAGGGCTCTATTTATAGATTTTCTGGAGTGGCATGGCTCGTAAATAGGCGTGAGATCATGGGCGAATAGGGAGTGGTTGAATGGACGGTCGATATTGAATCCTACGATTATGCACCGTTCGTTGGTCATTTGAATGCCTTAGTGATGTCGGAATTCAATGATCTTAGGCTCATTGGATTTGTCTCGTCGAGCCCTTCGATTCGAGTATAAGCTCGTCAAAATCGGAGTCCGTTTGGTAACTCAAATAGTGGTTTGAACATTCCAACAGCGCTTCGGATCCAGGATTTGGACCCATTTGGGCTCGGATTGGGTCGAACTTGGTATCATTGGGTTCGTATTTCTGAGACGCTCAATTTGACTATAAGCTCGCTGAAATCGGAGTTCGAATGGTCTCCGAAGTAACTTTTGAAGTTTCCAATTTGATTTTGCATCGAGATTTGTGCCCGATCAAGATAATTTTTGGAGGACGTATCAGTTGCCCCCCTATTTTTGGACGTCGATACTCCAGAAGTCCAAAAATATTTGTCGCAATATTATAAAACCATTAAAACACTTGACAATTTAAAATTGTCGCAATCAGATATTTCTCGAGGAAATACAAATCAGAAATAATTTCCAACTCATGCTTAACGATCTTAGCATACGTGATATTGGTGTTGCTAATGAAGCCATTGAGAAGTATGCATTCTTTAAAAAAAATTGAGTATTTCTTATAATCATGAGCTGATTTCATTTTCAAATGAGGCGGAGCAGTGGCTTAGTCTCTCATCTCCCTCTTATCTTCTCTTCAAGATTTACCGAAACTTCCTCCTCTTTGAAAAGCCTATCACGCTGCCAACCTGGAAAGGCGCGTCCCAAAATGATTTTTTTTTTACGGGCTGCTCTAGCCGCTCAAAGGGACGGTTAACAAAACCATCACCTTAAAATTTTTTTTTTTTCTGCACCGCCTTATCAAACCGCCATTTAGATTTTTTTTTTGAGTGGGCCCACATGAATTTAAAAAATCCGAAAAAATCCCATAAAAATTCAAAAAATTCCGAAAAAATTCTAAAAAATTCAAAATTTTTGTGAATTCTAGAAAACTCTAGAAACTTCCCATCTTCACTCACAAAAACTATAAATAGGCCCCCTAGGCCCTTAGAAAAATTGTCCTTCTCCTCTTCTTCTCCTCTTTTCTTTTCTTCTTCTCTCCTTCGCCTCCTTTCTTCTCATCTCCCTCTGTCCTTTCTATTGAGGCCTTCCCTTAGTTTTCTGAGGCCCCTCTCTTGGCAAGGAAGTCCGGAGATTTTCTTCTTTCATCATCTCCCTCTGTCATTTCTATTGAGGTCTTCCCTCAGTTTTCTGAGGCCCCTCTCTTGGCAAGGAAGTCCGGAGATTTTCTTCTTTCATCATCTCCCTCTGTCCTTTCTATTGAGGCCTTCCCTCAGTTTTCTGAGGCCCCTCTCTTGGCAAGGAAGTCCGGAGATTCTCTTCTTTCCTCATCTCCCTCAGTCCTTTCTATTGAGGCCTTCCCTTGATTTTTCGAGGCCCCTCTCTTGGTAAGGAAGTCCGGAGATTCCCCCTCCTTCTCTTCTCCCTCTGTCTTTTCTATTGAGGCCTTCCCTCGATTTTTCGAGGCCCCTCTCTTGGCAAGGAAGTCCGGAGATTCCCCCTCCTTCTCTTCTCCCTCTGTCCTTACTATTGAGGCTTTCCCTCGATTTTTCGAGGCCCCTCTCTTGGCAAGGAAGTCCGGAGATTTTCCCTTCTTCTCTTCTCCCTCTGTCCTTTCTATTGAGGCATTCCCTCGATTTTTCGAGGCCCCTCTCTTACCAAGGAAGTCCGGAGATTCCCCCTTCTTCCTCTTTTCTTCGAGAGATCTTGTGGAGTTCCGATGTTTGGTGGTTGGCGATGGAGATCGGATAAACCGTTGTAAGGAGAGAGGTTGGAATGACGGGCAAACTTCCAGCATCAGGGAGAAGTATGATGACAGGCAGGAATTTAACATCGGGTAGTCATACATCGTCGGATAGAAGACCGACGAAAGTCTATTAACTGGTAGAAGTCTGACATCTGGTAGAAGTACGAAGTCGGGTAGAGGTGCAGCGTCAAGTACAAGTCCGACGAAAGTCCGTCGACGGGCAGAAGTCCGACGACGGTTAGTAGTCCGAGGCTAGCAGAAGTCTGTAGTCGGGTAAAGGTGCTGCGCCAGGTAGAAGGTCGACGAAGGTTTGTCGACGAGCAGAAGTCCGACGACGAGCATAAGTCCGCTAACGAGTAGAAGTCTAACGTCGGGTAGAAGTACAGCCTGGAGCAGAAGACCGATGAAAGTTCGTCGACGGGCAGAAGTCCGACGACGAGTAGAAGTCCGCTGACGAGCAAACGTTCGACGACAAGGAGAAGTCCAACGTCGTGTAGAAGTACGGCCTCGAGCAGAAGACTGATGAATGTTCGTTGACGAGGAGAAGTTTGATAACGAGTAGAAGTCTGACGTCAAGCAGAAGTCCGACGTCGAGTAGAAGTCTGCTGACGAGCAGAAGTCCGACATCGGGTAGAAGACTGACGAAAGTTCGTCGACGAGCAGAAGTCCAACGACGAGTAGAAGTCCGCTAACGAGCAGAAGTCCAACGTCGAGTGGAAGTCTGCTGATGAGCATAAGTCCGACGTCGAGTAGAAGATCGACGAAAGTCCGTCAACGGGAAGAAGTCCGACGACGGTTAGTAGTCTGACATCCCGTAGAAGTACTGTCGTGTAGAAGACCGACGAAAGTTCGTCGACGAGCAGAAGTTTGACGAGTAGGAGAAGTCCGACGTCGGGTAGAAGTACAGCCTTGGGCAGAAGACCGATGAAAGTCCGTTGACGGGCAGAAGTCCGACGACGGCTAGTAGTCCGACGACAGGCAGAAGTACGCAGTCAGGTAGAGGACTGATGAAAGTTCGTCGACGAACAGAAGTCCGATGACGAGTAGAAGTCCGCTAACGAGCAGAAGTCTGACGTCGAGTAGAAGTACGACGACGAGTAGAAGTCCACTAACGAGCAGAAGTCTGACATCGAGTAGAAGTCCGCTAACGAGCAGAAGTATGTTGACGAGCAGAAGTCCGACGTCGAGTAGAAGTCCGCTGACGAGCAGAAGTCTGGCGTCGGGTATTAGTCCGACGATAGGAAGAATTCTGGCGTCGGGTATTAGTCCGTCAAAAGTCCTGCAAGGCAAAAATTAAGCGACACAAGAAAATTCAAAATCGGGTAGAATTTTAACATTGTGGAGAAGTTAGATGGAAGTCCATTGATGACATTTTGGCGATGTTAACCAAGGACGTAAGACCTATCCGAGGTTGTATGTCAGAGCCTTTGCTCGAAGACGTTAACCTGTGTGGAAGAGGTCGAGAGAATCCACCAAGGATGTGAAACCTTTCCGAGGTTGTATGCCGGAGCCCTGCTCGACGACGTTAACCTATGTGGAAGAGGTCGAGAGAATCCACCAAGGATGTGAGACCTTTCCGAGGTTGTATGTCGGAGCCCTGCTCGACGACGTTAACCTGTGTGGAAGAGGTCGGGAGAATCCACCAAGGATGTAGGACCTTTCCGAGGTTGTATGTCGGAGCCTTTGCTCGACGACGTTAACCTGTGTGGAAGAGGTCGGGATAATCCACCAAGGATATGAGACCTTTCCGAGGTTGTATGTCGGAGCCTTTGCTCGACGACGTTAACCTGTGTGGGATAGGTCGAGAGAATCCACCATAGATGTGAGACCTTTCCGAGGTTGTATGCCGGAGCCCTGCTCGACGACGTTAACTTGTATGGAAGAGATCGAGAGAATCCACCATGGATGTAGGACCTTTCCGAGATTGTATGTCGGAGCCTTTGCTCGACGACGTTAACCTGCGTGTAAGAGGCCGGGAGAATCCACCAAGGATGTAGGACCTTTCAGAGGTTGTATGTCGGAGCCCTGCTCGACGACGTTAACCTGTGTGGAAGAGGTCGAGAGAATCCACCAAGGATGTGAGACCTTTCCGAGGTTGTATGCCGGAGCCCTGCTCGACGACATTAACCTATGTGGAAGAGGTCGAGAGAATCCACCAAGGATGTGAGACCTTTCCGAGGTTGTATGTCGGAGCCCTGCTCGACGACGTTAACCTGTGTGGAAGAGGTCGGGAGAATCCACCAAGGATATAGGACCTTTCCGAGGTTGTATGTCGGAGCCTTTGCTCGACGACGTTAACCTGTGTGGAAGAGGTCGGGATAATCCACCAAGGATATGAGACCTTTCCGAGGTTGTATGTCAGAGCCTTTGCTCGACGACGTTAACCTGTGTGGAATAGGTCGAGAGAATCCACCAAGGATGTGAGACCTTTCCGAGGTTATATGCCGGAGCCCTGCTCGACGACGTTAACCAGTATGAAAGAGGTCGAGAGAATCCACCAAGGATGTAGGACCTTTCCGAGATTGTATGTCGGAGCCTTTGCTCGACGACGTTAACCTGCGTGGAAGAGGCCGGAAGAATCCACCAAGGATGTAGGACCTTTCCGAGGTTGTATGTCGGAGCCTTTGCTCGACGACGTTAACCTGTGTGGAAGAGGTCGAATCAGATCCCCGTAGGATCGATTTTTTCTTGATCGGGAGGGGGCAAACGCCGCGTGTATCCTGAATCAAAGGTGAAGAATGGTCTATCTTTAGACCGTTACTGTCTTTTCAAGTCAAGATTAAGACATTGCCAAGCAGTAGAAGTCCATCAAGAGACTGTATAAAGCATATAACTGATTGGAAGTATCCTTGCATTTTTAATGAATTTCCTTGAAATATCATCTTGATATTGGAAGTATTGGAGGGATCTTCTTGACTAAAATTGTAGTCAAGGTTGCCCCCCAGTCCGGATTTGAGTCCAATGACATTGATGCATCAAAAGCAGTTAAATAATCTTCTGAGGTTGGAGCAAAAATTGCCCCCCCCCAGACAGGAATCACTTTCCCACAGACGGCGCCAAACTGTTGCGTCCTGGAGTATTCGCGGCGGTAGAGAAATATTTAGTTTAACGTCTTAGCATTGTACGAAGATCCAGCACACAAGCAGATAAGTGAGAGGGTGTAGCATTCATAAGAGACACCAAAGTTTTTACGTGGAAAACCCCTGAAAAGGGAGAAAAACCACGGGGCCTGGCCCAGTTTGAATGAATCCACTAGTATTTGTAGTCGATTACAAATGAGGCCCTTCCTTGGGAGAGGCCTTGGATTGATGTAGCAAATGTACATCATATAGATTGCATTACATGGTAGGAGTTACATATACATGTTCGTTTGGTCGGAAGGACCGTAGTCGGCAGGAGACCGGAGGCAGAAAGACCGTTTTCTGTTGATGGAGGTCGGAAGGACCATAGTAGGAGGCAGAGGTCAGAAGGACCGTAGTCGGCAGGAGACCGTGGTCAGAAAGACCGTTGTCTGTTAATGGAGGTCAGAATGACCATAGTAGGCGACGGAGGTCGGGAAGACCGTAGTCGGCAAGAGACCGGGGTCTGAATGTCGGGCCTTAAGCAGGGTGTCGGGTCTTCAGCAAGACGTAGGGACTGAATGTCCGGCCTTAAGCAGGACGTCGGGTCTTCAGCAAGACGTAGGGACTGAATGTCAGGCCTTAAGCAGGACGTCGGGTCTTCAGCAGGACGTAGGGACTGAATGTCAGGCCTTAAGCAGGACGTAAGGACTGAATGTCAGGCCTTAAGCAGGATGTCTGGTCTTCAGCAGGACGTAGGGACTGAACGTCAGACCTTAAGCAGGACGTCGGGTCTTCAGCAAGACGTAGGGACTGAATGTCAGGCCTTAAGCAGAACGTCGGGTCTTCAGCAGAACGTAGGGACTGAATGTCAGGCCTTAAGCAGGATGTCTGGTATTCAGCAGGACGTAGGGACTGAACGTCAGACCTTACGTAGGACGTCGGGTGTTTAGCTGAACGTCGGGCCTGAATGTCGGACCTTCAGAAGAACGTCGGGCCTGAACATCGGGCCTAAACGTCGGGCCTTAAGATGGTGGTGCGGCGAAGCTGCGGCGGTGGTCCGGCGAGGCTCCAGCGGTGGTCCGACGAGGCTCCGGCGGTGGTCCGGCGAGGCTCCTGCGGTGGTCCGGCGAGATTCCGGCGGTGGTCGAGGAGGAGCTTCTTCCTCCTCTTCTCTTCTTGCTTCTCTACTTGCTTCTCTACTTGCTTGGTCCCCCTCTTATGAGAAATGAGGGCTCTATTTATAGATTTTCTGGAGTGGCATGGCCCATAAATAGGCGTGAGATCATGGGCGAATAGGGAGTGGTTGAATGGACGGTCGATATTGAATCCTACGATTATGCACCGTTCGTTGGTCATTTAAATGACTTAGTGATGTCGGAATTCAATGATCTTAGGCTCATTGGATTTGTCTCGTCGAGCCCTTCGATTCGAGTATAAGCTCGTCAAAATCGGAGTCCGTTTGGTAACTCAAATAGTGGTTTGAACCTTCCAACAGCGCTTCGGATCCAGGATTTGGACCCATTTGGGCTCGGATTGGGTCGAACTTGGTATCGTTGGGTTCGTATTTCTGAGACGCTCAATTTGACTGTAAGCTCGCTGAAATCGGAGGTCGAATGGTCTCCGAAGTAACTTTTGAAGTTTCCAATTTGATTTTGCATCGAGATTTGTGCCCGATCAAGATAATTTTTGGAGGACGTATCACTAATAAAAAATATTATTTATAAAACTTTTTAACAAAGTCTTTTTAGATCTATCTTTATTTTTCTTAACATTCGTTGGAAAATCAACTCTCCTAATATAGTCATTGGAAGACCGGCGTTTTATGCGACCAGACCTTCTAATGTGAATGTTTCATCTTATCAGCCACTGGAGCTAGCAAGCTACTGAACCTTTTCACATATATCGTCGTTTTGTATTCTCTCTGAAAGTATAAAGTTCTCATAACAATAAAGAAAATATGTAGCACAACAAAAAATTGAAAGTGCAACAATATTCGAAAACGGACCATTTATCACTTATAAATTTCAATAAATTTAGCTAAAGCTTTTTTTTTAGTATTTATTGCAGGATTTGCTGTATTTATTGTGATTTCCATCTAATTTGATCTTCCAATTATAAGACTATGAGTATGCTAACTAGTTTCAACCCAGTTGCATAGCAAATCACTTTTGTGAGATAGCAATGGATTATCATACAGAAACTCTTCAGGTATCAATGGGAGTAAGAATAGTTAGGGGTGTTAATATTTGATACAACATGAAAATCCGACCCGAGCCCGATCCGTTTGAAAAACGGTTTGGGTTCATGTTGACCCGACAGGTTGTCGGGTCAACTTGGAAACCCGTTTAGAATGAGATGCCCTCGCTGCCCGAGGCTGCCCGCACCTGCCCCCGCTACCCGCGCATTACCTTAGGCTGCCCGAGCCCTGCCCTAGACTGCCCGCGCCACGAAGCTGCTGCTGGCACCCACGCCCCGCGCACCCACCTGCACGCACTAGTCCAAGTGCCTGCCTTCACGCCCTCATCCGCGCGCTCGTCTACTCGCCCGTGTCAAGACGGGTCAACCCGGCAACCTGATTGGCCGGGTCCGAGTTTCCAACCCATATACTTACCCGAGTCAGGTTAGGGTCGACCCAATTGAACCCGGGTCAGTTCCAGGTTCAACCCAAACCCGGCCCGTAAATCGAAATTGACACCCATATGAATAGTAACGACGATCGCCAAGTGCAAAAATTTTAGCGACAAATAGTGAGAGAGGGAAGAGGACAAGAGTTGATGAATCAAAGAGAGAAGTGAGAGCATAGGCTTGAGGGATTTGATTTAGGTTTTAGGAATTTATGGTTTGCCTTGTAATTTATGAATTAATCGGACTTTTATTTATTTTAATGAATAAATTTTCATCTTTTTTTTTACTAGTTTAATTGCAAGTGTGCAAAATGCACGTCAATAAATTTTAAATATCAATAATGAATAAATTTTTTAGCACAATAAAATAAAGAGAAAATTATTTTTTTTTATATTCACTATATTTTATGATAATTTCATTTTATAAGTTTATTGATACAAATAATTTAATAAAAATTTACTAATGAGAAATTTGATAATATACTATATTTGATAATAGTAAACTTCATTTGTGATTTTTTTAATCATGACTATAATCAATGTGATACATATTATTCTCTTTATATGAGATGAGTTTTGAAGACTTTTATCTTTTATCCCAATTATTTATATTTAAATTAAAAAAAAAATAGATTATTAATTTTAGTTTTCTCTTTAAATAGAGAATCAAGTATAACTATACCCATGAATATTCCAATAATTAGCATAATCATAAAATTTATAATTTATAGCCTTTCAAGAAAAATTTTGATAAATATTTCAACTTATGAATAAGATATGTTTAAACAACTACACTAGTAAATTATGAATAGGGTGCATGGTTATAAATTATTGTTTGTTTGTTTCATTCTTAGCTAGAAAGGAAGATAAAGAATTAAAAAAAGATTAAAGTATTTCAGTAACTTATAATACATTACATAAAGGTAGAAAATTAAATATTATTTAGTTTCATCTGTAATTAAAAAAAAGAATATTTAAGATTTGTATTAATATTCATATAAAAAATTTTCAATATTATTTATATTGAAACATTCAATCAGAGAAAACATCCATGTTAGATGAAGCAATTGATTACTTGAAATCACTTCAACAAGAAGTTAAAGGTTTTATTTGAAACAGTTTTTTTTTACTATTTTCTAAAGCAATTTTTTAGTATGAAATTCTTTTGATTAATTTATGTACTAAACAAAATGATTTAGAAAGTAGCAAGAAAATTACCCTAAAGGTAGGGGTGTCAATTCGGGTCAACGGGTCGGGTTCGAGTCGAATCCGAAACTGACCCGACACTATTCGGGTCAACCCGAACCCGACCCGTTTTTAAAAACGGGTCAGGTTTCGGGACTCGAACCAGACCCGATTCGGGTTCGGGTCAACCCGACCCGACATGAATGACCTAAAGTTGACCTAAAATTGCTAGTTTTCGGGTCAAAATCGAGTCAATATCCGATTTTACGGGTCAATCTCGTGTTTCCGGGTCAAATATGAGTTTTCGTGTCAATTTCGGATCATTTTCGGGTCAATTTCAGGTTGCTCGGTCAACCCGAACCCGACCGATTTTTAAAACAGGTTGATTTGTTGAACCCGAACCCGACCCGTTTCGGGTCCGGGTTGACCCTAACCCAACCCGAATTTTTCCGGATCGTGATTGGGTCGTGTCAAAAATTTACACCCCTACCTAAAGGAAACCTAAGTTGCCATTTTATCATATACTAGTATTATTTCCAAAAAAAAATTCTTGGTTAATGTGGATCGGAAGCGCCATGACAACAAAGATATAAGCAATTTGTATAAGAAAACCGTTTTGGAGACTAAATATTTAATATTAAGAAAAAAGAAACATAAAGAAATACCTTATATTGAAACTCAATTTAGTTGAAACTAAATTTAGGATTGAAGGAAAGAATTTCATCAATTATCAAGAGAAGATTAGAAGGATCTAACGCCCATTTTATAAGTAGCTTAAGGTGTCGATTGCAATTTAGGAATTCAGCACGTCCGATGATTCACCTTCCAGATAGCAACGATCACAGTATACAAATGGTTTGAGATGTGGGGGGAATGCTAACAGCGTGAAGAATCTCATCGTATCTCTGATTTTCGGCTTTGGTAGAGGAAAAGTTTTGGATGCTTGAACCAAAAATAATTTGGGAGTTCAGCATGGTCGAGGTTTTGTACCTCCAACATTACAAGAAAAATTGTGATTTGGGGCGGATTTGTGGCAGGCTTGGCGACATAAATTATTTAAGACAAAATTGCGGCGGAAATTTCCATCGCAGGTTTCTTGACAGAAATGTGGCGGATTTGTGGCAGCAATTCCTTCACAAATAAATTTATCTAAACGAATATCCTAGTTATGTCTTTCATTCGCTCGAGCTTCGTCTATTCCTCTATGTTCGCACTGTAGAGATGAACCGTGCTCGCTCACGTTCCTTCCTTGCTTGAGACCCATCCTCTTCTTGCCGATGTTCGTCATTCTTCGTTGTTGTTCAACTTCGCTCCTTTGATGACGTCCTTCCTGTTGGATCGGGATCGGAAGCAACAACGGGAGCTCGCTCACTGTGATGGTAACTTTCTCCCTTTCGCGTCCTTTTTCCGCCAAATCCCTTAAATCCGCCGAACTATTGGGTTTACTAAATCTATGATTTATGAAAAAAGAAGGAAATGCGGGTTTTGTGAATCGTGAGCTAAATTGAGGTTTTCTTTGGGAGGATTTACGCTAAATCCTGCTCAAATCCGGCATAAATCCTGTGGCCACACTATAAGATTTATTATATCCTTATGATTAAGTATGCATAGATAGAATTCTTGTTGGATGGTTGAAGTGTAGAATTCATGTTGAATGGTTAAAGTGTAGGAATACATCGGGCTTATTGTGTGATAGAAAAATTTCCCTTAAACTAAAAGGAAAATTCTTTAAGATGGTGGATGAGTGATTTTTTACTCTTAGAGTCTATTTTTCATGGTGATGGTATAATAGATGAAGATATTATTAGTAGAATTCATGTTGGATGGTTGAAGTGTATAGGATTACATTGGGCTTATTGTGTGATATAATAGTTTCCCTCAAACTTAGGCAAAATTCTATAAGATGTTGATGAGACATGCAATATTATATAGTGCACGTAGAATGTTGGACATTAAAAAATAAGCATAATATTAAATTAAGTGTTGAATAGATGAGGATGCTTAGGCGGATGAGTGTCTTTACTCTTAAGTTAAAAAAGGTAGATGTATAGATCTAAAAAGATCATAATATTAAGCGAAGTGTTGCAGAGATGAGAATGGGAAAGTAGACGCATAAATGAGCATCACAACTATCCATGAAAATTCCTAAAATCATCACTATTGCATAATATTTTAATTTTTTAAAAATTGATACAAATGTCATTGATTTGTTGTAGGAACTTATAGCACAAATTTATTATGGTTTATTCAAAATTATAGAAGTTGGATGTATAATCGATTGTTACGAGTGGATTGGTGGAGCTTAGAAGATTGATATATTGGAGGAGCTTACAAGATTGAGTGAGTGGATTTGCATAAATGAATCGGCGCCTACATCGGCTAAGCAAGACAGCGAGCAGATTCTGATTAGATTGTCGCCTGAGATGGCTTTTGATATATTTTATGTCATTTGATGTATAAGTTATGTTGAAACTTAAAATGTGTTATAACTTTTGTTGAATTTTATTGAATGTGCTTGTTTATTCATTAATTTGCACAGTTTGAGTACTATTATGTAATTTTATTTATTTTTCATAACTGTTTTTTTATAAAAGTTTGGATTGTTAATGTTAGAAAGCCCAAAAAATGAGTGTAGGAGCTTTTTTTTTTTTTTTTTGTTATGCTATAAGTTTGAGGTGAAAAATCCGCTGCAATTTGTGATATCCGCCGCAATTTGTAAGGGCGGAAGATTAGAAATCTCATCGGAAAAAAAGAAATCTCTTCCTTCTCCTCAGTATTGTCCTCCATTTATTTTCGTTTGTGATATGTTCTTCGAAACAGTAAAAGTGGAATATATATACAGACAAAGAGAAGGAGGAGGAGAGCTCCTTAACTAATTAGAGAGAGGTTGAGTTGTTTATTTCGAGATAAAATAAATGGGGGACTTGGATGATTTTTAAGCTCGTAATTAACTCTTTCACAATTACCTGTTGCACAATTTTCTTCCTGGAGAGTTATACCTGAAGACCGGATTATTTACATTGATTTTCTGCAATATTATTGTGCTATAATTCATTATGGCTAGTAATATTTCTCCTTTTTTTGTAGAGTAATAATGAGAACTAACAATCAGTGGCTCAACCTACAGAAATTTTCATTTTTGTAATTTTGTGGCGCTACCTCTTCATAAACGCTGCCATATAATCAAATTTCATTAATAAAATTGGTTCGAAGTGGCCCTCAACTTTCCCCCCAAACAATAAAATCATAGCCGTTTATGGTGCTTATTTTACCATATTATCAAGTGCTTGGTGGCAAGAAAAGCATGAAAGTGAAAAAAAAAAAAAGAAGAAAACTAGTAGATATTATTTGTTTGAGTTAAAAAAATGGAAAAATAATTGAGCATTATATTCACATATTTTCTCTTCATTTCATGACTTCAAATAAACTTAATTATATATTCTCATATATATACTAAGGTTTCATTTGGGACAACTTTTTCACAGCTTTCTCAAACGGGTTTTTTCAGAAAAAAATTTATACTAAGACTTCATTTGGGACGATTTTCCTACTGCTTTTTAAATCAGTTTTTCATTACAAAAAAAATTTGTACTGAAAAGTTGATTTAATAAGCAGTAAAAAAGCTATATCAAACGAAGTCTAAAAACTGCTTTAGAAAACAATAAAAAAGTTGTCACAAATGAAACATAAATCTCAAGCTCATGATCCTGCACTAGAACTTGGAACTCTCAAGGTGAAAATAAGCTAAGTTATGTGATATTACTTAAAAATTTGCTCACAAAAATGTAATGAAAAATGAGCTTTAAGACAAGCTAATTTTGTGCACAGTCTACTTTTTTTTTAACAGGGGTATCTATCCACTGCCACTCCAAAAAGAGCGCTTGGCGGCGTACTAATCCCTCGGCGGAACCTAACTAGGAGACCACCAGTGGTAGAGCCAAAGTTTTTTATCTAGGGGGCAAAATTTTATGATTTTAAAATAACCTCAAACTTTTCATTCGAGCTTGAAATTGACATTAGGGTTTTAATTCTTTTTATAATTATTATAAGAAGATAAATTTAATACGACAACAACTACATATGCCTTTGTCCCACTATGTGGGGTCGGCTACATGACTCCTTTTTTGCCATTGTGAAGAATATAAATTTAATAATAATTAAAAAATTTAGTGTCATGTTCTTCTAAATTAATTTCAACACAAATTTATTTTGACTGTATATTTCTATGCTCAGCTATTTCAACTAGTAATAATATATATAAAAATTTTGAATCTTATTATTATAAAAGTATATTAAAAATATATGAAAATTATAATAAATATATTTTAAGCAATTTGATTTAAATTAAAATATTATAATCCTTCTCTAGTGCAATTTATTGATTTTAATTACATAAATTTTCTATAAAAAAGATATGGAGTTTTTAAAATAAAAAAAAATTGTTGGAATTTTTTATTTCCAAAAAAAGAGAAAATTTTTAGGACAAATTTTAAGAATAAGCATAATTAAAATTTGTATTAACAAATTAAGCACGTTTTAAAAAAAATAAATATAAGCAAAATCGTCTGTTTAAACAGCGACTTATGCTGACCAGGATTGTAGCCGTTATGCTGAGTTGGCAAAGAAATTGTCATATTAATAAGTCGCCTGGATTACAGACGACTTATAACGGGCGACTTAGGCTATAATTAAAAAAAAAATTCTGATTCGTTATAGCAAATGCTTCCAATGGTTGTTACAGCCTTTGATATTAAACTTATTTGATAGTTCAATCATTATATTGAAATTTTAATTTATTGAGATTAGTACATAATTAAAATTAAATCATTATAACGCTAGTAATCTTCATTTCATCTTATTTGAACATTAAAGAAAATGATTAGCATGCAAGACCACTAGATAAAATTAATGAAGTCTTTACGGAATGGAAGGCTATGTGATTTTGAACACACTAGATTAAATTAATTGAAATGATCCATAACATAAGCATACTGAAATACATAAAAAGATGAACTAGCGTCGCCTACGCGGCCTCTGTGGTAATGCATCAGTGCCTAGAGTAATGTTGTGGAGGTCGTCGACGTGGCCTTTGACGTAGCATGCGATGCTCCTCCTCAGCAATTTCTTCCTCAGCTATGTCATCTCTATGAAGGGAGCTCGGTACAAAATCCGGTGTGAGGTATGCATCCAAATCCACTGGCACCTGGCTACTGAAGAGGTCCGTAGATGGCCCTTGATCAGGATAAGAGGAGGGTCCAGCATATCCACTATATTGCTGAGGAGGTTCCTGGGTAATGGAAAATGGTGTATCATGCTCACTTCTATCCCCAAAATATCCTTGATCTTGAATATACAACTGGCTACGCAAACCACGACAAAGCTCTGCCACTTTGTTTATGTCCCTCTGTTGTTGTGTATCATTTGAACCATTGAAGTGTTATTGCAAAGCTTGTTCAGTACCAAGGAAAAAGTCCCTCTGAAATAACAAAAGAAATTCGTTATTAATTAAAAAAAGAAATTATATAAGAAATTTATAGCATATTAAATTTAAATGTACCATAAGACGCTCAGAGGGAGCTCTAGGATATGCCGTTGTGGGAGGCTCAACAGGTGCCTTCAACATGTATAGTGTTGCCCATGACTTGTACCACTGTATGTACTGATGGATCGAGTAGTTATTATGCTGGTCAAGGAGGTCCCCTGTGACTATGTATCCACGCCTACTCTCCCATATGGCAATGTGTGCTTGGTGGTACAACATCCAGTCCATGTCTGGTTTGACACGACCATCCACCCTTTTGAAGCTTGGATCCATTGGTTCAATGTTAGTAGTTGGGCATAATCCAAACTGTCGTAGTACTCTATCTAGCAAGTACCACTCAACCCTCTTCCAACTGATCAGAGGCTCTCGTGCAGTCCAAATGTCCTCCCCTGATAGACAAATATGTGCCACCTGAGCTCTAATATCAGGCGTATATGGCTGCCAAATTACCTGCATTTTCAATAATAAGTTCTATAAGTTTGAATTAACATGTTAATTTTTTTTTTCAAAACTTTAAGACCGTACCTGACTATCAAGTAAACCATCGAGCTCATCTCTATAGCTAATAATATTTCCAACAGGCAATACTCTTAGCCAATCCTCATTCCACCTATTACATTTATATAGCAAAGAAGTTATAATTTTATTGCATGTTGTATTAAAAAAATTTGATTAAATAGAAGTATCTCATACCTGAACCCAACACTAAGACCATGAAGTTCCACTAGAAAGGGAACACGAAGCAAAGGTCGTCCTACATGCAGATGCTCCCAAGCCCAGATTTGTAACAAATGAATGCATCCAGCTATGTTGGCCCTATTAGGCCGGTTTGCTTTTCCCAACTCTCTATACAAATGGGCTAAATTTGCTCATCCAAGAGAGTATGTACTGAATATTGCCAAATCCTCCATAATAGTAAGGTATTGTAAATGTATCTCTGAACCTGAAGTATCCGGGAGGAGGTGACAACCTAATATGAATAATATGTAAGCCCGAACATGCCTCCAAAAATCCATATCGTTTAGGTCCAAGTAGGAGTCACGCCAAAATGTCCATCGCAACCATCTGAGGGGAATACAAGTTTGTGCATGTGCCTGTCCCATACAAAGCCTTGATGTGATGCCATGATCGAATGGGTCCCGATATAGAACATCTGGTAGTGGATGGCTCCCAAGAAGGTCATCACAGCAGTCAGGCCAACTAATCCAACGTCTCCCAGCTCCAACAACAGCATGCCCAACCAAAGTAGGATCATCTATATGGACTCCCAATATCATAGCAACATCCTGTAATGTAATAGTCATCTCGCCAACGGTTAGGTGAAAACTATTTGTCTGAGGTGACCATCTCTCCACTAAGGCTGTCAACAAATGGTGGTCCATCCGTAAATATCTCATCTGGCTAACACAATCAAGCCCAACCAATCTTAAAGCATCCATAAATCTTGGGCAATTCACTGGTCATTCATGCACCATTAGAAGATGTGATGTCGCTTCCAATATTGTTCCCTCCAAAGACATATAATTAGTTAGAATTACCTTAAATATTTGGCATAATCGTAATAAGTTAAGAAAAAAGTGGATTTACCCCATCAGGATGTGCTGCTCTATGTGTACCATGTAACGAAGCAAAGGTAGGATGGAGCTGAGTTGGTGGTGGTGCTTCACTAACACCCTCTCCTGAGGGCTCACCGGTCGTCCGTTTCTTTCTACGACGTCGTTGGTCAGAAGCTATTTCACCTGAAAATATAACAATAATTAAGAAAGTTGACAGCATTAGTAACAACAAGATAGATTATGATGCTAATAAATATAATTTTAAGAAAACTCTTTATTATAATATTTAAAAAAAGATTAAAAAAAGGCAAAATAAAATATAATTGTAAAAAAAGGGCCAAATAAAAATATGTGATAGCTAAGTATGACAGTTATGTTAAAATTTGGAAAATTATACTATAAATCCTTTTTAAAACTGTAACAAATGTATGTTTTTTAAATATTTTTGTATTGAAGCATAACTATTATACGACGTCGTTTAATTTTTATTAGTTTGTAACAAATTGCTTTGATTACATCTTTATTTATTATGGAAGTTTTACCTTCCTTATACATATATCAAATTCATTTACTAATTACCACCAAACACTATATCTACTATCAAATTCATTTACAATAATAATTCTGATTACATCCTTAAAAATATGTTTATGGTCCTTTTGCATTTCCATGACAATGAAAAGAGATATGATGAACATTTTGAGCATATGATAGTGAGGTGAGGGAAGTTAATATGAATTCTTACTAGGATGATAATATAAAAAAGTCTTGCCATATTATATTCTTACTAGGATGAGTTACAATACATAAAAAAGTCTTGTCATATTATAGATAGAAATGGATAACTCATATTGTTACATATTGTTCAGTATGAAGCGGAGGCGAGCTTGCAGCTTAGTTTGTGTTGGACAACATCTGAAACTGATAATAAATTCTGATTGCATATACTGCCAGTCTTTTCCATTAAGAAATTCCTTATGTTTACCATCTTCAGAATGTTGCATCAACATTTTATAATTTTTTAAACTTTTCATCATGATAATGGCACCATTCACAATATAGAATGCAATGATCTAGATCTAGCATCGACCTTCCAACCCCCGGTTTTACAGTACCTTCTTTATTGACTCCAAGTTCAAGAATCCTTGCCTTCAGAAAATCTATTGGTACAATGTGGTCCATTCTTTGTAGTAGTTATTTTCAACCCACATCTCGAAGTTCAAAGCCAACCCGATTTGCCTTATTCTTTTTCACCTCCTGAAACTCATGCCACAGAATGCAATCCTCATATTCCCCCCAATCATGCAAAACACATCTGAATAGGTCGTTTGATGATGCCCTAGCTTCGAGGATATCATCAGTTGGAAATGATAAAATCTCACGTAATCGGCTAACTCCACGGACAATCCTTCCTCTGGTGTAATTATCTTCGTAGGCATTCATAGTAGAAGTTCGTGATTTGCTGAGTAATCTAGCAGATGTGGTAAATTTGACCTTCAAGGTTAGATAAATAGAGAGGCAGAGATACAAAATATAACATACACAAAATGATAGCTACAAAGATGTCAGCTACACTCAAAGATTATAATGTCATACTACAAGTTATAGATGTTTTACTTAAGTACATGCGTTATTACACCAATTCTCAAATGAAATCCTAGTTCCTGCGGCCAAATCTAGTTGGGCAAGTGGCTTTGTTATCTCCGGCTAAGTGGCATGCTCCGCAAACCCTATTGCTCCGTGGTGGTGCCTCATCCATTGTATTACGATACCGATTTGTCCTTGGACGTCCAGATCGCCGTTAGTAATTTGGGGGAAGAAGCGGGATCATGTCTGTATTCGGGTTATGCTCTCCCCATTCTTCCTTATTGGGGATATGGTGAAATTCTCATGAATAACTTAATTTGTAGTTGGTATTCGTGTAATAGGGAGAGATATAATCAAAATGTGTTCATCTTAACATTGCTAAACAACTAACCACATGTGAACAAGGTAAGTGATATAGCAAAGGTTTCCCACAACTGCACTTGCACCTCCTCCCGTCTAATATGTCGACACGATATGATATGGAGGACATGTCAACAACTTGAAATTCATGCAAGTTAAGACGGATTGGTTCTGGCATTCGTCTAGCCTCATCCTCAACTCTGTTAAGTGATGTCTGTACACGTGGTGCAAAGAAGTTATTGTTTTGTTGCTCTTCAGTTGCAATGAATTCCAACCGCCTCATAAACATTGCAATAATGTTATAGTAGATGGCCATAATCAAGGCTTGAATTGGCAATCCTCGTGCTCGCTTCAAAACTCTATTAAAAGACTCAGCTGCATTAGTTGTCATTACACCATATCTAAATCCACCATCATTTGTTAAAGACCAATGGCTCACATCACGATCCACGAGCCATTGGTGGATGTCTACTTTGATCCTCTTCATATCTTTGATACATCTATTAAAAATCCCTTTATCAACTGTATTGCCTGCTGCGTACATTTTTTGACACAAAAACTCAACGTCTTCTAACCCCATCTGTCGTATTGCTTTCTTGAAATTCTCACGTAGATGTCTTAAGCAGTGCCGATGAGCAACATTAGGAAAGATTTCCCTACAACCTCTAACCAAACCAGCATGCCTGTCTGATATGATACTGAGATTGTGCTTGTTCGTAACTACAGGGAGTAGCTCATTCACTTGTCTTAGAAACCAAATCCATGATTCGTTACACTCTGACTCAACTGTAGCAAATGCAAGTTGATAAAGACCATTATTAGCATCCATTCTGATCGCAGTTAATAATGTCCCCTGATATTTACCTTACCGAGTAGGAATGTGTCATCAAGACAAAGAACTGGCTGACAATAATTCCACCCAGTAATAGAAGGATCAAATGCCCAGAATAGTCTTTGAAACCTATTTGTCTATGTGCTTTGAATTCTATATACCGTTCCAGGCATTGCAGATGCAACAGCATCTATGAACAAATTAAGAGTGCGATAAGACTCCTCCCAACTGCCAAAAACTACTTTTATTGCCATCCTCCGAGCATCCCAAGCCTTCATGTATGACACTTTAATATTGAACTTCGCTTCCATGAGACCAATTATCTCCCTTGGCTTCAAGTCCATCTGCTTCCTAATTGTGGGTAGAATATAAAAACTTATAAACTGTGAGTTGCATTGACGGTGGCCACTATCAAGAATTGGAGATAGACAACTATGCTGGTTCTTTATGGATGAGATTTTCCATATACCGCCTAAGCGTTTACTATGAGCAGAGTGAAGTCGCCATAAGCAAGGATATACCGGGCAATCATGCTTTGCACAAATAATTATAAATTTCTTCGTATTCGATGCGATGAGAATATATTGCACATTATTTTTAATTGCTCATCCTTGTAATGCAAATTGCATATCAGTCTTTCTTGTGAAGCACATTCCTTCTATTAAGTCATTCGGAATCGAGAATGCATCCTCTATTATCACCGCATCGTAATCACCATCAATGTCAACTTCCTGATCCCATTCTTCAGTTGTCCTACAAGTCTCGGTGTAGTCATTATTTGCCACCATTGTATCCGTACTACCGACTGTTCTAGAACATAATCTTGGATAATATTTCTAATCTCTTCATTAGTAACCGCATCTCCATCGTTATCCACTAGTAATAGATCAGCACCATCATCATCAGAACACTGCTCACTAGATCCAATACTCATAATCTCATAATCACCATGATATGAAGGGACTGTTTGTGCAGACGCTAATGGAGGTTCCTGCATCTGTTGGTTCTCAATATCACTACATTAAAAATATTATTTATCATTAATTAATCAATAAGATAAATTACTACAGGTCTATTTGTGAAACATGATATAGGAAACTCACTAATGAAGGGCTTCTTCTATTGCTTCGAACCTTGAAGTACTAACCACATCAACCCTTTCAACTTGGGTTGAAGTTCCATATCTTTTTGAATTTGGAGGCTCAACGTCATCTTCACTTACATTTTTTTCTTCGACATCAACATACATGATGAGAAATTCTGTTGCAGCTTGACATAATAAAACTTCACAAACATCGTCATCTTCTACATGTGAAGCGACAAACTCGTTTCTCACAGGCACTTGATAGACTAAGTTTACAGAATACTTTGTAGGATCATACTTAAGTGCTCTAAGTATCCTTAACTTAAGCAGCTCTAAGTTTATATTTCTTGGCACATGTAAGGGACGATTCCTACCCCCAGAATAACTTGGTACAAATTTGTCATCAACATGTAACTCACCTCCATATAGGAGCACGAAAGTTGCACCACGTCCACTCATTATTCTGCTCGTACGTGCCACTAAAAAAAAAACAAATAACAAATTCTTATATAGATTTATTTTAATTTATATTATCTCTAAATCATAATATTAACATAACAAATTCATAATATTAACAGAAGAAATTTTTTTTTTTAACTACCAAAATATAGATTTATTTCAATTTATTTTATTTGTTTTCAATAAATTTTTCTAATAGCAAACTATTTTTTATAGCAGCTTTATTTTTAATAAATTTTTCCATAAAATTTTTATATATAATATATGATATAATTAACTATAATAATTTAGTAAATATTAATATTATTATTCTCAATTGCTTTTTATCATTGTAATGCACATTTAGATGTTTGACTGTAAATATATTTTAAGAGATGTAAATCAATTATATTTTAAATTGCGTATATTTATATATTAATATTAAATCTATGTTTATATTTATGAAAAAAAATAGAGAAAGTAAACAACCTAGCAATGCTCTTTCTCATAATTTTATTAAATAAATGCATTTGGCCACACAACTTAATATATAATTGTTGTACATAAAAATATTATGATCACACATGAGTGTAAAATATGATAGCATAAATGATAGTTTTAATATGAATTTGTGAAAAAAAATTAGAAATGATATGTTTTTGAAATAATTATATCAGATATATGTAATATATATAGAAGATAAGATAGTTAAAAGTAGGCTTGGGTGGTTTAGGGCAATTTCAAAAAGCGATTTAAAATTAAAATTGAAGGATTCAAAAGAATAAGAATATATCAAAGATAAACTAGATAGAAGCCGCACATATCTTCTACTCATTTTATATAAAATTTTTAACCCTAAAGAGAGCTTAGCTTAGCAAAAATTTTACCCTAAATCACATATCTACAAAATATTTTAAACTTTCAAAGCCTAAATGCATAAATCTATACTTATAACAAACAAATCTTCAAATACACTCCACAAACAAAGAAATTTACAAAAAAAACTACATAACCACTTTATAAATCATAAATCATTACTTCTCTAAATAAAATACACAATAATCAACATATATTTAACTTATTTAACAAAAAAAATGCATAAAATAACCTTACATTACCTTATCCGGCGACGAAGGGGCGGAGCAGCGACCAGATCTCGAAATGTCGAAGAGGGAGAGTAACTAATCGGGAAGGGAAAGGTAAATAAATTACTTAAGTCTAAGTCGCCCCTTTATTGGGAGACTTATAAGTCGCCCGTTAATCGGGCGACTTAGACTTAAGTCTTCAATTAGCCACATCAGCTGCCACGTTGTCATCTGGTCGCACCTAAGTCGCTGTTCAAACGAGCGACTTTGCCTATAATTAAATTTTTCAAGCGTCGTGCTTAATCTTATAGTTTAATTATTAATGTTGCTTTGTTCGAAAAATTTTCCAAATTTTTATCTTCCCTAATAAAGAGAGAAGAATGTACAGTAGTAAAAAAATGTTTAAGATTGAGAGAGAGAGAGAGAGAGAGTGGGACCAAAAGGCAAGAACAGCAGCCAAACAGGGTGCCAATGGGAAAAAAATCGCAGCTGTAGGCGTGAAGGGGGGAAATTTAGAGAAATAAGTAAATAAAGATTTTTTTTTTCTTTGTTTTGGGGGGGGGGGGGGGGGGGGGGGGCCCCCAAAGGATCCCTCCTAAATATGTCGTTGGAGATCATCTACTAGCATTGGGCCCACACTTGTTTTGTCCCACTAAGGGCATCTCCAACCGAGAACACGATTTTTCACGGCAAAATATAGCAAAACTCCAAAATGCCGTGATTTTGCTCCAATCGAACTCCATTTTAGATGCTTCTGCGAAGGTAACGATCATTCTCCCATTTCGCGCGTTTTTTTTGCCAAATCCAGTTGAGAGAGCAAAATAGCATCGATGAACAATGCAAAGCTAATATTGACATCACTACAGGAAAACAGCTCGTTTCCGGCGGAAATAAATTCGTCACAAATTCCGGCGAAATTTCCGACGGATTTTTTTGTCAAATTTCCGACACATTTTTTTGACTGGTTTTCCGACGGATTTTTTCCAACAACATTTCCGGCGGACTTTCCGACGGATTTTCGACGAAAATTTAAAAAAATTAAGTTTTATTTTAATACTTATTAGCAAATTAAATTATAAAAATAACTTAAATTATAATTTAATTATTTAATAAGAAAAAATTAAATTATTTAAATTAAAACTTAAATTATAATAATTTTTTACAATTATTTATTTTGTTAAATTAAGTTAAATAATTTAATAATTTATTGTTAAATTAAATTAACTAATTTAATAATTCATTGTAAAATTAAATTTTTTAATTGAAATAAAGATTAACTAACTAATTTAATTAAACAGATATTGTTAAATTAAATTTACTAATTTAATTAACTAATTAAAAAATAATACTTTATCAGTTATAGGGTAAATAAAAGAAAAGTCTAAGTTTAAACAGACTTTGATTTAAGGAATAGATGGCAGATGGCGCGCGCGGAAGCTTATCTTCGGAGTGGGCGGGGTTCGAACCCCGCCGAATTCATTCACGCAGGGGCGGGACGCGACGAGATCTCATGCGGGAGGGAGGCAGGCAGGCTCACTTCTGGCGGACGGGTGCTACTAGACCGGAGCGGGAATTGGGTGCAGCGGACGGGCTGGCTAGGCGGGCTGATTAGCTTTGGATTTTTTTTTTGAATTTTGTTACTTTCTGGCGGAAAAAAAATTCGCCGTTAAATTTTTCCAGCGGAAAATCCATCGGAAATACGCCGGAAATGTTTCCGGCGTATTATTTTACGCTGGAAGATCTTTAACGACGCGCGTTAAACCGGCGGAAATATTTCCGCCAGAAATACTACTTTCTGACGGATTTTGGCTAATTTTCCGACGAAAATGTCTGCCGGAAAATGACGTTTTTCCTGTAGTGCGTCGTACTATTCACCCACAAATAAATGGCAGAAGATTTGGCGTTCGGCTTGAGCGACTGAAGGACGTCATACACACCTTTGGCGTTCGGTTGAAGATGCTCTAAAGAGACGAGATAATAGTAGAGGAGATTCAAATCCAGGATGTGGATTTCCAACCTTGCAACCTAAACCTCCGTGGGTTTCTCAGTCTACTTCACTACTAACTCTCATAATATTTATAAACACATAAAATATTGAACATATAAGTGCAAAACAAGCAGTTGACACATGAATGAGCAATATAACACTTTTAATATTATGAGATCATCCACTAGCAACGGGCCCACACTTGCTTTGTCCCACTAAGGGCATCTCCAACCGAGAACATGATTTTTCACGGCAAAATACAGCAAAACTCCAAAATGCCGTGATTTTGCTCCAATAGAACTCCATTTTAGATGCTTCTGTGAAGGAAACGATCCTTCTCCCCTTTCACGCATTTTTTTCGCCAAATCCAGTTGAGAGAGCAAAATAGCGTGAGTGAACAGTGCAACGCCAACATTGACGTCGCACTGTTCACCCGCAAGTAAATGGCGGAAGATTTGGCATTCGACTAGAGAGACTGAAAGACGTCATATGCACGTTTGGCGTTCGGTTGGAGATGCTCTAAAGAGACGATATAATAGTAGAGGAGATTCGAATCATGGATGTGGATTTCCAACCGTGCATCCTAAGCCTCCGTGGGTTTCTCAGTCTACTTCACTACTAACTCACATAATATTTATAAACACAAAATATTGAATATATAAGTGCAAAACAAGCAGTTGACACATGAATGAGCAATATAACACTTTTAATATTATGAGATCATCCACTGGCAACGTGCCCACACTTGCTTTGTCCCACTAAGGGCATCTCCAACCGAGAACGCAACTTTTCACGGCAAAATATAGCAAAACTCCAAAATGCCATGATGTTGCTCCAATCGAACTCCATTTTAGATGCTTCTGTGAATGTAACGATCCTTCTCCCCTTTCGTGCATTTTTTCCGCTAAATCCGGTTGAGAGAGCAAAATAGCGTGGGTGAACAGTGCAACGCCAATATTGACGTCGCACTGTTCACCCGCAAGTAAATAGCGAAAGATTTGGCATTCGACTGGAGCGACTGAAGGACGTCATACGCACGTTTGGCATTCGGTTGGAGATGCTCTAAAGAGACGAGATAATGGTAGAGAAGATTCGAATCCGGGATGTGAATTTCCAACCGTGCAACCTAAGCCTCCGTGGGTTGCTCAGTCTTCTTCACTACTAACTCTCATAATATTTATAAACACATAAAATATTGAACATATAAGTGCAAAACAAGCAGTTGACACATGAATGAGCAATATAACACTTTTAATATTATGAGATCATCCACTGGCAACGGTCCCACACTTGCTTTGTCCCACTATGGGCATCTCCAACCGAGAACACGATTTTTCACGGCAAAATACAGCAAAACTCCAAAATGCCGTGATTTTGCTCCAATCAAACTCCATTTTAGATGCTTCTGTGAAGGTAACGATCCTTCTCCCCTTTCACGCATTTTTTTCGCCAAATCCGGTTGAGAGAGAAAAATAGCGTGGGTGAACAGTGCAACGCCAATATTGACGTCGCACTGTTCACCCGCAAGTAAATGGCGGAAGATTTGGCATTCGACTGGAGCGACTGAAGGACGCCATAGGCACATTTGGCGTTTGGTTGGAGATGCTCTAAAGAGATGATATAATAGTAGAGGAGATTTGAATCAGGGATGTGGATTTCCAACCGTGCATCCTAAGCCTCCGTGGGTTTCTCAGTCTACTTCACTACTAACTCTCATAATATTTATAAACACAAAATATTGAATATATAAGTGCAAAACAAGCAGTTGACACATGAATGAGCAATATAACACTTTTAATATTATGAGATCATCCACTGGCAACGGGCTCACACTTGCTTTGTCCCACTAAGGGCATCTCCAACCGAGAACACGATTTTTCACGGCAAAATATAGCAAAACTCCAAAATACCGTGATGTTGCTCCAATCGAAGTACTCCATTTTATATGCTTTTGTGAATGTAACGATCCTTCTCCCCTTTCGCGCATTATTTTCGCCAAATCCTGTTGAGAGAGCAAAATAGTCAGTGCAACGCCAATATTGACGTCGCACCCGCAAGTAAATATATAGCGAAAGATTTGGCATTCGACTGGAGTGACTGAAGGACGTCATACGCACGTTTGGCGTTCGGTTGGAGATCCTCTAAAGAGACAAGATAATGGTAGAGAAGATTCGAATCCGGGATGTGAATTTCCAACCGTGCAACCTAAGCCTCCGTGGGTTGCTCAGTCTACTTCACTACTAACTCTCATAATATTTATAAACACATAAAATATTGAACATATAAGTGCAAAAAAAGCAGTTGACACATGAATGAGCAATATAACACTTTTAATACCAGTAAAACAAAGACAAAAAATGTAGGGCATCCTACTGAAACCTGCATGGCAAATTTAATGCAAACCTATATTAAATGATAACTTGATTACTGGAGGACATGTGACATACTGTTATCTGATGATCATCTCCTATCTCCTGACAGGAACTGTGTCGGGAGCTCTCACTTGGACAATCAATGCTCGTCACTCACTCCACTACAGATGAATGCGTAGATGAGGAAGCTGTGCTTAAACAAGTAAAAATGAATGTGCGGACGACGATGATGCAGTTAAAGAATTATGTAACAAAAGATTTACTCAAGGAGTTCTATGCGAACTGTGCAGTTTTTTTTTATAGGAAAAATTTGTCTTTGATTGTTTAAGGACAAAAAGATGTCCTACAAGATTTACTAGCTCGATCGGTAAATTTCAGAATTTACCGGGAGAGAGACAGAGATTAACGGAAACTCTCATGCAGGCATGCAGTACTGCACAGCCTCTGACTCATTGCACAGTTTGCTGCATAGCTAAATTCAAAAAATTATAAGAATCCAAATTGCTAATGGGCTTAAACGACAAGTATCGACAGAAATGATAATGCATTGAAGGGGAAGGAGTGAGCTTCCAGATTAAAAATGTGAGTGAGTTAAGTCGACTTATGAGTCAATTTGAATTTAATTTGATAAATAATTTGGGAGTTGATCATCTCGATGAGCCAACCAACCAAGTTTGAAATGCTCCTCACTTGACTTGTTAACTTGGAAATTGGCTTGTCCAAAATATATTAATATAAAGTAAGCTTAAAAAATATTAGCATTCATGATTTTAAGAAAAATACTGTTAAAAATGTTTAAAACTTCTTGCCATTTTCTTTTATTAAGTGATTTTTTATTATTTTTAATAATAATCATTTCTCTTTTTTCTTACAAATGAGTGGGCTCAGGAGCTTGCTTGAATTTATAGAATAAAGCTGAAGGCTAGAGGTCGAACTCGATTAATTAATAATGAAGCTCAAGTTCAAGTCATTTTTGACTCGAGCTCTACTCGTCTCTTTAAGACTCCTAGTCCGAACAATTGAAAAAAGTTTATAGCATTAGATTAAAACACAAAAATTATGATAAAATTTTGAATAATGCTAAAAAACATTTGTTCCAAACTTATAAATTTTACTAAATTTAGGTAATAAATTATAATCAAATTTTATGTCACTACAGGAAAATCACCCATTTCCGGCGGCCTTTTCCGGCGGTAATTGAACATTTTCCGGCGGTTTTGTAGTTTTCCGGCGGTTCAATTACCGCCGGTAAAAACGGCGTAGGAAAATGAATTCCGGCGGTTTTTTCCGGCGGCAATTTTGTCCGGCGGCTTACCGACGGTCTTAAACCGCCGGTCAAATTAAAAAAAAAAAAAAAAAACTGCTCAGTGAAGCCACAGCCCCGCCGCTCCCGCGGCATCCGCGTTCAGGCCAGGTCCCCCCCTCCCGCGCGACCTCCTCGTGCATCCGCCAGACCTCGCGCGAGCTCCCGCGCGTGCAGTGGGATTCGAACGCTGACCAGACCTCCCGCGCGCCCGCGTGCAGTAGGATTCGAACGCCGTTTTGCTGAAGAAGTAAATATGTCTAGTTTGTCAATATTTATTATTTAAACTAGATCAACAGAAAATAAAAAAAAAAGACTTAAATTATAAAAAAATAAAACTAATTAATTTAAAATAAAAATAATATTTAATTAAAAATAAAAATAACTAACTAATTAATTTTAAGATGAAAATTAAGTTAATTGTTATTTTAACTTTTAATAATTTTTTTGTTAAATCATTTAAATGATTAAAATTTTATTTATTTTTTAAATTTTTAAACGCCGCCGGAAACGTTAAAAAGCCGCCGGACAATCCTTCGGAAAGCCGCCGGTAATCCGCCGGAAAGCCCGCGGGAAAAGTCCGCGGGAAAATTTTGCGGGAAATTAGCCGTGGCAAAATTTTGCGGGAAAATTAGCCGTCGGAAAGCCGCCGGAAAATTTTGTAGGAAATAAGCCGTCAAAAACCGCCGGAAATCCGCCGGAAAGCCGCCGGAAAACTGACCGCCGGAAAGCCGCCGAAAAATTCCGCCGGTAATAAGTGATTTTCCTGTAGTGTGTGGTGTAATTTTTGCCCAACTAAATATATATTTCTTTTTACTATGTAAATATGTATCGATTATTAGCAGAATAAGCTCATTCGTGTACTCTTACATTTGCTCTTCCTGTATTTACTATTTTACCGACTCATATCTCTATATATATAGAGCTCTGTAACTTGGTTGATATATGAAATACGATATCCGTTTCTTCTTTACTTTCCAACTCTGTCTTCTCTTCTTTCTCCTTCTCTTTCTTTCCACTTCTTGATGCTTCTTCTCTCATGGTATCAGAGCCATGACCGGAGAACAAGGATCCGTTAATCCCGGAACCCCCTCCACCGATCAAGAAAGTCAGTTCGACGCCACCGTTGTAATCCCGCAACCACTCAAATTCCTCGTTTCGAATATCAAGAATCTCGCACCACATCCGCTTACCTCTGAGAATTATCCGATATGGAGGATCCAAATTCTCCAACAGTTCACTGCAAATGGCTATGCCGGTCACCTCACCGGTACTGCCCAAGCTCCGTCCGACGATGGCTCCGTTGCCTCCAATAAATGGCGCATCATCGACAGTAATCTACTTTCAGCCCTCTTCTCAACAATCTCCCAATCAATTCTTCCTTACATTATCACCGCAACCTCCACACACGAAGCCTGGACAATTCTTGAACGACGTCTTCAGCCCACCAGCCGGTCCCGCGTAATGCAACTGAAAAATGAGCTCTATCGCATCACCATGAAGGATCAGACGCTTCAGGCTTACCTTACCAAGATCAAATCCATTGTTGACAACATTTCGGCCTCGGGATCCAAGATAGAGGCAGAGGATGTTATGCTACATATCCTCAATGGTTTGCCGCCGCAATTCAATCCGTTCAAATCCACCATCCGGAACCCTCTTCTTCCAATCGATCTGGACACTTTCTATGCTCTTCTTTGTAATGAGGAAATCCATCTTCAACAAGAAGAGACTCAAGATCACACAACAAGCAACACGGTCAATGCTCTATACGCCACATCCTCAAACCCAACTCGTGGACGAACCACACGTCGCTACTTCAAGAACAAGAACATTCAAACATTCCTCCCACAACAGACCGGCTCCACGCCCCCTAGCCAGAACCGTCCAGTTTGTCAAATTTGCGGGAAAATTGGACACATCGCTCTAAATTGCTGGCACAGACATAATCCTAAGTATGCCCCCACCGAATTCAAACAACCGCGTGCCTTCCTCACCAACCCGCCAAATTCAGCAAGTCAAGATTGGGTACTTGACTCCGGTGCATCAGCTCATCTTACGCCAGATGCAAGCAATCTTTATCTCCCCACAGCGTATACAGGCCCGGACAATGTCTCCATTGCAAATGGTACGTCAATGCCCATTCACTCTACCGGCCAAGGCATTCTACCTCTACCGGACAACACACGTAAGCTGCACCTTAGAAATTTACTTCATATACCTTCTCTTACGCATAACCTTTTATCCGTATCCAAACTAACCACGGACAATTCTGTCTCCATTACTTTTGATGCTAACGGCTTCACAATCAAGGATCTCCAGGACCGCCGTCCACTGCTTCATGGACGTCTACATAACGGCCTATATCAGACCATGCTCTCCTCGGACAAACGCCACACCGCGCTCATTGCTACATCAACTCCCAGTCATAGCTGGCACTCTCGCCTTGGTCATCCCAATCACAACATTCTTTCTGTTTTAGCTAACCGATTTACCGAAATTTCCTCTGTACCTTCTTCTTTTTTCTGTGTTTCAAGTAATTCGGCTAAGAGCCATAAAATTGTTTTCAATAAAAATATTTATGTCACTACTTCTCCTTTTGAACTTATTCATACAGATGTTTGGGGCCGGCCCCTCTTCGTTTACTTGATGGGTACCGTTACTACGTCGTCTTCATTGACGATTACACTAGATATTCATGGATATATCTAATGTACACAAAGCAAGAAACCCTCTCTAAGTTCAAACTTCTATGCAACCTTATCAAGACTCAGCATCACCGCACACCAAAAACTCTCCGCACAAATGGAGGCGGGGAATTTACCAGCATTGCCTTCCGACATTTCCTTCAAGAAAACGGCATAATGCAGTAGGTCACTTGTCCGCACACCCCTGAGCAAAATGGGCTAGCGGAGTGGAAACATAGACATCTCCTTGACCTCACCCGGGCACTTCTCCACGAGTCCGATCTCCCGCAACATTATTGGGCAGAAGCTCTTACTACCGCTCACTACCTTATTAACTATCTCCCCTCCAAATCCATTGCTCTTCAAATCCCCTTTCAACGTCTCTATGGCAAAACTCCCAGCTATATCCATCTTCGCACCTTTGGCTGCCTTTGCTTCCCCTGGTTAAAACCGTATGCTTCTAACAAACTATCTCCGCGCTCTACCGCATGCATTTTCATCGGCTACTCACCAATTCACAAAGGATACAAGTGCTATGATATCCACACACGCAGATTGTATATCTCCAGACATGTTGTTTTCTACGAACAACAATTCCCTTACAAGAACCTACCAACACCGAACTGCACTCAGACCAAAGGCAACCAATGCTCTGATTTTCCTCTTTTACTACTGCCGACCTCCATATCCTCAACTAAAACCTCCTCAAACGCTACCTCTATGAGTTCAGCTCAATCTCCCATTACGGTTTCTTCTCCTCATGATACACAACCACCTGAACATATATCACCTCAATCCATCAGGTACCCATCTCCAAGCCCAAATCCTCTTCCCCCTGTTCACCATATGCAAACTCGGTTGAAGTCCGACATCAGCAAACCAAAACAAATCTTCAACCTCCTGTCTCCAATCACTCCCTTATCAACACCGACCACATTCAATCAGGCCAACAAATATGAAGAATGGCGACTGGCAATGACTGCCGAATTTGACGCTTTGATCAAACAGAATATGTGGTCTCTCGTACCCACACCAACAAACAAACCAATACTCAGGTGCAAGTGGACTTACAAGACTAAGCTTCTACCCACAGGTCAAATAGATCGCTATAAAGCAAGACTCGTGGCATTGGGATACAATCAATAGTTTGGAATTAACTACACAGAAACCTTTAGCCCAGTAGCCAAAATGCCAACGATCCGCTTTCTTTTCACTATTGTCGTCAACTATCACTGGAAAATTCATCAGCTCGACGTCTCGAATGCCTTTCTTCACGACGAACTCGACGACGACATATATATATGAGACAACCGCCCGGATTCGTCAATCAAGCTCAACCGGACTTCGTCTGCAAGCTCAAAAAGTCTTTATATGGCCTAAAACAGGCCCCTCGACAATGGTTCAACAAATTAACAGGCTTCCTCCAAACTCAAGGATTCGGGTTCAGTCGTTCTGATCCTTCACTTCTTCTTTACCATAAAAATAATGTCCAACTCTACATCCTCATCTATGTAGATGATTTTCTTGTAACAGGAAATGACGAAGCCGCCATCTAGAATCTTCTCCGTCAGCTTCGGACAAACTTTGAACTCAAAGAGCTGGGCAACATTTCCCTATTTCTCGGCATACATGTGATTAAATCCACAAATGGTTATTTCCTATCACAACAACATTATGCTACTAAGCTCCTTCAGGATGCAGGTTATGCTAATTGTAAACCGGCGCCAACCCCATCTACACCGGCTGACAAACAATCAAACACCTCCGTTCAGCCATTCAGCGACCCAACCCTCTACCGCAAATTCGCAGTCTCTCTTCAATATCTTTCAATCACCCGCCCGGACATTGCATTCGCCACAAATCAAATTTGCCAACATATGCAAAGTCCAACGGATCATGACTTCAAATCACTCAAGCATCTTCTACGCTACATCAAGGGAACGATCGATTACGGACTTCCCATTTATCCCGGATCACTTGAACTACACACATACACTGATGCCGACTGGGCTGCGGACAAATCCGACCGAAAGTCGATTTCAGGATACTGCACGTTCCTCGGACAAACTCTTATATCTTGGACAGTCAAGAAGCAAGTCACTGTCGCTAAGTCTTCAACAGAAACCGACCGTCTCAGAAGTAATATGGCTTCGTCGACTAGCTGCTGAACTTAACATTCCTCAACCGTCCCCAACAACAATACATTGTGACAATACCTCGGCCATTGCCATTGCGAAGAATCCTGTCTTCCACAATCGCACAAAACACATAGAAATCGACTACCATTTCATCCGACAACACATCAGCTCCAATGCCATACAACTGGTTCACATTCCCTCCAAAGATCAAATCGCCGACATCTTAACAAAATCTTTCTCCACAACTCGGTTCAACGAACTTCGTGACAAGCTAACCATTCGTCCACACGAACGTTCAGCTTGCGGGAGGATATTAGCAGAATAAGCTCATTCGTGTACTCTTACAATTGCTCTTCCTGTATTTACTATTTTACCGACTCATATATCTATATATATAGAGCTCTGTAACTTGGTTGATATATGAAATACGATATCCGTTTCTTCTTTACTTTCCAACTCTGTCTTCTCTTCTTTCTCCTTTTTCTTTCCACTTCTTGCTGCTTCTTCTCTCATTGATATAGTTTGAAATATCTAAGGATAAATTTCTGAAACTAAATAGTAAATGAACCTTCAAAAATCAAAACAATGAAAGTGAAAAAGGTTGCGTTCATCATTGAGTACAATTTTTCCATTAATTACATGGTAGCCTAATGGTGAAGTCCAGGCAAGTGAAATCCATATACTTCAACGTGCTGCTAGCTAGCTGCGCCGTTAAGGTATTGGAACACCAGGCATCAGCTCATGAAAGCCCTCGCCATCGCCACCGCCACCGCCGCCGCCGCTGCCGCCTGCTTCGCCAGTCTTCCTCGAACGATTCCGTCCACGATGCATGTGGCGCTCACAGTACTTCTGGTTGGGAACCACGTCACGCGAACACCGCCATTTCTTTCCATCCGTCCTTCTACACCTCCCCGGCTCCGGCTCTAGACTGTTCCTGTAGTCCAAACACAGATCTCCGCATCCCAAAACTGCACAAGCCCGCACATTTAGAAAAACTGCATGATGGAAGAAAATTAATTGAAGGACAAAGCACAAGGAGGGTAGTGACGGTCACCGCAGTTGGCAGCGGCGACGCTTTTCCATATGGGGAGGACAAGGTGCAGCGGAACTGGGAGGCCACCCGCCATGTACTTGTAGATGAGGGCTTGATGCTCCAGCTCTTGCATTTGCATGAATGTAAAAATCGGTTTTTTGGGGGGGCTGGAAACGGAACTCTCATTGAGACCTAGTTGGAGGCCGAGGGTTAGAGGGGAGGGAGACGCCATGGCCGCTGCTTCTGCAGAAGGAAAACGTATAAGAGTATCTGTGATGAGTGCTATTGGTATTGGCGGTAGGGGAGGAGAAGAGAGGGAAGATGGTACCTTGTGACGTCGGATATGAAGCGAGCCGGGGGATCTTTGAAGGAGGAAGAAAAGGGGGACTGTTGCTGTGGAAAGATGTTTGTTCTTTGGTTGCCATTGTGGTTCTAATGGCACGAGAGCTGATGACATATGAGTTTTGTGCCCCTCGGCTTGGTCATTTGAGATGCAGCGCGGAAGCTGCTGCGTTCAGCTCGAGTGAATGATAACGGGAGAGCTTCAAAGTTTTATTGGGCCTGTGCTCTATGAGAAGAGTTTTAGTGCTTAACACTAATTAATCTAGATCAATATGTGGCCATTCTTTCATTTATTATTGAATCAAAAGCTTAAAGAAAATATATAACAGCTCAAATTTTAAATCATTGATATATCATCTACTTTAAACTAATTACCATAAGATTTAACTCGTCGTTGTAACTTTCCAAGAGGTCATTCATCCTATTAAAAAATTATAAATAACAAAATAAAAATAAAAATAAAATTTCAATAATTCGGGTTATGGATGATGATTGCGCAAAATTTTGGAATTAATCTAATTTTGTTAATTTTAATGATCATGAACATTAGATTTCTCGCATTTATTTGAATGTTTTAATTATGAGTATACAAAATTTAGAAGATATTTGATCTATGATAAATTTTAATTATATTTATGAGTGCTTAATTTGAAGAACCATATTGTTTTGATTATAAATTTATTGAAAAATAACTAATATTATCTTATAATGTATTTTCAAAATAAAATTAGGATATCAAATATTTAAATGATTTTAGATCTAAAATTCACGTCGTAAACATTAATAAAAAATTTAACGATTTCATATTTATCAATTCTCTCCATGCATATTTTTTATGTGAAATTATATAAATAAATAGGTTTTTTTTTAAAATAATTCAGTTAGAAATTGATAGCTGTGCAATATAATGACTATTATTTGTTCAAATTCTGAAAAATTAAAGATACTATAAATTCAGAATGATAATAGTATTTAAAGAATAAATAAATCACATCTAAATATTCATAAAAATTAAATTAAAAATTTTATATTTGAAGGATATACGAGTAAGGGTTTAGATTTTAGTTCAAAATGTGAAGATTGTTCGAAAATTAAATCAATTTCTAGCTTAGATTAAGCTCAAATCGAATAAAACATGTCTGAGTCATGAGCCAAATTTTCAGATCAATTTAGTTTCGAGCCGAGCTCAAATTGAATTGAACCGGCTCTACATCGATTGAGATATAAATATTACATATATAATATATATAAATTAATATTTAGTATTTTTAAAATGAAAAAAAAAAAGATGAAAATAAAAATTTTCAATTCAGCTTTACTTAAATTTGAGTCGGTATAAAATTGAGCAGCTTTAAGTTGAACTAGTTTGAATTGTAAGTTAACTTCACACAATGATAAATAATTCTCAACAACCAGATCTCTTCCTCTTAGACTGTCATTTTGACAACCAAGGGATTAGGGTGTCAATTATTGACACGACCTGACAACTTGACATGAAAAATCCGTGTTAGGGGGTGAGCCGTTTAACAAACAGGTTGGGTTTTAATTTTTTACCTGTTTAAAAAATGGGTCGGTCTGGGTAAACCTGGTAACCCGAGATTGACCCAGCTGCCAAGTGCCAATAGGTCTCATAGCCCTCGCGTCGAACCACGGAGTCTCATCGGTCGCTGTCGCCCGCGTCGTGTAGTCGCAGCCGTAGTCTCGCCTTTGCCCTCACTGCCTTGTGTCGTTGCATTCGGGCCGCCCAGTCGGGCCAATCTTTGGTCTCTCCCTAGCTCTCGAGTCGAATCACAGAGCTGCACCGCGCTTGCTGCAAGCTTGCACAGACACGCAGCTCTTTCCCTCGCTCAAACTGTGCCCAAATCTTGATCTCCAGATCTCGTGGGTCGTGTCGGGTCAACCTGGTAACCCACGTGGTTGGGTCCAGGTTGACAAACTTGACATGTTTCTAAAACTGGGTCGGTTTATTATGAACCTGTTTACGGGCGGGTAGAGTTGGGTTCAACCCAAACACCCGAATTAACACGCATACAAGGGAATCCTTCATTTCAACGCCATATTTATCCTAATGAAAAAATGGCTCCTTCACACCCTATTGAGTGTCAAAAGCTGCGAAATTCCACATTGGTAGCTTTTTTTATAGAATATTTAGGCCAACAAAGATAATACATACATAAATTTTGAATCCAAAATTTTTAATTGATAATTAAAATTCTCAACTAACATTTTAAAATGATGAGCTGCTTCTATTAGCCTTTCATCATTTTTTTTTGGAAATATTTAGACCAATTAAGACTGACTCATACATACATAGCTTACACAAAATTTGAACCCAAACCTCTTAATTGATAGTCTAATCTCTCCACTAACATATCAAGATTAGCTGTGTGCCTTTCCCATTTAGTTAACATATGTTCGCCTATTATTAAGTAAGAACATCAAACAGAGAGAATCATTCAAATTTTTCTCTATCTATCATAAAAATACAATTAAAACGCAGCTTGATTCTCTCTCTTCCGCACCTAATAATTTCTCTCGCTGCGGACAGACGAGAAGCCATATGGATGGCGTGCGTACGGCCTACAAGGTAAAGTCTTCTGACACTGCCAGCTTTTCTATGGTTTTTGTCTTTTTAGGGCCCCCCCCTATTGGAGAGTTAGGAGGAGTAGGAGCGGATTGCACCCAAGGCAATGAATAGAGTTCGAAATAAATTTTTTCAAGTTTAATTTTCTTAATAAATCCGATACGATTTGACAGACTAACCCTCGTTTGACTGATTTTGTCGTTGTGTTCGGTCAATAATTTATGCTTGGCTCGATTACTACTGATTTAATTTTTTTTCGAATTAATAAAAAATGTGAAAATCGGATCAGACGTATAACTGAAAGAAAGAGAGATTGGTTCAAACACACTCATTCTTTATTTGAGAATGAGAGCAGTTGTCATAATTTTACTTCTTCTTCTTCTGGCCGTATCTGGGTAAAATGGGACTCCTCCTCTCTGCTTTTCAATCCCATTTTCACCTCCTCTCAGATTATACATGGTTCTGTTAATTTGGGCTGCTTGCCCCCTTTTTACCTCACGGTTATCTATGCTTCAAATTCTGTTGAAGAAAGGAAGGAGTTATGGGATTCTCTTTTGAACATTGCGGCTTATATGGATTCTCCTTGGCTCTTAATGGGAGATCTTAACTGTCATAGATTTGATGAGGAAAAGGCTGGTGGTAACTCTTTTTCTAGCTCTAGACGTGGTGAATTAAACTCCTTTATGTTTGAATCGGGCTTGCTTGATCTCAAATCTGTTGGTCTTCATTACACTTGGTTTAACCAGAGGTCGGATAATCCGATTCACATCAAATTAGACCGTATGCTGATTAATTCTTCTTTTCTGGATCTTTTTCCATTGGCTTATTATAAAGTGGATTCACATGCTGGCTCGGATCATGCTCCTATTATTCTTTTTGCTAATTCTATTAAAAAAGGGGCTGCTAGATTCATGTTTAAGGAATTTTGGCTTAGTTTTGATATCTTTTGGGATGAGTTGCTCACTGCTTTTGACAGGCCACTTGCTGCCTCCCCTATTGCTTCTCTATATGATAGTTTGGCTGCTCTTAAAAATGCTATTAAAAAGAAGAATTGGTACTCTTCCAACTATCTTTCTTCCAACATTATGCATCTTAAAAATCAACAAGCTTTATGCCTAGAGCAAATTCAAAATGATCCTCTTAGCTCGGATCTGAACATCACTCTTAAGAACATTAATGAGCAACTGGCTTTGGCCCATGTTGCTTGGTCTTCTTGGATCTCACAAAGAGCTAAGGCTTATTGGTTGTCTCATGGAGAGGATGATCTTGGCTTTCTGTTTGCCAAGATAAGAGCCAGAACCAATAAGAATTTGATTAAAGAGCTTACTACTGACACTGGAATCCTTACCTCTCATGCTGATATTTCTAAGGCTCTTGTGGACCATTTCCAGTCTCTATTTAATGCTCCGGCCCCTCCTATGCAAAATTCTTACAACATTCCGACTGGTAACACTGTCCCTTCTACTGCTTTAGCTGCTTTAATTGCTCCTATTACTAATGATGAGATCAAGAAGGTGGTTTTTGGGGGAGTGGCCTCCTCAGCTCCGGGTCCTGATGGTTATTCTTTTGCTTTTTATCAAAAAACCTGGCTGATTTCCGGGAATAGACTTTGCTCGGCTGTTAAACACTTCTTCTCCACTGGGCTTATGTCTAGAGGGGCCAAATCTATGGTTATCACTCTCATTCCTAAGGGTACTCACTCTAACTCTATTTCTGATTATCGTCCTATATCTCTGTGTAATGTTTTTTACAAGATTGTTGCCAAGATTATTGCTAATAGGATGAAGCCTATATTACCCTTGATTATTAACAAATCCCAGTCTGGTTTTGTTGCTAAAAGATGTTCTACTGATTACATCATTCTTGCTTCCGAGATTTTGCGGGATTTCAAAAGTAGTAAGGGATCTTTCTGTGCCAAACTTGATGTGAGAAAAGCTTTTGACTCTGTCTCTCGTTCTTTCTTGCTTCATAGACTCTCTCAGAAAGGTTTTCCTGACATCTTTGTTAACTGGATTAAAGGATGCATATCTGATGTTCATTTCTCTATCTCTGTTAATGGGACTTTAGAAGGACACTTTAATTCTTCCTCGGGCTTGAGACAGGGTTGTCCCTTATCTCCTCTTCTGTTTTGTATTGGCATGGATGCTCTATCCTCCACTTTGGATGATAATCTGGGTTCCCAATTTTTAGGCATTCCTAATCGTAATTGTATGTTAACTCACCTGATGTATGCTGATGATCTTTTGGTTTTTGGGAAGGCTTCTAGGGATAATGCCCTTGCTCTTATGGATATTTTGCACTATTTTTCTAAGGTTTCTGGCCTTTTTATTAACACTAGCAAGAGCACCTTGATTTTCTCTAAAAGTGTCAATGCCTCCCTTGTTTCTACTGTGGTTGCTTGCCTTGGAATTTCTAAAGTGGCTGAGGTTATTACTTATCTGGGCTTGCCTATCTCGGCTAGCAGACTGCACATGTCTCATTTTCAACCTCTGATTGATAAGATTGTTGGTCTGCTTGAGGGCTGGAAGATTAAATTCTTATCTTTTGCGGGTAGAGTTCAATTTTTAAAGTTTACTATAAGCAATACTATTGCTTACTGGATCCGTGGCAGTATCATACCTAAAGCTTGTTGCAAAAGTATAAGCAAAATGTGTGCCAAATTTCTGTTTTTTGGAAATGTCAAAGATAAAAAACTGCATCTTATTTCTTGGAATACGGTTGCTTCTCCTAAATGCAAAGGTGGACTTGGTTTACCCAGTTTTGATGCTCTTTATCATAATTTGGCCTGTGCTTTCATCTTTAGGATGTATAACTCTGACAACATCCTTGGGCTTTGGTTTAGGGAGAAATTCTGCTCCCCTTGGAAACCTTACCCTCCATCTGCTTCTAAATTTTGGAAATTGTGTTGCCTTAAAGCCGCTGAAATTAAAGACCGTATTTCTTTGGTTGTGAATATTAATAGCAATATTTCATTTTACTGGGACCCGTGGTGCAACAAAAAAGCCTTGGTTGAGCTTTCCTGCCCTCATCATTTCTCTAATATGATGATTTCTGATGTTATGGCCAATAATTCTTGGAACCTTCCTTTGGCAATTCCTGAAGAAATTTCTTCCATGATCATGAAGATTGATTTTAGCTCATTGCCTCACTGTATTAGTTGGGATGGGGCGGTTTCTCCCACTAATAAAACTTTCTCTAAACTTTTTTATGCAAACCTGGAGGATATTGATTGGGCCAAATTTATTTGGCATAAAAGGTATGCGTTGAGATATGCTGTTTATTCTTGGATGGCCATGCACCGTAAGCTTAAGACTGCGGATTTACTTATTCTTAAGGGTATTCCTGTAGCTTCTACATGTTCTTTCTGTGACGCTAGCTGGGAAAATCATGCGCATTTGTATTTTGAATGCGATTACACCTTCAGTTTGCTTTCTGCCCTATTACCTCACCTAAGAAGTTTCTATTTTAGACCGAACTTGCATCAGGTCTATGATTTTCTGGGCAGCTTTAGGCATTTTAGCAGTTTTGAGTTGCAATTCTGCTATCTTACTATCTCTGTTACTGTTTACTGGATTTGGAGGGAACGAAATGGGAGGAAATTTGCGTCTTTGAGGAAGAATATTTTTGAACTTAAAGTGGTGATAATTCAAGCTATTAGAGCTAAAGTGGTAAATTGGAAATATTATGATTCCCTTAAAATTCACTTTCAAGAAATTTTGGCCTAATTGGGGAATTGCTGGTTGCGCTGATTTGCTGATTATCTGGAATCATCCACTGTTTCTGTGCTGGAATTTGGCATGTTGGCTGGTCCCTACGTGGTGGATTTGGGCTGGCTGTACAATGATGAAGCTCCCTGTAATCTCTCGGACGGCCTATGGGCAACCAGGATTACGACCTCTTTCCTTTTTATTTCCTCTGAGTACAGCCTGTTTAGCCCGGGAGCAGGTTTTTGTGTCTCTCTGTGCAGGTTTTGGACTTCTTCTTACCGGTGCAGAGGTTCAGGCTCTTCGTTTAGTCTGGCGGGATTCTTTTTGTAACTCCTTTCTTACTACCAATTGGGATCTTATTGTTTTCTTTTTGGATGTAAATTTTGGGTGGTATAGTTGGGGTTTTTTTGGATCTTTTCCTACATAAGAGTTTTGTTGTTCTTATGTTGGATTTTCTTCTTTTACTTGTAATCTTTTTATTGTAATTGATGGGCTTTTGCCCCAAATTTCCCAAAAAAAAAAAAGAAAGAGAGATTCAACCGGTGCTAAAATGAGTCGAATCGGTTTGACCTGCTAGAGCTCGACTTATTAACGAACTCACGAGTTGAATTTATCGAGCCACGAGCTCGAGTCTATACTCAAGCTCATATATTAAAGAGCTTGAACTCGAGCTCAACCTGGTTCGGCTCAAAAATTCGTTGAGCCTCTTGATTATCTTAAAATATATTAAAAATCAATTTAAATTAAAATTATATAATATATTTAATATTTTTACATCAACTCTTTAAAATAAAAAATCTAAAGAAATGAAAATTTAATTTAAAACTAAAAAATGGAGCTTAACAATCGAGTTAAGCTCAAACTTTAAAACGGGCCCGAGAATATAAATATTTTAACGAGTCGAGCTCGAGCTTAGTAAACGTGCTCAAGTCCACCTCAAGCTCAATAAAAACTAAACAAGCTTAGCTCGATTAGGAAGATATAGAGTTGTTTATACCCCTAAATTAAATGACACAATAAATATTAAAATTATTAAATGACATCAAAATGACGAGATAATGATGTAAATTATGAATTAATATAAATTTATGATTATTAAATAAATAAAATTCATATAAAAATAATATATTTAATAATATAACTCTAAATATCCTCAATCATTAATTTTTATTCACACTTAATAAAAATTTAAATTATATTTAAATTTATAATTTTAATATAAATAGTTAATAATTTATGTTATATATTTAAGCATAATTTATAACTATAGATTATATATAAAATTATCACTATAAAATTACATCTATAAACTCTTGCTAAATTATTTATAATTAAAAATAACTTTAAAATTAGTTTTTTATTATATAATTAAAATATAAATATATAAAATTAAATATTATTAATTGAAAACTAAATATTATTTATATTTTAAAAATTAATTAAAAATTATTTTTAATAATAAGCATTTTATGTTATGTGAACTTTAGAACTTCGCTTTAGCTATGTTAGGATCTTGAGGACGAAGAAGTGTACTCTATTACAGAGGGACAGTGGGAGAGCTCACAACCCTTGGAAGAATAGAGAGCAAAACTGAACTTCAATATTATTCCTTGGCTTTGAGAGAGGGTAGTCAATTATTATAGATTTTATGTCTATATAAAGACACAAATGGCAACACAAAAGCTACAAAAGGAGAGAGCTCTGAGGATGCCTTAGCCGCCTCTCTGCTCCTGCTTATGTGTTATCTTCCGCTTCTCTGGCCTCCATCGACCTTTTGCCGGTGGCCTCCATGGTTTTGCTTGATCCCTCTTCCTTCCCTCCCATGGGTCAAGTTACTTCTCCCGTCATTCCTGTTGTTCCTCGGGTTTTAGACCGTCTTTGGTCTAATATTGTTGATGCGCCTCAGCCTACAACACCGCATATTCCGGTTTCGCTTTTAGAAACTCCAGAGGAAATTATTCCCTTCAATAAAGACTTCACTGATCCTGCTGCGTAGGAATGGATTCAATGCCTGATTGGTTACTCCATAGGTAAGAGGCCCTATTACGAAGCTTTAAATGAAACTGCAAAGCGTATTTGGAAACTGAAAGGTACTTTTAAACTCATTGCTCTTACGGATGGGTTCTTTTTGTTCAAATTTTCTTTGCTCGAAGACTTTGATATGGTTTGGTCGAAGGGTGCCTGGTTTTTTCATGGCAAACCTTTCCTCTTTCAGAAATGGACAAAAAAATTTCATCCTTCCAGGGAAAATTTTACCTCTGTACCGATTTGGGTCAGAGTTCACAATCTTCCTTTAGTGTGCTGGAACTCTGAAGGGATTTCAAAAATTGCTTCTAAAATAGGTATACCGATTGCGGTTGATTCCTTAACAGCTGCAAAAACTAGGCTAACATATGCGAGGATTTGTATTCAAGTTGCTATCAACTCATCTTTTCCGGATTCTGTCTCTGTGGCTATAGAAGGGGAAGTGATTAAATTGCATGTACAGTATGAATGGAAACCATCTCCGTGCACTTCCTGTGGATCCTTAGCACACTCTCCCTCCTTTTGCCCTATTTCAAAGAATTCTGAGAAACCTCAAATTAATCAGTCTAGGGGGCGTAGTACCTCTAGGCATCAGCGTAAGTTATCTCAAAATTGTGAGGGGCCAGATAATCAAAATTATGGGAAGGAGATTCATAAATCCTTAGCTACCAATGCTCCTCAAATCACTACTCATGTAGCTTCATCTTCTAAACATGCTCTGATTCCTTCCCAGGTAGTATGGGTGCCTAAGGAATTTAATACGGCTTCTTTGGATTTAGCTACTACTAGGAATATTGATGTTAGTACGCAAAATATTGTCTTGAATTCTGAAATTCCTAGCACCTCCATTAGTTCAGAGGCGGTACAGAACACTTCGATTATTCCTAACCTCAATTCTCCCAATGTAGAGGGTAGTGGGGAAGCTGATTTAATGCAGAATTTAGTGCTTAATCCTCCTGTTCTCCCGATGAGTAACAAATACTCTTCTCTTCAATCTTCTGAGGAACAAATTATTTCAGGTTCAGATAATGATAGCTCTTCCTTCTCGGAACCTGTATCTAATTCCAATGGGAAAGTCATCAAATCCCCTGTTTCCAAAAAAACCAAAGGAAAGGGATCTAAAAAGCCGCCCGCCCCTTCTTCTAAGCGTAAATGATTTGTCCGACTATAGCGGCTTGGAATATTAGAGGATTTTCATCTTCTAATAAGGTGTCTTACTGTAAGTTGTTAGTTCAATCCCTAAGGCTGGACATAATCTGTATTTTAGAAAACAAAATCCCTCTTTCTCATCTATCTGATTTGAGTTTCTACAATAGTCATTTAGTCTTTGATTCTAAATTTAGCTGCAATAATTTTCACTGCTCAAATTCGGGTTTTCACTGCTCAAATTCGGGTAGGATTTGGATTAAGTGGTGTCCTGATAGACTGATTTTTTAGCCTACTTTATTCTCTGATCAAATGATAGCTGGAATGGTCACTTATGGCTCTAGTGCCCCCTTCCTCCTCTCTGTCATCTATGCTTCAAATTCCCAGGAGGAGAGGAAAATTCTATGGGATGATCTGAGAAGTATCAATCCATCTGGAGTTGTCCCTTGGCTTCTAATGGGTGACTATAACTGTTGTAGGTATCCTTCTGAGAAATTGGGAGGTAATATCCTGAATCATAACCATCTGTATGATTTTAACAGTGTTATTTTTGACACTAATCTTAAAGAGCTTGCCTCCATTGGTCCTTCGTTCACCTGGTACAATAAGCAAATTGAAAGGCCCATACACATTAAACTAGACCGTATGTTGGTTAATGACTGCTGGATATCTTGTTATCCTGATTCCTATTATATTGTGAATAATCCAGTTGGGTCTGATCATTGTTCTATTATTGTCAAAGCTAAGGATACCAATCATATTAAGCATCGGTTTCAATTCAAGAATTATTGGGTTAAATGTGAACAATTTTGGAATATTCTTTTTGATGTGTTTGCTGAGAAAGCCACTGGTAATTTACTTGCTGATCTTTGTTACAAACTTAAGCAAATTAAAATCATTGTTAGGGGTAAATCTTGGGCCTCTTCCAATACGATGGCTGACCATCTTCAAAAGCTTAAGGATAAGCAATTAGAGGCCCTGAATAGCCTGGGTTCTACTGTTAATCTTGCCAGCTCCTCTATGAATTTAAAAAGTATCAATATACAACTGGAGAATGCCTCTTCCATGTGGTTCTCGTGGCTTAAGCAGAGGGCTAAAACTAAATGGTTAACTCAAGGTGAGGATGACCTCAAATTTCTGTATGCTAGGTTTCGTATGAGCAGAAATTACAAAAAAACTGCCATTGCTTTAGGCATGTCTAATCCTTCTGCTTCCATGTCTGATACTTTCTCTGAAGCCCTATCTTACTTTAAAAAGCTTTTTAACTCTCCTTCATTGGGGGGTTTTGATGTCAGCAATTTTCCTTTAGGTAAGGAAATTCCTCCTGAGTTATCTGTTGCTCTCATTGTACCTTTCACTGATCTGGAAATAAAGAATGCTGTATTATCGGGAGCTTCTGATTCTACTCCTGGGCTTGATGGTTTCAATTTTGAGTTTTTTAAAGCTACCTGGGTGGTCACAGGTCCCATTGTATGCAATGCTATTAAGAGTTTCTTTCATAACTCTTATATTCCTCGTTCCACAAAGGCCACTGCTATTACTTTGATTCCTAAATCTAGCCATGCTGAATCTATTTCTAATTTTAGGCCCATTGCGCTTTGTAATACGACTTATAAAATCATTGCTAAAGTGTTAGCTTCTCGTATGAAGCCTATTATGCCGTATATTATCAAAGAAAATCAAGCAGGCTTTATTCACCAGAGAATCTCCACAGATAATGTTATTCTAGCTAATGAAATCCTTCAACATTCTAGAATTTCCTATAAATACAAGCTTATGTGTGTGAAGCTTGATATTAAAAAAGCTTTTGATAGTGTATCTAGAAAGTTCCTCTTGGATAGAATGAATGCATCAAAAGGTTTCCCCTTGAAGTTTATTGGATGGATTGAGGCTTGTATTTCCGATGTCTGGTTTTCCTTATGTATAGATGGTGCTTTAGAAGGTTACTTTCCTTCTACTTCTGGGCTCATGCAGGGTTGCCCCCTCAGTCCTTACCTTTTTAGCATTGTGATGGATGCTCTCTCTTGTTTGCTTGACTAAAATCATTGTTAGGGGTAAATCTCTTGTTTGCTTTTGATAGTTTTGATGCTCTTATGGTTGGAGAGCATAGGTTGTCTCATCTCTTGTATGCTGATGACTTGATCCTTTTCGGCAAAGCTGATCTTAAAAATTATGAAAATCTCACTAATACTCTTAAAGTATTTTCTGATGCATCAGGGCTGAATGTGAATTATGAGAAAAGTTCTATTGTAATTCCTTACAAATGTGATATTTCGGATAGCATTTGTAGATCCATTAATATATCTGAAGTGTCTACTACTATGTCTTATCTTGGGCTGCCATTATCTCCTTATAATCCTAAGCTTGCCTCTTTTGCTAATCTCTTAGAAGCTGTTATCATGAAATTATCTAGTTGGAAGGCTAAGGCTCTTTCCTTTGCTGGGAGGATTTAGTTTCTCAGATACACCATTTGGAATACTACTGCATATTGGATTCGTGAAGGTATTATACCTAAAACGATTATTAAGCAAGTTGATAGGTTGTGTACAAAGTTTCTTTATTTTGGTGACACTAAGGCAAAAAAATTGCACTTAATCTCTTGGAAGAGTACTTGTAAGCCCAAAAAGCTGGGGGGGGGGGGGGTGGGGGATAGGTATCCCGTCACTCCCTTCTCTACAATTCAGCTACATCTGCTCTCTTCTTATCAAATTTTATAATTTACACAGCCCTCTTAGTTTTTGGCTTTCTCATAATTATATTTCTCCTTGGAAGGAGCCTTCCACTTAAGCATCTAGGCTATGGAAAAATCTGTGTAGAGATGCCATTTTTGCTAAAAAAAAAATTCATTTTAATGTTTCCTCACACTCCAAGTATTCATTATACTGGGATCATTGGTATAAAGGTAAATGCCTTAAAGAGATTGTAGCTATGGTTCCTTATCTTTCTATGTTTCCTGTTAATGAGAGCATTAAGATTATTATAGAGAGGGGAAATTGGGCCATTCCTTCTTCTCTCCCTCTTGTTGTTCATATGGCATTCCAAGAAATTATTGTTGACCCAGTTACTAATATTAATATGTATTGGGGAACTGGAAAACAATGCAAACATAAAGATTTTCGGGATTACTTTTATAAAGATTATGAGAAGGTAAATTGGTGGCATTTTGTCTGGCACAAAAGAAATGTGATTAGGTACTCATCATTTTGTTGGATGGCCATTAAAGGTGGGCTTAAGACTGCTGACACTCTCATTAGCAAAGGCATAAATGTGGATCCCATTTGTGCTCTTTGCCACATATATAATGAATCAGCTTCTCACCTTTTTTCGAATGTG